>JBBPBP010009778.1:37968709-37985405 GCA_037974735.1 Cicer chorassanicum | reverse complement strand
GATTCTTTTGCCTATATTTATTTTTTATATCTATTGTTGCTTTTAAAAGAATAGTAGTTTCTTAAGAGTCACATATTAAAATAAAATATAGTTCGAACATGTATTTATAAATCAAAGATAAGTCACTTTTATAAAAGTTCAAATATACACGTAAAAATTTTAAGAATAACAATCATTTTCTTTTGTTCTTATCTAACAATATCATTTTGTCAACTAATAAACTAACGCAAGCAATTAATAGCTAAACATAAAAATTTGTAAATTGGCAAGACAAGACAAGACATGACATGGCATCCATTACATTTACATACACTTGTATATATATGATGGCTTTATTTATATATTTTTGTTTTTTGTTTTTTTCTCTTCAAGAAAAAGCAAGGTTCACTATTTTAATACTTATCACCTTTATTTATGCCAATATTCCACACACCACCACTGTTAATGTTACAAATTCCTTTCACTTATTCTTAAAGAACAAAACAAACTATGACAAATTCCTTTCTCTTTTTCTAATACCACTTTCTTGAACATTCCAAAACCAGCCAAACAACTATTTTGAACAAAACACACAACTATAAAAAGGATGTCACCATTAAATTATTGGAAGCATAAGTGAAAGATGGCAAAAACACACAAAGTTGGAGTAGCTATGGATTTCTCTCCTACAAGCAAAATAGCACTTAGATGGGCTTTGGATAATTTGATCAACAAAAATGATGATATTATTATGATCAACGTTCAACCTCTTTCAGCTGATCACACTAGAAAAGAACTTTTTGAAGACAATGGTTCACGTTAGTGCCCTTTTTCTATTCTCTTTCTTTTTCTTATGACCATGAAAGTATTTTAAATAAAGATTTGTGATTGTGCAACATCAAGATTTCAATGTCTTTATGACTGTTATTGAAGCCGGATTGACTTCATTTAAATTGTCTGTAATCTCAAAAATTGTTATGTGATTAGTTGGTCGCAACAATTACTGTGACTAGTATTTAAAACTTTAGCTAAAATAATCTCAAATTCTCAATCATGATTGCATAGCCGTCGTGGACATAGAAACAATTTTTTTTTTTTTATTTTTATGTAGCGACCCAAATTGGTTCATTGACCTTTTTTTTTAAAAAAACTTTGGTTGGCACATACTATAAGACTATATGTTATAAAGGTTTATCTTTAATGTGATAAAGTTGTGCTTATGAAGCATGACAATTTTGTTGTGTTTTGGTTTGTTAATGGGTTTGCAGCTTTGGTGCCTCTAGAGGAATTGAGGGAGATAAACTTTACAA
Organism: Cicer chorassanicum; assembly: GCA_037974735.1. Classification (NCBI taxonomy): domain Eukaryota; kingdom Viridiplantae; phylum Streptophyta; class Magnoliopsida; order Fabales; family Fabaceae; genus Cicer; species Cicer chorassanicum. The sequence continues at coordinate 37,984,116 of JBBPBP010009778.1, read as the reverse complement.
AGCAATATGGGATTGCCAGGGATCCTGAAGTCATAGATATCCTTGAAAATGCCTCCAAGACCAAAGGGGTATTTATTTCGATTCTTATTGTGTTATTTTCTTATGTTTATAAGAAAGAAAAAATGACAAATTCAAGAGATTAGTGTGCAGTTGCAAATATGTGTATTTTAATTTGTTGGTGTTTTGAATTAGGCAAGGGCAGTGGCAAAAGTATATTGGGGAGATCCAAGGGAGAAATTGTGCAGTGCTGTGGAAGATCTTCATCTGGACTCTTTGGTTGTTGGAAGCAGGGGTTTGGGTCCCATTAAAAGGTAGTACTATTTATTATTCAATAAATTGTCACAATTGAATAGATGCTTGGATCACTTAATAATTTATTTGGAGTTAATTTCTTAAGTAATTCTTAGTTAAATTGAGAGACTAGTATTTATAATTGTGTGTAATATATGTTTTGGTTTACCAAAATCTCATAATTTGAGATGTTTTTAGAAATATTTTGTGTTTAATTTAATTGAAAGAGATAGTTTAAACATTTAACTTATTTTTTTCTTTTTTTCTTTCAGCGTGCTGTTAGGAAGTGTTAGCAAGCATGTGGTGGCAAATGCTTCTTGCCCTGTTACTGTGGTCAAGGGAATGCAACCTTCCAAGTCCAGAAATTAATCCGATTATTAATACTCACTTTATGTTATATATCATATACATATTAAAAATAAATAAATCACTTGCGTATTGTATTTTTGGTTAGTTTGTATATAAATGTTAATTTGAGTAGTACTAGTACTCTAGTAGTATTTGTAATTTGTAACCATCGTAACCACCAGGGTCTAGCAGAATACTATAAAGTGCATAATTAAAAAAAATAAAATGGTTGAAAATAACTTTGCATTAATGCAAATGGACATGAAAGGACAATGTAGAAGAAATATTCAGCGTTTGTTTGGAGAGACGGGGCGGTTAGTGATTTTACGAGGACAATAGGACAACTACAGTGAAATTAAAACTATAAGTTAGAGCTTTTAATTTTCACGGTAAAAACTACATTTGATCGTAATAAAAATTGAAGAGTCATTGTGTTTCCAAAGAAATGCTCAATATTTGATCCTTGAAGCAGTATGAGTAATTAATAGGAGTTTGATCAAATATCCAATCCCCTATATTACTACATAAAAAGTATTACCTCAAGTGTTTTTTTTATAAAAAAATAAAAGTTGATGGATTTAGTTGATAATATGTATTTGTTGACCCTATTGTCTTTTATAAAAAGACTGAAAGAATAATATTTATAAGAATTAAAGAATATGCACTGGCGATTTAAAATAATTTTACAACGACATTCAATAATATTGTTATTTTAAAATTAACTTCTACTTTTCCAAATGACTTCATAGTTATATTGTTGTTATTAAATTAATAATATAAAATAAAAAAACTGGATGTCTTTTAATTGAATGTTAATGTAAAATAATTTTATATTGCCATTAAACTCATATTTATATACAAATTTAAACCACAATGGACAATAAAAAATGGAGAATGACATGCTGATTGTATGAATCTATTTATCAGGAACACAAATGTAGGAAAACATTGGCATAAACTTAGCACTAAACCAAGAATCTAAAGATAGACTTATAAAATTAGACACCTAAAGGGAAAACTGGGAGGACAACTAAGAAAAACTTGGAAGAGCTTCTCTGGATCTTATTTGAGGATTTATCATGTCACGTAAGGACTTAATGTGCTTGGTTAACCTTGTAGAATAATTTGACATACTCAAAGGCATTTTTTTAGGTGTTGTGGGATCCTTGTGATAATGATATTGTGAAACATCCGTTTGAACAAAAGACCACTAAAAGACTATCAGATATACTTACAAAGGTGAGGAAAAAAGGGACTCGAGTTGGATAAGGAGCGTTCAAAGAAGTTAGAGAATGATTTTGATGCATTAAAGCAATTTTTTTGAGATAAAATTGACGCTTTGCACCGTCAATCAGTTGGTGGATCATCTACTGCGAGTCATCCTCCTTCGCATCCTCATTACGACGATGATTTGGACGACTTGTCGCTGAACGAACCTTGATCTCATAGTTATTCTTACTTTTTGTAGTCATTGGTTGACAATTATGTATTAAGTAACTTTGTTAAGTTGTTATTTAATACTATGTTATTATTTTGTACTTTCAGAACAAATGATATGTTGTTAAGTTATTATTTAATACTATGGTGCGTTTGTTATGTTGTCAATGTAATAACTTTTAATGTTTCGTAAGTATCAATTATTTTATAAGACGTTAAAATATAATTGAGCAGGTACTAAAAAAATGAAAAATAAATTTACAATTAGCGTCGGCTTTTTCCGACACTATTCATTTGTTGACTTTTCAATGTTGACTACTAGCGTAGGTCGGACCGACGCGATATTATAAATAAAGTTGACTTTTATTTCAACGTAGCGTCGGAAATGCCGACGCTAACTATTTTGTTGACTACAATTTGTTGACTTTAGCGTCGGTCGTCCGACGCCAATAGAATTTTTAGATGATGTGTCAACGAATATGACTAGCGTCGGATGTCTGTTTTTGTTGATAGCGTCGGCTTAGAGTAGGCCTGGGCGACGCTATATTAGCATCGGATGACATTTGGTCGACGCTATGTATTAGCTTCGACGGTTTTAGCCTAAGCTTGACACCGACGCTAAATCAACGTTAGCGTCGACTTTTGGCCGACGCTAAAACCAATTTTTCTAGTAGTGATTGTCTACTTGTCAACGTAGATTACAGTTACATTTGCCTGCATTGGCATCTACGTTCGCACAACACTTAACAAAAAAACAATATTTACATTGGCACGCTTAACAATGGCAATATAGAAATTCTTTCCTTTGACAAAAGCTATGTTGAGAACTTCAACTCATGACTCTAGTTATTAGTCATTTTTCTAATATTTTGACAGTTTGAGCAACTTGTTTGATAGAACTTGAGATGTAATTGTTATTTTCGACTTGCATCTCATTGTTAGCATTAAGTCATTCTTATTCAACTGAACACAATAATTTGGTATGCTATTGAAAAGATGAATGCAATTGGGAAATCTCACATTGTCACAATTGCACACCGTAGAGTAAGTATCCGATTAAGATCACACGAGTTCATTTCAATCACTCTTTTTAGTATGATCGTGTAGTTAAAATGTGAGTCATTTTATATTGATAGGAGGCTTTGTGATATATTGTGACAAATGCTTGTGGGAATCTAAATCCCTATCGAACCTACACCACCCCATTTACGAGACACCTTACAACACCACCCCAACCTTTATGGAACACCACCGACCCAAATCCAACGGTGACCCAACCCTTATGTATTTTGTTTTTAAGTTTCGAAAAATAATTTCAAAATAAATTTATATTACCGAAGATATTATTGGATTGAGTCGCAAACTAGGTCGCTCTCTTTCATGGCACTGCTAAAGTGCAAGATAGACTATCAACCATGAAGTTCTCAAGATAAAACAAGCAAAACAAACTGTGTCGAAGTTTTACTGCACAATAGAAAACCGTTCTAGAATTACACATTCAATATGGCAATTAAAACCGCTATAAATATGATGGTTAAAACCACTCGTAATATGATATTATGGCCACTCATAAATCGAAATACCTACGACACAAAAATCGCTCCAAAAGGACAATGGTATTAGGACCACTCAAAAATCGAATGGACAACGACACAAAGCCGCTCTCAAAATCGAAGGGACTATAACACAAAACCGCTCTAAAATGACAATGTTATTATGACCACTCAAAAAAGTGAAGGGACAAAAAGAAAGGGGAGAAGTGGCTTGGAAATGCATCAAGCATAATAGGAAGAAAAGATAAAATTGAGAATTGCATTCCAACTTTGGTATGTTTTTCACAAGAGTTTGACACTTTTTATATAGTGATGTAAACAAACCCACATATGTTAACTATCCAATGTGAGACTTTAGTATTTATAGAGTTGAAAACTACTCAATATATGAGATCTTTCCAATGTGGGACTTCAACAATTTTTAAATTCACACACTAACATACTCTCTATGTTCCAACAATCCCCCACTTGAATTAAATTATTTTCCTTCTGAAGTAGCGTCAAACTCTTCTATAAGATTGTGCATAAATAGAGGTGTCTTCCAACTTGAACCTTTGCATAGTAAGTAAGATTTAGATTCAACAAGAGTGACTCGTTGTATTGAACTTTATCTCTCACATCAAACCCACACACAAACTTTTTATAGGGTGTATTATCAAAAGCCCGTGCATTAATGACCATGCACGTCTATCCCAATATAATGAACGCTCTATGAATTTTGCTTCAAAATTCTATAGGAAGCGACATCACTTTCACATTCACATAGGTGAGTCTATCAAGAGTACTCTTGTAGCTATGTAGTCCACTCCACATAGAATATAGATCCTATTAAGAGTTTCTATTATCTCATCCTTTCATCGCTTTAGGAATCATGCTTCTTTGATTTATAATAGCATGTTCATCTCATATCACTTCACGACCTATTATTACCCATTGAATCTAATTCTTGCAATCTCCAACATTTTAGGTCGGATTACCACCATGAGTGACTCTATAGGCATTAGCCTCATCCTTTTGAATGTATTTATGACTTTCTCTCTTGCTAATCCTTTCGTCAAAGGATCTGCTAAATTCTTATCAGTGCATACATGATCCACTATAACAACCTCTTTACGATGTATTTGTTGTCTCTTACCGTGGTAATAACAATTCTCAATTTTTTTTCAATAGCCGTGATACTATTGCAATGGATCAACACAGCTAACATACATTTTTCTCATAAAGGGATCTCAGCTAACAAGCTTCTTCACTAGTAGTAGCTAATGCTATCATTTCAGACAACTTAGTGAACTGAGTCAATATCGTATGTACTTCGATTTCCAAGATACAACACCACCAACTATACTAAAAATATAGCCATTGGTTGCTTTTGAGTCATCTGATAAAGTGTTTCAATCAACATCAATGTATCCTTCAAGGACGACAAAAAATATTTGATAATGTAATATGAGACTCATAGTCCTTTTAAGGTATCTAATGACTCTTTCGATAGCATGCCAATGCTCCATACTAGGTCTACTGGTAAACCTGCACAATAGTCCCACAACGTAGACAATGTCAGGTCTAGTACAGTCAGTGGCATACCTGAGGTTGCCAATGATGCTCGCATGTTTAGTTTGTATAACACCTTCACCAATGTTTTTGAAAAGTTTCACATTTGGATCATATGGTGTGCAAGTAGATTTATAGTCAAAGTATTTGTATTTCTTTAGGATCTTTTCAACATAATGAAACTGATCCAAAGAAGTTCCCTTTTTTGACCTAGTAATCTTGATTCCAAGGATTACACTCGCTTCTACGAGGTCTTTCATATAAAAGTTGTTACATTACAGTGATTTCACAATATTTACAACATGAATGTTTGAACCAAATATGAGTAGGTCGTCTACATAGAGACATATGATAGTGCAAGTGTCATTTTAGATTAGTAATAAATACATTTTTCACTTTCATTCCCTTTAAACTAATTCAATATAATCAAGTTATCAAACTTTTCATGTCATTGCTTAGGAGCTTGTTTAAGATCATACAAAGATTTATTTAACTTACAGACCTTGTTTTCTTGTCCATGAATCACAAAACCTTCGGGTTGTTCGATATAGATTTCTTCTTCCAAGTCACCATTTAAAAAAGTTGTTTTGACATCTGTTTGGTGTACCACCAAGTTAAGAATAGCAGCTCGTGAAATGAGTATCCTAATGGATGTAATTCTAGTGGCCGGTAAAAAAGTGTCGAAGAAATGTATATTTTCTCTTTGTCTAAAAGGCTACAAGGCGAGTCTTGTATTTATCAATAGTTCCATCAGGTTTTAGTTTCTTTTTGAAAATCCATTTGCAACCAAAGGCAAGTCTACTAATTGTCGGATCCTGTTAGACTCTAGATAATCCATCTCGTCATTTATAGTTTCTTGCCATAAATCTACATCCAAAGATGACAAAGTTTCTTGAAGATTTGCAAGATCTTCTTCTAAGGTATAGGCCATATAATCAGGTCTGTTATCTTTAGCAACTCTAGCTCTCTTACTTCTTCGAGGTTCTATTTCACCTTGTTTGTTGCTCTCAGTGCTCCTTATCATAGGAACGTGACTTGGTTCGCTGCCCCCACTATTTCTCGATTTGAAAAGGAATATATTTTCATAGAAGTCAACCTCATTGGACTCTGTGATCACTTTCACATTTAGGTCATAAAACATAAATGCTTTATTTTCACTGCATACTCAATGAATACACATTCATAGGCTCGATCGGCGAGTTTAACTCGCTTAGGATCAAACATTATGACATAAGCCAGACAACCCCAAGTTCGTAAATAGGACAAGTTCAGTTGTTTCATGTTTAATTCCATGCAATTTGTAAAACTCATTAAACAAACTAGAATCATACTCAATTCCTCTCAATCTTTCTACTAAATTGATTTTCAATTTCAGTTACAAAGATCTTAAACATGTTAAGCGCTTCACTTTTATTGTTCATTAGATATACAAAAGTATAGTCAAAACAATCGTGAATAAAAGTGATAAAATAGTGTTTCTTTAAAGTCCCATCAAGTTCACATATATCATATTGTATTAAATCTAATTAGTGATTTATGTGAACCTTTTGTTATTTTAGTTTGACTACAAAAATCACATTTTTTAAAATCATTTAAAGATAACTTTTGAATTACACCTAAGTTACTTAAGTTTGAAATCACACGTTTGTTCACATGACATAGTCTAGTACGCCACATGCCAAATATGACAATCACACAATATATAAGCAAATGAAAGGCGTTTTCTTAATTTCAACAATTAAGTTAAACATGCCATCAGTGGCGTACCTTTCCCAACCAAAATATCATATTTAGAATTGGCGTACAAATATGTTCCTATAGAGTAAGTAAACCATGCCTTATTCATAAGGAAACCATAAACTAGATTTTTTTTCTTATCTTTGAAGACAGGTTATCAGACTCTCTAGAAAAAATTATTTTGTTTTATGCTTGAGATAATTTTTGAAATTCTTCTAAGCAGGGGAAATTTGTCAATAATAACAACAATTTGAAAATTTTCATCTAAATTCATACCTTAATAGATGATCTCATGAACTATCTTCTGAATTTCACGAGAATGAGCCTCTAGGGATCTGTCATTGGTCATGTGATACTCTGATACTTGAGGTAGCAGCTCACAATATTGCTGGAATGGTAGTAGTCATACAAATCATCAACAAGTCAATTAAGAATATAATTCTTACAGAGGTAATCATTATCCTCCCATAGGTTAATTCTTCAGTTTTATTATCCTTTTTTGTTTGCCTAAAACTGAAATAGTTTATTGAAATCAAAAGGAACAGAACCAGATCTAGTAATCTCTTCGATTGACATGGCAGAAAGAAACATCTTAAAATTGATGTTTTTGAGTTTCCAAAAATTGTTTCAAAATACATTTATACCACCGAAGATATTATTGGGTTGAGTCGCAAACCAAGTCACTTTCTTTAAGACATTTCACGACACTGCCCAAATTGTGCAAGGCAGACTATCAATCACGAAGTCCCAATGATAAAACAACTCATACAAACTATGTCGGAGTTCTACTAAATCGTAGAAAAGCATTCTAGAATTACACCATCAATATGGCGATTAAAGCCACTCTAAATATTTATGGTTAAAGCTACTGGTAATATGGTACTATGACCACTCATAAATCAAAACACATATGATACAAAGATCGCTCCAAAAGGACAATGGTATTAGGACCACTCAAAAATCGAAAGGACTACTGCACAAAAACCACTCTCAAAATCGAAGGGATTACGACATAAAACCGCTCTAAAAGGACAGTAGTATGAGGACCACTCAAAAAATCGAAGGGATAGAAAGAAATGGGAGAAGTGACTCATAAATGCATCAAGCAGAAGAGGAAGAAAAGAGAAAGTTGGGAATTGCATCCAACTTTGGTGTGTTTTCAAAAGAGTTTGACACTCTTTATATAGTGATGAAAGCAAACCTACATATGTTAACTATCCAATGTGGAACTTTAGTATTTATAGAGTTGAAAACTACTCAATATATTAGAGTTTTCCAATGTGAGACTTCAACAATTTTTAAATTCACACACTAACATACTCTCTATGTTTCAATAGTAAATATAAAAGATGTGCCTGCAAAAAATAAAGTATAAAAGATGTGCAAATAGCATTTGTAGAATGTAACACCCCGATTTTTAACAGCGCGAGTGTGTTTTTTTTTTTTTTTTAAAAAAAATAAATTGATAAAGATACCAAGTTAAATCCATAAATGGAGAAAATACTCTTGGATAAAATATTTTAAGTCGTAACACAAACGACAAAGTCATAATTAATTACAAACAACGGAAATAGTTTTTGGAACGAAAATCCAAAGTATCCAAATATAAAATACATCGACTAAAATAATCTGTTTCAAATACATAAGTTCCTTTTTCAACAACAACCTTGAAATAAGAAAGATGACATAAATAAAAATCTTAAATAGAACCCTAAGCTGATCATTAATTTAACTGAGGGTGACTGAGTACTGACAATCCACGAGCAGCATCAAGCCCCACTGCTTTCGATCACAAATCCAACTCATCGCTAAGCTACGCCCTAGAACGACCTGGTTCTCATCTGAGGGTGAAGCCCAGATTTCCACAAAATTGTAAAGGGTCACGAACCGAAATTAACAAATACTACATAGCATTTAAATTTTAAATGCACAAAATCACCTTTCAACTTAGCATGCATCTAGAAAGGGTTTGCATATGCTAAACATGCATAAACAAGGTTCAAAAATGAAGTTTTGGACCAAATTGCACTGTTGTATTCGAATACAGACCTGCTGTATTCGAATACAGATGCGAAAAACAGCAAAAACATCACTACTGTATTCGAATACAACATGTCTGTATTCGAATACAACATTCCATTCAACTGTATTCGACTACAGCCTCTGTGTAGTCGACTACACTTTCGAAAACCCAAGTTAGAGGCAAAAACCACTCAACTGTATTCGACTACAACCCTGTTGTATTCGAAAACAGCTGTAAAAATTACATATTTTCAGGTTTGAAACACACCAAAGCCATTCAAACACCTTCAACACCAAATCAATCAATCACCAACACCAAATACGACACAATTCACACACCACAATCAAATACGCATATACAACCATCACAGTATGTCAAACTTGACTCGTGTGTCAAACACCCTAATGCAATGCGTATATGCCAATGCACATGACATCATTCCGTGGCCCATCCGGTCACCACTATCACAATGGCTCATTCGGTCACCATGTACTATGAAATGCATTATCTCTTGGCCCATCCGATCACCACTATCACCATGGCCCATCCGGTCACCATATACTATGAAATGCATTATATCGTGGCCCGTCCGGTCACTACTATCACCATGGCCCGTCCGGTCACCATATACTATGAAATGCATGAGCAATTACATCGTGGCACATCTGGTCACCATATACTATGAAATGCACGAGCAATTATATAGTGGCCATTTCGGTCACCACTATCACCATGGCCCCTCCGGTCACCATATAATATGAAATGCATGAGCAATTATATCGTGGCCCATCCGGTCACCACTATCACTATGGCCCCTCCGGTCACCATATACTATGAAATGCATGAGCTATTAAAAGATTCCCAATTTTTAATGCTCATTTAACACTAATGATTCTCAAATTTAACAAGAGCATACTCAATGCATACAATCCTCAAATCACATGAAAATTTAATTCGCAAATTCACATTGAATTCAAATCACCATATACACCAATCTCATCAATTAATTTCACACCAAATCAAAATCCACACATAATTTGCATTCATTCAAAACCCCACATTTTCACCAAATCGAAAACAGCTGTAAAAATGACATATTTTCAGGTTTGAAACACACCAAAGCCATTCAAACACCTTCAACGCCAAATCAATCAATCACCAACACCAAATACGGCACAATTCACACACCACAATCAAGTACGCATATACAACCATCACAGTATATCAAACATGACTCGTGTGTCAAACACCCTAATGCAACGTGTATATGCCAATGCACATGACATCATTCCGTGGCCCATCCGGTCACCACTATCACAATGGCTCATTCGGTCACCATGTACTATGAAATGCATTATCTCGTGGCCCATCCGATCACCACTATCACCATGGCCCATCAGGTCACCATATACTATGAAATGCATTATATCGTGGCCTGTCCGGTCACCACTATCACCATGGCCCGTCCGGTCACCACTATCACCATGGCCCGTCCGGTCACCATATATTATGAAATGCATGAGCACTTATATCTTGTCACATCCGGTCACCATATACTATGAAATGCACGAGCAATTATATCGTGGCCCATTCGGTCACCACTATCACCATGGCCCCTCCGGTCACCATATACTATGAAATACATAAGCATACTCTGACTCTCGACACCATGATCATTAAATAAATGCAGCTATTAAAAGATTCCCCATTTTTAATGCTCATTTAACACTAATGATTCTCAAATTTAACACAGAGCATACTCAATGCATACAATCCTCAAATCACATGAAAATTTAATTCACAAATTCACATTGAATTCAAATCACCATATACACCAATCTCATCAATTCATTTCACACCAAATCAAAATCCACGCATAATTTGCATTCATTCAAAACCCCACATTTTCACGAAATCGAAAACATCTGTAAAATTGACATATTTTCAGGTTTGAATCACACCAAAGCCATTCAAACACCTTCAACACCAAATCAATCAATCACCAACACCAAATACAGCACAATTCACACACCACAATAAAGTACGCATATACAACCATCACAGTATATCAAACATGACTCGTGTGTCAAACACCCTAATGCAATGCGTATATGCCAATGCACATGACATCATTCTGTGGCCCATCCGGTCACCACTATCACCATGGCTCATTCGGTCACCATGTACTATGAAATGCATTATCTCGTGGCCCATCCGATCACCACTATCACCATGGCCCATCCGGTCACCATATACTATGAAATGCATTATATCGTCGCCCGTCCGGTCACCACTATCACCATGGCCCGTCCGGTCACCATATACTATGAAATGCATGAGCAATTATATCGTGTCACATCCGGTCACCATATACTATGAAATGCACGAGCAATTATATCGTGGCCCATTCGGTCACCACTATCACCATGGCCCCTCCGGTCACCATATACTATGAATTGCATGAGCAATTATATCGTGGCTCATTCGGTCACCACTATCACTATGGCCCCTCCGGTCACCATATACTATGAAATGCATAAGCATACTTTGACTCTCGACACCACGATCATTAAATAAATGCAGCTATTAAAAGATTCCCCATTTTTAATGCTCATTTAACACTAATGATTCTCAAATTTAACACAGAGCATACTCAATGCATACAATCCTCAAATCACATGAAAATTTAATTCACAAATTCACATTGAATTCAAATCACCATATACACCAATCTCATCAATTCATTTCACACCAAATCAAAATCCACACATAATTTGCATTCATTCAAAACCCCACATTTTCAACTATCAAGCATATCTCAACATTCATAATGTTACCCATGAACACAACAATCACACCAAGCAAAAATCTCCATCACCTACACCTCAAAACTCATTAAACTCAATTTCACCATTTCACCCACAAAATGCATTTAAATTCATTTCCCACAACATTACACCTCAAACCCACCAAATTTCTTTTCCAAAATTTTCAACCATAACACACTAAATCAAAACTCAAAATCTTTAAACACAAACCACCAAATTTCTTTCCCAAATTCACACATAAACTCCATCAAAATCAAACTCCACAAATACACATATAGAGTCCTATATGCAAGCTAAAAATTTGGAAGGAGCCATTACCTTGACGGTAGCTCGAATAATCGATTACGGCACCGCGATTAAATTCCGGTAAAACTTTGCTTCGCACGACGCTTCCAAAACTAGTTCACTAGCACTGCAATGTGACAATGATCAACTTTCTCTTCAGTCACTTCGCAAGAGAAAGCTTAGATCTAGGTGATATGTGAAATTTTACGTTTGGGGTTTTTGAAAAACAAAAAAAGAGAGGAAGAAGATGATGATGGCATGCGTGAACAGAGGGAAATATTTTTCTTTCCTTCTTTCCCTTTCCTTTTCTTATATATATATACTAACTCATAAAGTAATATATATATATATATATATATATATATATATATATATATATATATATATATCCTAAACCAACAAATGTCAAACACTCTCACACACCCTAACAATTTTGATAAAAATATCTATTCTTATTGCAACTCAATTGACAAGTAAAATTTTTAGCAACTAGAAATATTTTTAACAAAATAGTCTGGTAATAAATTCTTCGTAACGTAAATAAATTATTTATCGCCAAATAGTTCTCACCGGATCTAAATATATATATATATATATATATATATATATATATATATATATATATATATATATATATATATATATATAACAAACTCTAATAAAATATGCTTTTGGTATTTAATTCACCAAATGAATTAAAATTGGGTTAAATGCCTCATCAATTTAACACCAAATATACTAAAATTGCATAAATTAGAGTTTAAAATTAAGGATCTTACATAGAACTGCATTCGTTCTCTGATTAAGTGACTTTTCACCGCATGCTTGTTTTTTATTACAACAATGCAATTCCCTATTTAGTATGTTAGGCTTAAACCAACAACAAGTCTTGAGGTGTTATAGATTCAAGAAAGAGGTGTTTTTTTTTTAAAGAATACGGTGGGTTTAGAAAAAAGAGTGTCATTCAACCCATCACAATAACATCATAGCCGTCTTATTTAAAAAAAAAAACATCTTAACCTTCTATAAACCTTGAGATTTAGGGACATCAATTTACACTCTTGAGTTGAAATCATCACGGATACCATCCATTTAATAAGTTGTGGGTGGGAATTTTTTCTCTCCCAAAGATCGGACAAAAGAAAAATCCACCTGAAAGAAGTTTGGGGAAGGGGACAGGATCATTCCCTCGTCCTCCCTAAAAATATTACTGCTAAGGAAAAATCAACTCAAAATTTATATTATTTAAAAATTAAATATAAAATAATGATGTGGTTTTGATGATTGATTGTTAGGTATCATATGAAGGTGCAAACACGAGAAAGAGGGGTTGAATTGTGTTTGACAAAGTTGATAACTTTTTTCTAATTTGATGAAGGCTGATTGATTTTTATAAATTACTTAGGTAAGAAGCAATCGAATTCAGAGGCAGCAAACATTGAAAGCATAAATAATTGGACACATAGATTTATCCTGGTTCACCACTAACTTGGCTACATACACTTCCTTCATTCAGAAGGCTTTAATCCATTAATTCAAATACCTTGAATTACAAAACATCTGACCCTCCAAGCCAGTCTTCCTAAACAACCTGACAACCCAAGACTTTGGAGGAACTAACCACCTTGATCCTATAAGCCAAGTCTTCTCAAACAGCCTGACAACCCCAGACTTTTGAGGAACACAAACAACTTGACTCTTGCAGCCAAGTCTTCTGACACACCTGACAACTCTAGATTGTTGAAGGCACACCAACACCACTATCGGGATTGAATACAAAGGTTTGAAATTTGTTTGGTTCATTCTAACAAGTTGATTATAACAATGAATATCACACTCTAAGAAAGACACTCAGAAAATATTTTTCATTCGAACAAGTGTTTTTCTCTTTGAACTCTAAGATGAATTTGGAATTTTGAGTTTAAGTTCTTGCACTCTTTTCTGATTTTTTCAATGATCTTCTTCTTTAGTCTTGAGTATTTATTTATAGATAAAATTAGGGCTTCAATTTAGTCCTTGTTTAATTATGAATTGTATCTTCATTCCTAGCTTAGTCAACAATGGTCTTATTCAAAAATAATTCTGAATAACAAGCTTTTCGATAATATGTTCTTTAGCCAATTCTTTATTTCTGAATCTAATATGAGGAGTTCTTCTAGATTGATTATGTTCGTATTTTGTTCATATTGAATTTGTAAATTCTTCATATTGATTATGTTCAGATTGAGTTTGTAAATGTTTTAGATTGATATTGTTCATATTTTGTTGTAGATAAATCTTGATCAAATCTTCTTCAAATCTTGACCATATCTTCTTTTCAATTTGATCAAAGATTTTCTTCAATTATAAATTTGAATCAAATCTTATTTTAGATTTTCTTCAATTATAAATCTGAATCAAATCTTATTTTAAATTTTTTTTAAAGCCACAAATCTTCTTTCATACTCTGTAAAGTCAAATATATTGTTCTCATAAAATACTTTTGTTATCATCAAAACTCTAAGTATAAAATTAACTTGGTTCGAACATCACACCCAACAAAAAATTAAGTTACGAGAGTGTTCGCTTTTTTATATAGATGGATCCCTTTAGGGATCCATGGAGATTTGTGGAGACGAGGAATTGAGCGAAAATCTACTCTACACCATTGGCATTCCTATATTGAGATTTAATTTATTTATTTATTTATTTATTTATTTTATGGACAGAGGCTTAATCCCTTAATATCCAATTCACCTGAACTTTAATGGTGGTAAAAAAATAATATGAAATTGAAGATCAAATTGAGTTTTGTTTCTCAATGAAGTTCATACTTGCATATATATATATATTCTTTCTTTTTATTTGTGGCAAGCTAAAATGTTCATTCTTCAACAATTCTAATTAATAATTAAGTCAATATTTTAATATTACTAATAAGTAATGTTTTGTTTCTATAGTAAAATTGTAATAGGAGCTTAATGACTACACCCTAATAATATTATTAAAAAGTTTATGTGGTGAAACTCACGTAAAGACGGTGGAGAATATGGTACTCACAAAATATCTATTATGGAGCTACAAGCTATTTGAGCCTATCCTGGTGTTAGTCATGTGAAAAATCAATTCAAACACACTAAAGAATCATGATATGCAATATATATATACACATATCAAATCTTAACAAATGAATTGTTTAAAGCAAAATTACATATGTGTTAAGTTTAATCATTTTTTTGAATTAATAAAAATATATATTTTTTAGTTTTCTTAACGTAGTATAGTATAAAAACTATAATTAATAATAAAAAATTAATATGATTTATAATTTTAATTTTTTTTTTACGATATATAACTCTGAACAATTAAAAATTA
>JBBPBP010009778.1:37942635-37968621 GCA_037974735.1 Cicer chorassanicum | reverse complement strand
AAATTTATTAGTATGTCGAAAATCATACTAAAAACCTTTTTATAATTTTATTATCAAATATCATAAATACAAATTATTTTATTTCAAAATTATTTTGATATTTATCCTTAGATTATCTTTAGAATGATGTTACATTGTTATTACACTAATAATTTTTTTTTATTTCAAGTTAAATACACTGAATATAAATTATGGTAGTTAGATTTTATTAAAAACCACTCCACTTCAACGCTGTAGATAATGACACAGACATTCAGAAACCACTTTAACATTGGTTTAATAATAATAACAATGGAGAATATTAAGAGAAGTTTTTATAAAGTTAGATATTAACTGTATTTTTTTTATCTCGTTCACTAGCATGTTATTCTGCTTGTAACTTTTTCATATAAATTTTGAAAAATTACTTAAATTATGTGTTTTTTAATTAAGGTTGTTAGAAGAGTACCGATATCTATTCTTGGTATTATTTATTTTATAATTGATTATCTTTATTTATCAAATTCAAAGCACTACAATAAAGTAAGTTGATTTTTTTTACACTATTCTAGATCAATGTAACAAAACACCCTCTTTACGAGTCCTTACCTACCTATATGTTGTTTACATGTTATATTATTCTCCTTTAATATGTTTTATTGAGTTTTGGGCTTTAATTATGAATCAACTTGATTAAATATAATTATGTGAATTATTGATGAGTGCCATTTGCATATAATTGTAGTTATGGATTGTAGTTGGATGAGTACTGATAGATTAAGTGGTGAATATGAGAATGGAGTGACAAAATTCCTACAATTTGTTGAAAGAAATCTTCCAAAAAAGTAACGGAGTTTATTGTGTTGATGAAATAAGAAATCATCTAATTTGTAAAGGGATTTGCCAAAATTATACTAGATGGACATGGCATGGTGAAACTATACCAACTCCAAATTTGTCCCAAAGAGAGAGGAAGTTAGTGCAGATATGGATGATCCATGATACTGGAAAAAATCCTTTTAAGAGACACATGTGTATGATACTTTATGTAGTGACAAGGATGAACTTTTTTTATCAAAGATGCAAAAATTTACACGGTTGTCAGTGGTGTTAAGATTATTTAATTTAAAGGAAAAAAACAGGTCCACTGATAAAAGTTTCACTGAATTGCTTGAATTGTTGAAAGACATGCTTCTAGAAGGTAACACATTGTCAAACTCTAATTACGAGGCCAAGAAGATATTGTGTTCGATGGTATGGATTATAAGAAAATACATGCATGCCCTAATGATTGTATATTATATAGAAAAAGTTTGAAATTTTTTAATTAACGTATAAAGTGTGGGGTGTCACGCTACAAAGTGAAGGATGATGATTCTTGTGATGCTAAGAGTATAAGGGTCCTCCTGCAACAGTGATGTGGTACCTACTAATAATTATAAGGTTCAAGAGATTGATCGCTAATGCGATGATGCAAAAAATTGTTAATGATGATAATGCTTCTGATACAATTAAATGGTGGACATGTGGGCCTAAATATAACGTAATAACTTGGAGTGCATACGATATCAATAATTTTTCCTTCTATACAAAATTAAAGGATGATAAAAATACCATGCAAAATAGTGGGGTTATGGTTGTTGTTGAGTCTATGCGCATCTCAAGTTCCAAAATTAAAAACCATATAATGGCATCTACATCGTACTTTGGTGTCATTGAAAAGATTTGAGAGGTTGATTCGTTAAGTTTAAAGTGCCTGTGTTTAAATGCAAGTGGGTTGACATTAATAATGGTGTTCAAATCGATGAATTAGGATTTACAATGGTTGACCTTCACAAGGTAGCTTATATGGATGAACCTTTCGTAATGGCATTGCAAGCAAAACAAGCATTTTATGTCAATGATCCTTCTAACATCAGATGGTTAGTGGTTCTATAAGGAAAAAATATGAATGATAGTGATGAAAATCAAGATTTAATGTTTGATATTTATGAGACTCCTTCTTTCTCAACATATGATTTAGTGAAGAAGAAAAAAAAGGATGATGCACACGTTACTCGTGATGACCATCAAGAAGGGATATGGGAGAACTAAAGTAGCAATGTCAAGTTACAAGGAAGGGAGTTTGAAATGTAATCTTGCCTATTTAAAATTTTCTATTAAAAACTTAAGAAAAACAACTCAAGAATGATCTTGGTTATGAAAACAGAAATGGAGAACGTTCTTGGTTCTAAAATAGAAAATGGAAAACGTTCTTGATTAGTTAAAGTCACAGTTTTTAGTTTCTCTATTTAACTTGACAATAAAAATAATTGAATGTAAATAGAGATAAGGAAGAGATACCACACAAAGATATATCATGGTTCACCCAAACTCGAGCTACGTCTAGTCCTCACAACTGTGAGATTTTCACTAAGTGTTCAAAGAACGAAGATCAATCTTTTGGTTACACAGTTAAAGATCAATCTTGATCTGTAACTACACTTCCTTTCCACCCAGAAAAGATTCAATCAAGTCACCTAACTAATCTTCTAGGATTTTACAGTTAACTCTTTTAATCACACTCAAACTATAAACAATCTTTATAGTTATGAGTTTATACAATAATGATTTAAAAGGTTTGGTTGAATCTGATTATGCTCAACTCTTGTTTGAGAATAGATTCAGAATAAAAAGAACTCAGTAGGATAAACTGGAAGTATGTAATGGTTTCAGCCTGATTTCTTTTGTGAATGAGATAGCTTCAAGAATGCAAGTGAATATGATTTAATGAGAATACTTGGCACTTGAAGTTCTGAATAATGCTTGCAAAATTGCCTACATTTTATAGATGATTTGAGCATTTAATTCTGGTCAGAAAGAGCTGTTGGTAGTGCTCCATTTTCTTATGACTAAAGCAACATATCTGTTGACAAATAATCCATTCATGTGACAGTTTTGGGCCTTGCTTGGCTGGACTGTTTTACTCAATTTCAAACATATTTTCTACGTGCTTAATGACCCATTAAGCTTCGAAAATACTTGATGATAATTGGGCTTTGATTTGGACACTTGATTTGATCCAAAATTGTTTGGAAATAAGTGAACCACTTCTGTAGAATTGAGAAGTCTATTTCTGCAGAAAACGGAGATTGTTCTTTTCAAAAACAGAGAACGATGATTAGAAGTGGAGATTGATGATCAATCTGGTCTGATAGTCTTCTAGACAATTTGGGGACTTATAATCAATCTTGAAATTCAGTCTTGTTTCAACTTCTTGACAGTTCCAGACTGGAGAAAGTTTATCGTCCGTTTTTGACATGCTTTGTTTCATGATGATTTATCTTAGTGATTTGAGAACCTCTTTAAGTAATAATGATTACTA
This sequence comes from Cicer chorassanicum, assembly GCA_037974735.1. Classification (NCBI taxonomy): domain Eukaryota; kingdom Viridiplantae; phylum Streptophyta; class Magnoliopsida; order Fabales; family Fabaceae; genus Cicer; species Cicer chorassanicum. Next base: position 37,965,278 of record JBBPBP010009778.1, on the reverse strand, counting down.
TTTGTTCCTTGCCATGTACTGATGAAATTGGTGTAAAGAATTAAGGCAAAATTATTGTTAAAGTGATGGAGAAAGATTGGTGAAGTGGTTGCGACAATCAATGTTGATTCTGCAAAACATTCTCTGTTTTGTACAGTTTATGATCAAGAATGTTCTGTTTAGTTTTTCATCTGATTTCTTTGCTTTGCTTGGTTCCTATCTTTAATAAAAATACTCAAGAGTACAAATTAAATTAACATAACATTTAGAATCATAATTAATATTCTTAATTAACCTTTGTTTATTTTCATCAAAACTTAATTTGAGAGTTTGTCTTAACAAGAACCAATAAGTAAATATTATTTTTTATTATTTATCTATGATTTATAGTTAATATTATTTTGTGTTAATAGATAAATGAACTATTCATATAACATTGTGACTAACATTTTGTGTGTGTGTGTTAATAGATAAATGTATGATTCATCTAGCGTCCCTCCACCAAATGACAATTTGTCCAATAAAGACATACAAATAAAGACTAGACATGCCACAATGATGAAATCTTTGACCAAAGTGCGTGCAACAGGTATTAAGTTGCAAATCCATTTTGATCAACTCACTTATTCTTTTGGTGAAAATTCAACCACATTTAGAAGTTATGTGGCATTGCTTGGTACAAGCAAGTCTAATATTTTAGGAAGGGAACGAGACCATGTAACATTAGAAGTGAAAGACTTATTAACGAATGTAGAAATTTTTTGTTATTCCTGACAATACAATTTTGAAAAAAAAATGGTTTTCATACGCGGGTGAGCGTTGGCGGAGACTTAAAGACACAATTTACAAGGATTACATAACAAAGTTCAAGGTCGATGCTAAATATCTATCTGACGTGTATGAATACATACACTTCAAAGGAAACATGCCAACAATTTGTTGTTTTTCGATATGACTTTGAATTTAAGGCTAGTTGAAAATATATATTTTTGCTTGTTCATATAAATTTAATTATTTGAGTTATAATAGGTGTTAAGTCAAAAGGGGAAATGAAATGTGGTTAAGAATCGTTACCCCTTACATTGTCTCGTGGAGGCTATCAAAGACTTGAGGAAATTATGAAGAATGAAAAAGTTAAAGGAAAGAGAAGAAGAATTGGAAGATCCTACCTTAATTGTTGATCACCTATCTCCATCGATACGCCATGAGAAATGGAAGAGATCCTGACAAAGACGAGGAGGAGAATACACAACAGAAGTTACACACAGAGTTGTTGAAAAGATTGTAAGTTAAAATTTTAAAATTCTAATTTTATTTGTATTTGATTCATTTTCTTTGGTTGAACAAACCATATAAGGTGGCTTTGTTCCACATGGGAGTAATAATATCTTATCTGAGGTAGTCAGATTCGAGATTCTATGTAGGATCGGGGAAGACTCACAAGGTCATGAATCATGAGATCCTAACATGGATCGTATGTTCCTACCAAATTTAGAAATTCATATTGTATATAGGTTCATACATATGCATGTAAAACAACATAATTTAGTAAAAGAAAAACTTCAAATCACAGCCTCAAATTTGAGATCATTTGATTCATAAAACAACTAAAACACTTAGAACATGAAAAAATCACACCTAAAAGCAACTAAAAACCTCACTAATAGTCACCAAAATAGTAAAAAAAAACAACTAAAAATCTTTAAAATAGTAGCAAATCTAGACGATATTGAAACACACAAAATCATGCAAGATCATCGATTCCCCCGATTCCATGATGGATTCCACCTTCTCCCATCATTTTGGGTTTTTGCTCGTCAAGGAACACGAGGAAGGGGTGTGAGATCGTAAAATCATGGAATCCTATGTGCCAGATTGGAATTTTAACTACCATGATCTTAACAACTGCATTTGGAGCAAAAGAGCACGGTGGTTGTGTCCATGGTGTTCAACGAGGTGTCGACCTACGACAATACTTTGGATCCTCTTCATATATGGGTCACAACATAGATTTAAACGAACAACTTACACATATAGAGGTAAAAATTACCAAGAAGTTGGAATTTGAGTTTAGTCAAAAGATGGAATCAAAGCGTATGAAGATGGAGCAATCAATTTTAAAGGTAAGTAAAATCTAACCCAATACGTACTAAAATATCCACTTAAAGAATTTACTTTTATGTTGACATAATTTGATGCAGACACTATCATCTATGAGTTTGTCTTGCCCAAACATTAATGTTGAACAACCTTTTGATAAGATTATCCATGAAAGTACAAAAGATAGATGTTCTAATGCCCATGACAAGAAAGAGAAGATTCCACAACTGATGTTGGGTCTTAAGAATCATATAATATAAAGTTAGACCACCTTTCAGACGATGTCCAAATTTTTTGAATTAAACTAGAGAATATTATAGACTTGATGGTGGGTACAAAGTGGTTAGACTTATCCGTTTTACAGTTTTTGTGCACATAAGTAAATTTTATTAGCGCGTTGTTATCACTTGATTTATTTTTTTTCTTGTTTGATGTAACATTGTTAGATATAACATTTTTTTCCTAACTATTAGGTTTTTGCATCGTCTTTATATTGAAACAAACAAGTCGAATTTGTATGGGTCGAATTTGTATGGACTTTTTATCTATATGATTGATAACGTACATCAAAGAATCATTTAATTGCTATGCAAACCTACATTCATAATAAGTTATATGACAAGAAGAAGAAAAAACGTGTTATTTAGTACCGTATCTGCACGAGTAAATATAATTTGTGTTTCTCTTATTAGTACTAATGATATTCTCCTTACTAATTGTTATTTCCATTGTTGCATCTAGACAACATTGACAATTGATAATAATTTATCCTAAGGAGAATACTATGTAGCTCAGCTATGTTCATTACACAATAAGATTGACTCACAAATGAAAGAAATTGTTACAAAGTAATGTTATATATATTTTATCTAATTGTAATGTTATAAGAAGTCTAAATGGTTTTTTTTCTTAAAGTAAGTGATTTAAATTCTTACATTTACTTTAAAATTGATATCAATAATCATATATTTACTTTTTTGTATATATATAATTGTTCACTCTATTGTATTCATTTGTAGACGAAGTTACAACTTGAAGGATATGAGTACTGTCGTATTACGTCATGAAACATATGGTCAACATTATTTCAGTTTATATTGTTGATTCTTTAATGCAAGTATAAATTTATTAAGTGATAATAATGATAATGATATTTTTTTAATAAATTATATATTATGTCATGAATAACTTATATATATTTGTACAATTTAAAGATTTTTAATGATTCCACACGATTCACGAATGAGGAGATATATGGCGTCCAACAAGATTGAACAACTCATTTTTTTTCATACTTATAATGATAATTTTTAGTTGGGTGGTTAATTTTTTTTTTTTGGCACATTAGGTTATTAGTGTTTTAATCTGTAATATTTATATTATAGTATGAGTTGTTATAATGTTTGTATTGAACTTCAAGTGTTGATGTTATTTTGTGAATATTGAACTCGTGTTTCTATTTATTCATTGTTTTTTATTTCGAAATGTTTTGTGGTAAATAGTGATAGGTATTTTTCATTTTCATTTATAAGGGAAAAATTAAATAAATAAATAAACAGGAAGAAAAAAATTAAAAAAGTCGAGCTTTCTATAGGCATTCTTTTAATTGATGTGAAAAGGCTTAAAATGGATAAAAAAACAAAAATCATATATCTCATAGTTGAAAATGGAGCCGACGTCAAAATTTATATATCACATCGAACGATCCACCAATGTGATATCAAAAATCATTACCTGATGTGAAATATTTCGATCCGATGTAAAATGTCTTTTATATAATAGTGTTTTTTTATATAATTTAACTGAGTGCTTAATGATTTAATTTACAACATAAAATTGTAATAAAATTTTAAAAAATAAAAAAATTATTTCGATTACAATAACAAATAAACTAAAATACAAAATATTATTATATAAAATATATATAAAAAAAATAAATAAATAAAAAACATCAATTTACCCATATCGATGAACTACACGATACGAGTACTTTACTATTTTCAAAGTACCCATACATAATACATTAGTGTACGTAAAGAAATATTGCAACTGATAAGTTTTTGGAGCTTTGTTACTTTTCTCACTTGTAAGTTGTAAATATTTATCACTTGTAAATGTCCCACAACGATCGGTTTATACCAAATGCGTGTGGACATCACATATAAATATGAGGTTGATGGGGAATAAACATAGAAACACAATAACAAGTAATACGCAGCGGATATAAAATTCCCCCAACTTGCAAGAACCCGTGAGGAGCAACAACAAATATGTGGCAGCAAATTAATCGAAATAAAATAGCGTAAAGAACACCGATATTTTAACGTGGAAAACCCCTCAATGCAAGAGTAAAAATCACGGGTCGTCCAGACCAAAGAAATAGTTCCACTATAATCAAATAAGGGTACAAGAGAGTCTCAAAAAGATGCACAAAGTGTGCCTACAACCAGGAAAAATAACAAAGCACTAAAGCTTACAAATGAAAAGGAAGAAGAAGTAAAACATCTAAAAAACCTGCTACTGTGCGAGCTCGATTCCTCCCACTCGAGTAGTCGTTTTGCCGATCCGACCGTTGAAAACGAAGCCTTGATTGTTGTGAACCTACTGTCCAAATTTCAGCCAGATCCAACGGTTAACGAATGCGCAATCGATGTTTTTCTGAGACTGGTTTAACAAAATCGGGAATAGGGTTTACTCTTCTCTTTTCTCTTTTAGTGGTTGCCTTTTCTCTCAAAATAGTCTCTCTCTTACAATATTTGGGCTTTTCTCCACATAGGAAGGGAGTCCAATACCCAACACATCTCCCCCTCACAACTATGTGGAGATAATCGCCAAACCGACGATATCACAACAAGTTTCAAACTTCCCTCTTGGTAATGTTTTAGTCATCATATCAGAACCATTATAATCAGTATGAACTTTAGCCAACTCCAACAGCTTAGCTTCCAAAATATCACGTATCCAATGATACCTCACATCAATGTGTTTGGACCTGCTATGAAACGTTGAATTCTTACCAAGATGAATAGCACTTTGACTATCGACAAATAATACATATTTTTCCTGAATAAACCCAAGCTCCTACAAGAATTTCTTCAACCAAATCAACTCTTTGCATGCTTCGGTAATGGCAATGAACTATGCCTCAGTTGTAGACAATGCTACACATTTCTGTAATCTCGACTGCCAAGCCACAGCTCCCTCTGCAAATTTAATCATATATCCTGAAGTGGACTTCCTTGAGTCAATATCTCCAGCCATATCTGAGTCGGAGTACCCCACCAAAATAGGTTTGTCACCTACAAAACAAAGCCTCATACATGTAGTACCACGAAGATACCTCAAAATCCATTTTACAGCATTCCAATGCTCTCTACTTGGATTTGACAAAAATCTACTCACTGTACCAACAGCATGCGCAATATCTGGTCTTGTACACACCATTGCATACATCAAACTACCCACAGCAGAAGCATAAGGAACTCGTTCCATGTATCTTTTCTCATCTTCACTAGAAGGACTTTGTTTAGAACTCAACTCAAAATGAGCAGCAAGAGGAGTACTTGCAGCCTTAGAGTTTTCCATTTGAAACCTTTGCAACACTCTATCAATATAGTGTTCTTGTGACATCCAAAGTTTCTTCTCTTTTCTGTCACGCATGATTCTTATGCCAAGAATTTGTTTAGCTGCTCCCATATCTTTCATGGCAAACGACTCGCCCAACTGCTTCTTTAATCTGTCAATCTTGGAAATATTTTTCCCAACAATAAGTATGTCATCAACATATAATAACAGGATAATAAAATCATCGTTAGAAAATTTTCTAACAAATACACAATGGTCAGAAGTAGTCTTCATGTATCCTTTGTCACACATAACAGACTCAAACTTTTTGTACCACTGCCTTGGAGCTTGCTTCAAACCGTATAGACTCTTTCTTAGTCTACACACATAGTCTTCCTTGTCTTCAATAAGAAAAACATCAGGTTGCTTCATGTAAATCTCTTCCTCCAAATCACCATGAAGGAAAGCCGTTTTTACATCCATTTGCTCTACCTCTAAGTCAAGAGTAGTTGTCAAACTCAACACGGTTCTAATTGATGACATTTTTACCACAGGTGAGAAAATCTCATTAAAATCAACACCCTTTCTTTGACGGAAGCCTTTCACCACTAATCTGGCTTTATACCTCGGAGACTTTGAGTTACTCTCAAGTTTCACTCTATAGATCCACCTGTTTCCCAAAGCTCTTTTGTCTTTTGGCAACTTCACCAGATCATAAGTGTGATTATCATGCAAGGATTTCATCTCATCATGCATTGCATCCAACCACTTTTGACTTTCTTCACTCTCCATGGCCTCTCGAAAACACTCAGGTTCCCCTTCATTAGTCAAATTCACATACTCATCAGAATCATACCTTGTAGATGGTTGTGTCTGCCTCTTAGACCTCCTGAGTTGGGTTAGAGATGATTCAGAAGCATCATTAAGATTCTCATCGTGTGACAACTCATGATCTTCACTAGTTGGAATATTTACCTCATCTCTAAGTCGATGATCATCAACACAATCATGTGGCTCATCATTCTGATCATTACCGTCAGTAGTATCCAAATCAAGAACAGGTGACTGAACTGGATCACCATCAGATAAGACGTTAACTTTCTCAGGTGTAGTTTTCTCCACCTTATCAATGTCTTCAATAGTTTGGTCTTCCAAGAACTCTACATCACGACGTCTAATAACCTTTTTGTTTATAGGATCGTACAACTTGTAGCCAAATTCATCCTCACCATAACCAATGAAGATACATTGCTTTGACTTTGCATCTAACTTGGATATTTCATCCTTCGGAACATGCACAAAAGCCTTGCAACCAAAGACTCTCAAGTGATCATACTTGACATTATTCCCAAACCATACCTTGTTTGGTACCTCACTATTCAAAGCGACAGTAGGAGTAAGATTAATAACATACACTGCCGTGTACAGTGCCTCACCCCAATAACGTTTAGGCAACTTAGCTTCATAGAGCATACACCTCACTCTCTCAACAAGTGTCCGATTCATCCTCTCTGCTAAACCATTCAGCTGAGGAGTCTTAGGAGGAGTCTTTTCATGTGCTATACCCTGCTGTTTGCAATAGACATCAAAGGGTCCGCAATACTCACCACCGTTGTCAGTACGAACACGTTTAAGCTTCTTGCCTGTCTGCCTCTCAACCAAAACATGAATTTTTTTGAATTTCTCCAACACTTGGTCTTTTGTCTTCAGAACATAAACCCATATTTTCCTGGAACAATCATCAATAAAAGTAACAAAATAAAGTGCACCACTAAAAGATTTTACATTTAAAGGGTCACAGACGTCAGAATGCACCAACTGAAGCAACTCTGACTTTCTAGAGGGAGGATGCCTTTTGAAGGATACTCTAGTTTGTTTACCAATTATGCAGTGAGAACATTTCTCCAAATCTACATTCTTCAATCCTGTAAGCACATCCTTTCTAGCTAAGCAATTTAACCCCTTTTCACTGATATGGCTAAGCCTTCGGTGCCACATAGATGATTCCATATCCACGGCATTCACACTGTCTTTTGCAACTAAAGCTTTTGTCCAATACAGTTTACTAATTTTCTCCCCTTTAGCCACAACCAAGTTACCTTTACTGAGTTTCCACTTTCCAAAAGCAAAATGATTATGAAAACGACTTTCATCAAGCATATGCACATAGATCAAATTGAAGCGAACATCTGGAGCATGTTTGACTCCTTTAAGCAACAATTGCATTCCCATGTTGGTTTGCAAGCATACATCACCAACACCAATTACCTTAGATACACGATCATTACCCATCTTCAAAACTCCAAAGTCACCTAAGTATAAGATGTGAAGAACTTCTTCCTCGGTGTAACATGTAGTGTAGCACCACTATCAATTATCCACATGCTCTCATCAGATACAAGATTAATTGATTCATAGTCACGGAGAATAACAAGATCATCACTAGTAGCAGTAGTAACACGATCATCATCACGACCCCTTTGCTTCTGCTTACCTTTCTTGCCTTTGTTCTCCTTTTTCCACAGAAAACAATTCTTCTGTATGTGCCCTATTTTATGACAATAATGACACTCTACATTTTTGTATCTAGACTTGGACTTGCTTCTGCTATTTTCTCTACCACCCTTCGGTTCTTTTTTCTGACTTCTCCCCCTATTTTCAGTGACAAGAACTTCAGATTGAGATGAAGAACCCTGTGCCTTCCTTCTCATCTCCTCATTCAAAACACCACCTTTAGCCGTTTCCAAATAAACAACACCATTAGGAGCTGAACTCGTTATAGAAACCCGAAATGTCTCCCAAGACTCTGGTAAAGATAACAGTAAAAATAGTCCCAATAGCTCATCATCAAACTATATATATATTAATTACGATAAACTTAAAAAGAATAAAAACACGAAATTATATATATATATATATATATATATATATATATATATATATATATATATATATATATATAAAAATAAAAAACTATTTTGAAAATTTTCTCAAAAAAATCATTCTTTAATAAACATTTTTTTTAAAGAAAAAAGAGATTTTTATCATTTTATTTGTTAAAATCTATAATAATGAATATTGAAGTTATTGAATGTCAAAATTAGATTATTTTTTTTTAATCGATAACAAATAAATTCAAAATACTCCCTCCGTCTCACAATAAGTATCGTTTATGATTTTTGCACACATATTAAGAAATGTAATAATTAGAAGAAAAAGAGAATCTATTTTACCAAATTACTAATCTTAACTATCGCTGAATTTTTCTTATTATCAATGTAAAGTACAATTAGGCATGACATCCGGGCAAGGTGGGGCTAGTTTGCCTCCCCTAGTTCCGCACCTGGCTAGTTGGGGAAAATCCGTCACCGTTTCTTATCGGGTGCGAAATTTAGGTCTTCATTCCCGCTAGCGATAGAGTTCAAGTTTCCATGTCCGCACTCATTCATATATAAAATAATAAATTTAAAAATCATATTAATTATAATTAATATAATAAAATAATTATTATTATCCAATAATAACATAAAAAATATTAATATCATATTCAATATATTGAATATGTGTATAAAATAAAAAATAACAATAATATTAGTAGCACTTAGCAGGACAAATTCGGGTGTGGGTGATAATCAACACTCTTAAATTTGTCTCTCGCCTCCAAATTTTAATTTCGAAAAAAATCTGCACCTAATTAAAGCGGATTTTTTCCGCTCAAATCAGGACGGATTTGGGTGAGTATTTGCATATGCGAATTTTGTTGCCATCCTAAATACAATATTGTAGATTATGCACAAAATAATTATTGAAGGACAATATAAATAAAATAATTAAAGTTATATTGAAAATTAAAAATAACATTCAGATATTTTTTTTTGTTAAAGTGACATTTATTATCAAACGAAGAAAATAACTTATACTATTTTAAAGTGAGTTTTCATTATAATCATTTTTAGAAATATATATCAAATTAAACTAATTTTAAAAAAAAAAATTAGAACAAAAGGACACAATGTCATTAATGATAACACACTTATCCAACATGCAACACGACTTAATTACTTAATTCCCTTTGTTACGTAAGTAGGGGTGGACAAGATAATTCGACCCGCCCATACCTGCCCGACCCATATTGAGTTTGGGTGATACGGTTGGGTTGAGACGGGTAGTCGGGTCCGCGTGGAAGAAAAAAAGGATTCATAAGGGTTACGTCGGGCGGGTTCGGGTTGGTTATTTGGACCCATCGCCGACCAAATCCACCCATATTATTATTATTATTATTATTATTATTATTATTATTATTATTATTATTATTATTATTATTATTATTATTATTATTATTATTATTATTATTATTATTGTTATTACTATTATTATTATTATTATTATTATTATTATTATTATTATTATTATTATTATTATTATTATTATTATTATTATTATTATTATTATTACATTGAAGTTATCTGTCAAAAAAAAAAAAGAGGTTTACTCACCGGCCAGTAGCCACTACAAGCCAAAAGCCCCAAACATGTTAGATTTTAGAACTTAGAAGTCCAAACCTCAGAATTTAGAAGACCAGATTTTTTTTATAAAAAAACAAAAAACAAAAATAGGCCCAATAAAGTCCAACCCGTTTTTACCCACCCACCTAAAACCGACACCCGATGAACTCGAACCCGACGAACCCGAATTAAAAAACTGACAAAATTGGGCCAATAATGACCACCCGCGGATTGAGCCGGTTTCACACTTTTGGCCCGAAACCGCCCAAATCCGTCCGATGTCCACCCATACGTAAGTGTGTTGTTACATTGTTCATTTAACATTCTTGATTTTGTCAAAAAAAATTAGTCTCTCCATTGTACGTCACTTTTTTTTAATACAAATTTAGATTGAGGAGATAGTGTCTTATTCTAAGTTAAGGGAACATTTACAAAGAAGTTTACATTTGTCTTTATCTAAGAACATCAACGGTTATTCTTAATCACTTAATAACATTTGTATTTCTGATCATGATATTTAACAACCACTCTGCTCCGATTTATTTGTTAAATCTCAAAAGGTATGTGTTTTATAACATTATCTTATTTGTTGCCTTCTATGTGAAAATTTTTGTTTGTTGTTCTCATTTATTCCATTGTTGCCTTTTGATCATAGTTGCATAATGGACATAAACCATACTTTATGCAGCAAACATGAACATAAGCCATACTGTATACTCTTTGCTGCATAAGTCTTTGTTAATTTTTAGGTGAAAAGATTACAAATTATCGCATACACAATTTGATTAGTGACTGGTTTTTTTCTATCTGATCCTGCTAATTTAACTTATCCAAGAAAAACTGCAAATAACCTTGATCTGCATAATATGGTCCCTGGTATCAAATTGTATGGTTGTGTTTTCATACATTATTTAGATGAAAAAGAATGTTCTAATCTTGGCATTCACAAATGATTGAGGGTATTACTTTCAATGACACAAGCACACATCCAATATATATAATTGTTGTTTTTGAGTTTCGAAAAATTGTTTTAAAATAAATTTATGTCATCGAAGATATTACTGAGTTGAGTCGCGGACTAGGTCGCTCTTTTTAAAACGTTTTACGAAACTGCTCAAATTGTGCAAGACAGACTATCAATCATGAAATCCCCAAGATAAAACAGCTCAGACAAACAGTTCTACCCCACTGTAGAAAACCGTTTTAGAATTACACATTCAATATGACAGTTAATAATTGTCATTCGTAATAGGGTACTAATGACCACTTGATCTGCTGTCACACACGGGTCAAATACAAGCGTAATCAACCCTATGTGAACTCGGTTTCTTTAACTGAGTTAAGCATCACAATCATCGATGTATTACAGTTAACGATCAAGCGTCGCAAAATTATAATTCAATTAATATAGAAACCGAAACTGAATTCTATCAAATGAATCTAATCAATCCTATTGAAATTTGAATTAAGCCATCTGAATAACAATAAAATAGAATAAAGAGAAATAGAATCATAATGCGAAAATAACATTATAACCTGAATCTCAAGGTGTTGATGAAACTCTGAACAATTGATTAATCTAAGAGAAAATTAGCCTTCCATGGGAATAAAGTAAAAAGTGTTTATCTATGTCTTTCTCAATCCGAAAACAATCTGTCTCAAATAGAAGGGAACTCCAAATATATTGTACTCGCTTTTTGAGCTTGTAAAACAAGTGGTCCACTACTTAAAATTAGTACAAAAGATCAAATAACAAAATCTGCAATTTAGGCCCAGTAAAGTTCAGCATTGGGTTTTTATTCCAACACAAAAGTTGTGGCTCTGATTTTTAGCTTTCTAGCGCTTGCTTGCATGCGTCAATCCGATATCCAAAGCTCAAGTTATGACCTACAGAGCAGGCAGGGATCAATATGCAAATAATAAAATCAAAATTCAATTTCAACCTAAAGTTTAGAAACAAGGTAAAACATTAATCTAAGCTATAAAGAGCTTTTAAAATGCCACAATAAAAAGCTAGAAATAAGTGCCCAAATGCTTTGATCACCACTCAAAAGAAAGAAAAGAAGATGAAGCAAAAAGAGAGAAGTAGAGAAAAGTATCGAATTTTAAGAGAACTTTTGGTGTACTTTTCTAACTGAGTAGAGTCCTCTATTTATAGAGGAACCCTACAACTGAAGGAGAGAAAAATCCGAGATCCATCAAACCAGATCCACATAAAACTACAATTCGAAATTTTCTAGGTTTTGACCAGGGCAAAAAACTGATGCGTGAATCTACAGAAAACTGAAACGTGAAAAAACTAGGTTTTAACCGGGGCAAATTGATGCGCAAATTTAGGGAAGGAATTGACTGGATCAGATATTGAATGTTGACTCAGTGGAGAGCAGACATGTGTACAACGTATCAATGAGAGAAAAACGCACGCATTTATTAAAAATAACAATTTTTAAAAAACAAAATTCTGGATACTAAAAAATAACACACCACTTAGCTCAAGTCTGACCCGAACTAGACGAAAAGTGGTAGGGCGCGTGTGTGTAGTGGTTTATTTGTGTGTGTTCTCACCTCTTCAAAAATTTGGTACCCCTTGGACACACCCCAATTGTTATACCTCCACCTTATAAACGCTACTAGTGTGTATCATTCCTCCAATGTCCTTTTCTAACTAAGTAGAGTCTTCTATTTATAAAAAAACTCTACAACTGAAGGAGAGAAAAATATGCGATCCATGAAACCGGATCCACATAAAACTACAATATGAAATTTTCTAGGTTTTGACTCGGGAAAAACTGATGCGTGAATCCACATAAAACTGAAACGCGAAAAAAAAAACTAGGTTTTGACCAAGACAAACTAATGCACGAATTCAGGGAAAGAATTGACCGGATAAGATGTTGAATGTTGACTCGGTGGAGGGCAGACATGTGTACAACGCACGCATTTATTAAAAATAATTTCTTTTTTTAATTTTACGAGTACTAAAAAATAATACACCACTTAGCCCAAGTCCAGCCCAAATTGGACGGACGGTGGCAGGGCGCATGCGTGTGGTGGTCTACTTGCGTGTGTTCTCATCCCTTCACAAAATTGGGTACCCCTTGGACACACCTCAATGGTCATACATCCACCTTATAAACACTATTAGTGTGGGTCATCCCTCCTATGTGAGACTTCCTTATATTTTCAATTTACACCAACTAGCTCTTATTATTATCATCATCATTTCCATCATATATAATCGATACTAGAATGCCATTAATAATTGGAGTATCATCCAAGCAAGCATGGGCCGCAAATGTTGTAGAAAATGAAGTAATCTCATGCTGATAGGGTTGTCCCATTTAATGACTTTGATTTTAGGAAATAGAAGCTAAATTGGGTGGACTCACTTTCTAAGTGGAATCCATCAATTTTACTAGTATTATTATTAGTATTAGTATTATTATTGTTATTATTATTAAAGAAAAAAAAAGAAATAAGGTGATCTATTGAACTTGCCAATGTGAAAGAAAAAAAAAAAGAATTTTGAAATTCCTATGAAAAGAAAAATGAACAGTGCCGCTGAAAGAAAAAGAAAAAGAAAAAAAAAAGGCACACGAAAGTAACAAGTGGATAAGAAGAAAAAAAGTTCAGTTCTGGTGGCAATAGATTTGTAGCAAATTTGTTCTGATTGTTCTACAATTTTAGTAAGTTACTTCTACCACCGAGTTTGTTATTTTAATATACAGTGTTAGTAGTTTTACCTTATTTGAGATTTAGTTTGGAATACTCACTTTAGTGGAATGTTGTTTATTATTTGTTTGGTTGCCACCCTTTGATGATGACAATTGTTGATTGGTGTTCTCAAGTGTTACTAGGAAGACTCTCGTCCATTAATTATTATAGTGGAAGTTTTTACTAGACTATGTCACAAGGTTTTTACTCTCTCAATTTTAGAGAAGTTTTTCACGTTAAAAATTACATTTGTCTCATATTTAATTTTATGTCAATTGTTATTGCTATGTAGAATTGTATTTTTCTGTTTGACCATTTATCAACACAGGTGGGGGAAAAATATTCTGCATTTGAGATAGTTATCTCTGGTTTTTTCCAACAAAGTGGTATCTAGAGCTCAGTTGGCTTAGTTTGTGCATTTAAATGGAGGAGGAAAATAAAGGTTCGAATATGATTAAGCTCAACTCTTCTAAATATACACTTTGAAAGACTCTCATGGAAAACATGTTATACAATAAAGATTTGTATGATCCTATTGAGGGCGACACTGCTAAACCCAAAGATAAATCTGACGTTGACTGGAAGAAGATGAATAGAAAGGCAGTGGACCTTGATCAAAAAGTGGTTAGATCTAAGTGTATACCCACATGTTGAAATTGAAATAGATGCTAACAAAATGTGGGAGAAATTAAAAGAGTTGTACGAACAAAAGAATGTGTAAAATAAAGCATTTTTGATTCAGAAGCTGGTGAATATGAAATACAAAGATGGGGATTCAATGGAAGAGCATATGAGTATTTTTCAAAACATAGTGAATCAGTTGACAACGGTAGATATTAAATTAGATGATGAGTTGCAAGTGTTGTTATTGTTAAGTTCATTGCTTGATAATTGGGAAGTCCTTGATGTGACGTTGACCAATTCAGCTCCAAGTGGAACGTTGAAAATGTCAATAGTTAAAGAGAGCATGTTGAATGAAGAAGCTCGAAAAAAGGAGTTTGGTTTGATTGGTTCTTCCTCAAAGTCAAAAGCATTAGTTACATAGTCAAAGGAGAGAAGTCAATCTATACATTTCCATAGACGCGACAACTTTGAAGGTCGTAGCAAGTCGAGGACTAGAAAAGAAGGGATATGCTATAATTATGGCAAAACAAGTCACATAGAAAGAAATTATGGAATCCTTAAGAGAGATCAATCAAGGAAAAAAGATGAAGACAAAGAGAAGAAAAATGATAAAGATGCAACAACAGTTGCAGCTGTTAGTGATGTCTACATTGTTTGTCATGATAATTCCATAAACCTTGCATGTTAAGATTCAACTTGGATTATTGATTCGGGTGCCTCATATCATGTTACTCCTAGGCGCGATTTCTTCTCATCTTACAATGTTGGTGATTTTGCCACAATAAAAGTGGGAAATGAAGGAGTAGGTAAAATTATCAGTATGAGAGATGTTTGAGTTGAAAGTAGGATTGGTTTTAAGCTTCAGTTGAAGAATGTTAGACATATGTTCTTGATATTCGTCTCAATTTGATTTCGGTGAAAGCCTTGGATATTAAGGGTTATCACACTTACTTTGGTGGTGGTGGTATATGCAAAATCACCAAACGGTCTCTAGTGGTTGCAAAGGAGCAAAGTTTTACTTCTTTCTATAGGATGCCTACGAAACTATGCAAAGAAGAAGTGAATGCAATTGAAGAGGCCTCTTCTGATTTATGGCATATGCGCCTTGATCACTTGAGTGAAAAATGACTCAACATACTTGTGAAGAAAAGTTTCCTTCCTGCTAAAGGTACGTCTCTAAAAACTTGCACTCATTGTTTTGTTGGAAAATAATATAGAGTTTCTTTTCATAATACTAGTCCTCATATGAGGCAAAATATTGTTGATTTAGTTCATACTGATGTTTGCATGATGAATAGTAAATCTCTTTGTGGTGCATCATATTTTGTTACTTTTATTAACGACCACTCTATAAAAGTATTGATTAATTTTCTACATGAGTTAGGCCTCAAACAAGACAAGTTTATGTTATTCTGTGACAACCAGAGTGAGATCCATCTCAGCAAGAATATGATTTTTCATGCAAAGTCAAAACATATTGAGATGCGATATCATTGGATACGAGATGCACTGGAAATGAAGTCATTTTGAATCGAAAAGATTCATACTGATGACAATAGTTTAGATATGATAATGAAGGTCTTGTTTGTGCCAAAGATGATATGATGTAGAAAGAAGGCTGGCATGATTGAGCAATACATTCCCACTTGAGTCGTGAGGGGGAGATTTATTGGGTGAGTTCACTTCTAAAGTGGAATCCACCAATTTTACTAGTATTATTATTAATATTATTAGTATTATTATTGTTATTATTATTAAAGAAAGAAAAGAAGAAGAAGAAGAAGGAAAAAAAAAAGAATAAAGTGGTTTATTGGGTTTGACCCATGTGAAGGAAAAAAAAGATTTTGAAATCCCTAAGAAAAGAAAAGGGAATAGTGTCGCTGAAAGAAGAAAAAAAATAGAAGAAGACAAACTACACTAATAAGAAGAGAAGAAGAAAAAAAAGTTTGATTTCGATGCTAAAGGATTTGTAGCAAACTTGTTCCGTTTGGTCTACAAATTTTTTATGTTACTTCTACCACTGAGTTTGTTATTTTAATATAATAGTTTTACATTTTCGGAGAGTTAGTTTGGAATACCACTTTAGTGAAAGATTGTTTATTATATGTTTGGTTTTCAGCCTCTGGATATTGTTGATTGATGTTATCTAATATTAATAAGAAGACTATACCAATTAATTACTATAGTGGAATTTTTTACTGAACTAGATCCCGTGGTTTTTATTATCTCAATTTGAAGGAAGTTTTCCATGTTAAAAACTGTATTTGTCTCATATTTAATTTTCTGCCAATTGTTATTGCTACGTGGAATTGCGTTTTTCTAGCCATTTATCTGCACATATGAGAAAAAAGTATTTTACATTATTGATATAGTTATCTCTAATTTTTTTCCAACAAACTATAATGGATGATGATAAATTCAGCTGTTAAAATTAGTAATTGATGCACCTATACCAATGTACAAGAACTTCATAAGATAAGCAATTGATCCACTTATACCACCTAAGATCCCACCACCGTAAATGGTTGATCGTTGTTTGTTTTTACACATTTTTCCACCAACAATGTGGCAAAGACTTATTCTACATATCATTCAACTACACCTACTCTGACCAAAGAACAGATTCAAGGATTGCTTGCACTCCTTCCTTAACCCGCTTCTATTGCAATTGTTGAAGTTTCTAATCTAGTTAGTAATCATCCTTTTTCTTCATATGCATGCCCTTATTTCAAATGTTGTTCTTGCTAGTAATTCAAATGTTTCTCATGTTTTTTTTATTTAGACAATATTTGACTTTTTCCCATTGACCACCCCCTCTATCTTTTGTTAGACCATTGTAATGAACCATTATTTAATAAAATTGCCCACTTGTTCTACAAACTGTGATATATGTCATCTTTCTAAACAAAAGAATGTTCATTTTTCTTTCTTATTCTAATTTTTGTTTGAATCTTTTACATGTTGATATATAAGGCCATTTTGCCCATATATCCTTCTTTAAATGATTACAAAAAATTTCTAACTATTGTTGACAAAAAATCTTGTTTTACTTTGGTTAGGATTACCATGGTTAAACATGAAACTAAAACTTTTCTTATTTATTTTGTTTCTTTTGTTGAAAATCAATTTAATAAGAAAATCAAAACTATTCATTTCAACAATGGATTATATATAATTTCTTTTTATATATTTCTTTTAAACAAAAGTATTTTAAAATCAACATTCTTGTGTTGAAATGTTTAAACAAAATGATGTTGTTGAACGCAAACACCAACATATTTTAAATATTTTTTGCACTTTATTATTTCAATTTAATCTACTTATTATTTTTTGGAATTTTAATATTACTCATGATGTCTATCTTGTTAATTTGTCAATATCTCTCTCAATCTATGCTAGGATCAATTTTGTATCTATTATGAAACTAAATTTGTTTGCTAGAGATTAACTACAATTTAGCTAATAAATTTGTCATAGTTAATCACATATATTCTTGTAGAGTCAATAATTGTATACCGTATAAAATACTTGGCCACTCGTATATGCATTTCTCTCTCTTACTTGGGTGACCTAAGAGAAGTTATACCTATTGTGAAAAGCTACCGAAGGGCTTTTAAATGAAGTAACCAAATTGTCAAAAAGGCACATAGTTTGAGTATAAGTTTGGTAAAGTTAGAGGATTAAAAGCTTGGCTCCATATACAAACCTTTATGAGTTGTTGTGGTGGGAAGAGCATCTTATCTAATACTATATCCTTAAAACAATAATATCAAACATTGAAAAATAGCATCTACACTATTCTAATATAAAAATTATTTTTATCATAACGGATCTTTTGTCTCTTGTTATTATCAAATTGTTGAAACAAACGTTACGTGCACATCAATTCTCAATGAAGTATTTTTGTATGTTTTCATTTGTCCACTTTATACCAAGCTTTTCTTGAGAGACATTTTTCGGTTGGCTGTTTTTGTTTAAAATTGTTTTTTTGTTATCAAATTTTTAGTGTTGATGCTTCTTTTATAAAGCTTTACTTAACTTTCTGTTAGTGTAAAATAACATATCCTAATCAAACTTAAAATTAAGACATCATTTCCCACGAAAAGGAATAACTAAAGAACGAAAAAGTAACACAAAATAATAAAGGACGAATTCGTTTCCAATTACACGGTTGGATCCTTGTAAATTTAAAAGTAAGAAAAAATGATGTCTTTTTTCCTTCCTTTATTCTTTTTTCTTTTTTGCTAATACCCTTTATTCGTTTCTACTTATATGGTATTTGATAACACAAGAATCTGGGCAATATTCAAACTGCAAGCTATACTAAACAAGCATTAAAAATAAATATATAAGTGGCATCCATAAATACTTATCAGTTATCCGTATTTAAGATGTGTGATTCTATACTCTAAGTTATTTAACGAAAAAGTAAAATAAATAAATAAATAATTATATTTTTTAATGAATTTGAAACTTGTTTAGATAAATAATTAATATAGGTTTAATTATAATTTTAGTCATATAAATTTCATCAATTCACAGAATAAGTCTCATATTTTAAAAATCGACAGTTTTAGTCTTTCAATTAAATTTTTGTATTAAAAATGACGATTTGACATATTTTAAATAATGTGATATATGATATAAAACAATCTATTCATATGTCATTATTTAAATTACAAAAATGAAGAATTTATGAAGTTGAAAATTAAGTTTTTAGATGGTTTTATTATTTTAAAATAGAAAGATCGATTTTATTAATAGGTAATGTATAAATATTATTGGTATAACAAACTTATAATAAAAGCATAGATTTAATTATTTTATACTAGGATAAATAGTTTTTACACTATAACTTAACTACAATAATTCAATATATTTAACTTTTACTATAATTATCTCTAAAGTCATATTTATAAATGATTTTCATAAACTGACAATATAATACCTTTTAATTAAACTCTAAAAATGAGTCTAGTTCGACTTAAATCAACTATTTTAAAATTGAAATAAAAATTATTAAACTTGGTAAACAACAATAATTTTGTTTCATATGGTTTTGTTTTCAATTTTTAATTTTTATATTTTTGATTAATGAATATCTTTATTAGCACGTGAAAAGCTAGTATACCTTAGAAAACGAGGAAGCAGGAATAAATATTATAAATGGGATAGAATATAAAAAAATTAAACGCAGAAAAAGGGCATATACATTGGCGAGTGCACATGTCCGTGACTGTGACGAGGACAGAGACTTTGACTTTAACGCATTCACACGCAAAGCAAACCCACACTTGTCTTGCCAACTTAATCTTTCTTAAATTATAATCATAATAGTGTTTCCCAATTAAACCCTTATATAAATATAATTGGAATTATGGGTGGACATCGGGCGGGTTTGGGCGGTTTCGGGGCAAAAATGTGAAACCGGCACAATCTGCGAGTGATATTTATAGGTCCGATTTCGTCGGTTTTTTAAGTCGGGTTCGTCGGGTTCGTTGGGTTCGGATTCGTCGGGTGTCGGTTTTGCGTGGGTGGGTAAAAATGGGTTGAATTTTATTGGGCTTATTTTTGCTCTTTTTTTTTTATAAAAAAATTTGGTTTTATATAATTTGTTATATATAATACAATTATTGCTGATTAGAAAAAAGTTGGCTCACATGCTAATTTTACATCACACTTGTTTTATATCTTCAATTTTTCTAAAACACATAGCATTTGCATAATAATCAATTTAATACATCACAATTTTGTACAATAATCAATCAGTTTTGTTTCAACATCACAATTTCTAAGTTCTGAGGTTTGGACTTATAGTACTGACTGGTGAGTAAAACTTTTTTTTTTTTACAGATAACTTCAATGTAGTAATAGTAATAATAATAATAATAATAATAATAATAATAATATGGCCGGGTTCGGTCGGCGATGGGTTCAAATAATCAACCCGAACCCGCCCGACGTAACCCTTATGAATCCTTTTTTTCTTCCACGCGGATCCGATTGCCCGTCTCCACCCCTAATTGGAATGCACTGTGGTGTAAAAAACTCACACAAGCGTTCAATTATATTTCACCACTTTAGATAATTATGAAGATATTTTAGAAACAAATATAGCAAAGTGATATAGTGATGATATGTGATTGGATGTATAGAACCTTTTTTAAAAGAATTAGTAAGAAAACAATTGTGAAAGTCAAGTTAAAGTTGAATGATTTCAATTTGTTGGGTGGGCTTACTCCCCAAGTGAAATTCACTAATTTTATTAGTACTATTATTATTATTGAAATAAAAAAAATAAAAAAAAATAAATATATGGTTTATTGAGCTTGACTCATGTAAAGGAAAATAAAATAAATGAAAGAGGTAGTTGAGTAGTTTTACTTCTATGAGAGTTATTTTGACATACGCGGAAGGTTGTTATAAGTGGAAAGAAAATGTAAACAGTTAAAAAGAGAAAACAACCTTGTAACCACCTTCCACTAAAATGGATATGTCAAAGTAAGTAAAATTATTAACTCGTAGTTAGTTATTTGCATTGTTTTCCTTTCTTTTATTTTTCTTTCTTTTTCCCAATACAATTAAATGACTATCAATATATTCGACAAGGTCAAAAAAGTAAAAAGTATAAACGTCAATTAAGTAATTTAAG
Source organism: Cicer chorassanicum (assembly GCA_037974735.1). NCBI lineage: Eukaryota > Viridiplantae > Streptophyta > Magnoliopsida > Fabales > Fabaceae > Cicer > Cicer chorassanicum. Next base: position 37,944,140 of record JBBPBP010009778.1, on the reverse strand, counting down.
GAATACAAATCCATAATAGTAAAAATTAGATGTGTGTCAATTTAAAACGAAAAATATAAGAGTTCCATAAAAAGTAACTAACACAAACGTAATATATATGTTATTGAAATGACTATTAGTTATTTTACTTATCTATAAATAGTCGTTTTTAATAGAAAAATATTAGATAGATACTTAATTTTTTAAACCTACTTCAAAATCAAAAACAAATTCTAAGCTTTCCAAAACTAAGTATGGCTTCTCTGTCTATAAATTTACTTACACTTTTGTACTTTTACGTTTCAAGCAATTTACATTTCTATTTCAATGTTGTTTTACACTTTGTTTATCTTTACTTGCAAATTTTACATTCAAGTACCATACCTTTCTACACTTTCATTACAATTGTTTTAAGTTATACACAATTGTTTTAAATTTATACATTTTAATTAATGTCATTTTAAATTCACGCACTTTAATTAATGTCGATTTAAATTATTGTTTTTTTAATTTGAATGTCCTTTTCAATTCAGCTACTAGTTTAATTTTAGTAATTTTTAATTTAAACACTTTTTAAAAAAACCACCGTCCATAAATAAGATTATTATTTAATTTGTTCGGACTTTTATCGTCGGTTGATCTTAACATTTATTTGTATTTTGAGTTTTGTTGACTTTCCTTATATCAAAAATCACATTAAACAATGACAATTAAATCATATATATAATAGTTTTATGATGTATCTGCATTCCGATTTAAAAAAAAATATATAGTTTTGAATGCAGTATTAACATCAATATTTTTAATTCCATTATCATTTGGTCATTTAGATTTAAATTTGAAGTATTTAACCTTTCTAACATTTTAATCGAGTCCTTTATCCTTATACATTTAAATTATTTGCAACCTTTACGATTACTCTTTGTTTACTTTTATTCAATTTACTTTTTGCACTTAATTCTTTTTTTGTCTATACTACTTTTTGCACTTTAAAAGCTTTGTTTACATTCACAACATTTTTACTTCTGTATAATCTTACTTTCGAATGCAGTTTACTTTTCAGTCAGGTTTGTTTACACGCAAGTCCATCTTTTTGTGTTTTTCATTTCGTTAAACCATCATTGTTTTAATAGAAGTACCAGTAACATTCATTTCAATTTAAAAGATAAAATCTTTATAGTATGCACATAATAACGCCCTACTAATCAATTAACTCATACAAGAAAATTTGAAAACAATGGTAATATATATAAATAGAAATTAACTGTCATACATTATTTGTGTAAAACAATTTAAAATTTTTGACAAATCGCAATCACTTATTATTAATTATTAACTGTCAAGTGTTTTTAACAATTTGATGATGGTTATAATTAACTCAATATATATAAAGTTTTACATTAACGTAGTATATAATTATTAAATAATAAAAGTTATAAATGAAATTAAATATAAAAAATTATAAACTGAAATGTTACTTGAAATAGCATTTTAAAATAAGTTATAAACATGTGAGATAACTTTCT
>JBBPBP010009778.1:37911367-37942494 GCA_037974735.1 Cicer chorassanicum | reverse complement strand
CGCATCTCATATAATTCAACAAACTTATAAGTTAATCTAATAAGTTATAAGTTAATTTATTAGCATTAGCAAACATAGATAAATCTTAATTTCTTAATAAAAAATACTTAATTGCAGTTCTAGTGCATCTATTTAAATTAATTTTTGAAATTGATACTCTTATTTTAAAAGTCAACAGTTTTAGTCATTCTTTCGAGTTTTTTAACTAAAAATAAAGATTTGACATATTTTAAATGATATGACATATGATTTCATAATATAGAATCATCTAACTGTATTAATTATTTATATATTATTAATTAAATTACAAAAAAGAAAAATTTATGAAATTAAAAGTTAAATTTTTATACAATTTATTATAATATTATAAATATTAAATTATTCTACGTCATCTTATCATATAAAACGTTATTTAAAACATGTGACATTATTATTTTTTTATTAAAAAAATATAATAAAAGATCAAAACTTCGTATTTCAAAATAAAAAGAAAATTAATTTTGTAATTGGTAAAAATAAAAAATTAAAATCAAATTAAAACTTAAAAAAAATGTGGTAATTAAATAAGTATATATATGATTTGTCGACATGAAAAAGGTAAAAACAAAAAACAAAAGAGCAAAAATAACCGTTGAGGGATATCGACAACATGTGTAACAAGCAGCCACATGTCATATCCAGTTTCCCATGAGATTTTCTCTCTCCTCTCTCCTTCCTCCTCTTCTCTTCTCTTCTTCATCTCTCTCTCTCAATTCCTTTCTCCTCTTTCGCTTTCACTCCCTCTTTTGTTTTCATAACAACAAAACAAAAGCATAAACACATTCACCAACTGAATTGAATCAGCAACATTAACACTTTCACTTCTACTTCACTTCACTTCACTCTTTCACTCATCAATGTCGTTACTTTCTTTCTTCTTCTTCTTCTTCTTCTTGGCTCTTCCATTTTTCAACCTCTCAACAACCGCTTCCACCGAATTCGACTTCGGAACTTTAACTCTCACAAGCCTCAAACTTCTCGGCGACGCTCACTTAAACAACGGCACCGTTAGTCTCACTCGCGACCTCGCCGTTCCATTTTCCGGCGCCGGTCAAGCTTTATATTCCCGTCCGATAAAATTCCGGCAAACGGAAACTCGCATTCTAGCTAGCTTCACAACATTTTTCTCATTCTCCGTCGCAAATTTAAACCCTTCTTCAATCGGCGGTGGTCTCGCCTTTGTTATTACACCGGACGATGATTCACTCGGTGACGCCGGTGGTTATCTCGGTCTTGCCGCCGGTGGGTTTTTTGCGGTTGAATTTGATACCCTAATGGACGTTGAATTTAAAGATATTAATGGGAATCATGTTGGGGTTGATCTTAATAGTGTTGTTTCTAATAAAGTTGGTGACTTGGATTCAATTGGGATCGATCTTAAAAGTGGTGACACGGTTAATGTGTGGATTGAATTTGATGGATCTAGTAATGGGTTTAATGTTTGGGTTTCTTATTCAAATCTTAAACCAAAAGATCCAATTTTGTCTATGAATCTTGATATGGGTCAGTACTTGAATGATTTTATGTATGTAGGGTTTTCTGGTTCAACTCAAGGTAGTACAGAGACTCATAGGGTTGAATGGTGGAGTTTTAGCTCCTCTTTTGTTACGAGTTCGGGTTATCCTTCGGGTTCGCCGCCACCTCCGGCAGTTAGTTTGATGAATTCGACGGCTGATTCGGTGAGGTCGCCGCCTCCTTCAATGGCTCCTTCGGCGAATTCTTCGAATGTGGAAGGGAAAGTGAGTAAGTCTTCTTGTCATAATGGGTTGTGTAAGCAGGGTTTGGGAGCTGTTGCTGGTGTTGTTACTGCTGGTGCTTTTGTTTTAGCACTTTTTGCTGGTTCTTTCTTTTGGTTTTATACTAAGAAAGTGAAGCGTGTGAGTAGATTTGATTCTCTTGGATCGGAGATAATCAAAATGCCTAAGCAGTTTAGTTACAAGGAGCTTAAATCTGCTACAAAGTGTTTCAATGCTAATAGGATTATTGGTCATGGTGCTTTTGGGACTGTGTATAAGGGAATTTTGGCTGAGAATGGTGACATTGTTGCTGTGAAGAGGTGTAGTCATAGTAGTCAAGGTAAGGATGAGTTTTTATCTGAGTTGTCTATAATAGGTAGCCTTAGGCATAGGAATCTTGTTAGGCTTCAAGGATGGTGTCATGAGAAAGGTGAGATTTTGTTGGTGTATGATTTGATGCCTAATGGGAGTTTGGATAAGGCTTTGTTCGAGGCTAGGACGCCTCTTCCGTGGCCACACCGGCGCAAAATTTTGTTGGGTGTGGCGTCTGCTTTGGCTTACTTGCATCAGGAGTGTGAAAATCAGGTGATTCATAGAGACATAAAGACCAGTAACATAATGTTAGATGAAGGGTTCAATGCGCGATTGGGAGATTTCGGATTAGCAAGGCAAACGGAGCATGACAAGTCTCCGGATGCCACGGTGGCTGCTGGAACAATGGGGTATCTAGCACCTGAGTATCTACTTACAGGTAAAGCGACCGAGAAAACCGACGTGTTCAGTTACGGTGCTGTGGTTCTTGAGGTTGCTAGTGGAAGGAGACCTATAGAGAAAGATGCTGCGGGTGCCGGTAAAGTCGGGGTTAGTAGCAATTTGGTGGAATGGGTTTGGAGTTTGCATAGGGAAGGAATGTTGCTAATGGCTGCTGATCCAAGGCTCGAGGGTGAATTTGAGGAAGGGGAGATGAGAAGGGTACTATTGGTCGGGCTAGCTTGTTCTCACCCCGATCCAGTGACTAGACCGACAATGAGGGGTGTGGTTCAAATGCTAGGGGGTGAGGCTGAAGTGCCAATTGTCCCGAGAACTAAACCAACAACGGGTCTCAGTACTTCGCACTCCCACCTCTTACTGAGTTTGCAAGATAGTGTATCTGACTGTGATGGTATAATCACAATCTCTTCTTCCACATCAGAGAACAGTTTCAATGGTGGAGATATAGTCTGATGAAAAAATCTTGGTTTGGACTAAGCCATTTTTAACTATTGATTCATAGTGTAAATAGAGAGAGAGAGTATCATATATGTATTCATTTGTTCATGTATGTAAAAGTAAATGACAATAAAATGCAATTAAGAACCTTGGGAAAGAAATTTTGGAGTTAATGCAATTCTGCCTCTGGTACTCATAAATTATGGCAGAGTGTTGGTGTACACATTTTGGCACACATTTATTCAAGTGGTTCATCTGATGCTGCAGAGCAATGCAAGGATGTTACAGGCAATTTGGGGAGGGTTATGGAACTTTTGCATAGATCATTTGTTCTAGTACTAATGGATGGCCACTTGTATAAGGCAAGTTTGAATTAAGTAATTGATTCTAAACAAGCTTTCTGTTGAATTCAGTTACCTTGCTATAATAAAGATGAAATTTATCTTAAGCCTTATCCTTTGCCTTCTCCATTGCTTTCAAAGATTCTGTATTTTCCACTTATAAAAAGTTCAATAATGTGTGTGTGTGTGTATTCTATTAAAGTTAAATTTGAATTAAGTTTCACAATAAGATGTTAGTTAGCTTTTGATGTAAAAATTAAAACAGTTGACATTTGAAAACATTCATGATTTAGAGGAGCCAAATCTCCTCCATTAATATCATCATGTCACATTACAACATTTTATAGTTCAGATTTTACATCTCCTAACTGAAGTTCCACTCTGTTTCATTCCATCATCAATGTATAATGTATGAGTTAATTGAGAAACGTATGCAATGATCTGAACATGAGGAAGTGCCATTGGGAGTTGTATATGCTTTATAGGAAAAAGGAACGTGTGGCTGGATTTATCTGTAACTAAATGCCTTTTCCCTACTAATACTAGTAATTTGTCGATATTTAATATACAAAACGTGTAATTTTAGTTTCAATATTTTATGCACATTTCCTTGTTAGATTTATGTGATTGCACACATCTTATTTGATATCTACTGTTTAGATGTCAACCTTCTGGTATGCAGTCAATAGCTACTCGTACTCTGCTGGCCATCACATTGACCTTTCTAGCATGGTGGATTTCTCAATTCAGAGTTGCTAAAACTTTGATGAGGAAATGGAGTTGAATGAGCAGGTTAGTTATCTCAGGTTAGTTAATACACATTAGAGATTTGTTTGTACACCACCTTAATGTTTGTGCTCAACATATTATATACAAGAACTCTTTCTTTTTTTGCATTGGACAGTGTATCAAAAAGTAAACTTTAAAGTATTTCATTTACTAGAAATTGTATATTACATATTGCTTTCTGAATAAGTTAGTAAATTTTAAACAGAAGTTTTAGAATATTTAATGAGAAAAGTTAAACAATTTTTTTGGGTATATAAGAATAACTTGGAGTTGAGAGCACACACATATAGTAGGTTTTCACATCAATCAAAATCTGGATTAGAGAAATGGCTTGAGTTACTCATATATATACTGCCTAATTTATATATATAAAAAATTATAAACTCTCCCTTATATAGCTTCAAAATCAATCTAAAACAAGATTCTAACAAACACCATTCATCTTCTTCCTCTCTATCACAAATTTCTTCCAAGCTGTAGTGATTTACCTTTGGATCTCCAGAACACTTCTTACAAATCATTACATTGCCCCCATGGTTTGCATCATCATCATCATCATCATCTTTTTCAGCTGTAACTGTTATAGTGTTGCTACTGATTACCTTTGCAGGTAGAAAATCCAGCTCTTGGAGCACCTTGGTGATGTTGATAACAAGACGATCTGCAAAGGTACAGGGAAGGTCCTCCCTGATCACAACATGGAAAACTGTCACGTGCTGTGCATCTGCCGGCATGGTGTATGCCGGCTGGCACTATCCAACCGAAGCGCCTCAGCATGTCAGAGATTTGGAATTCATTAAATCGGCCGTGGTCCTTCAAAGTGAAGGTGACTAATGGTAAACCGTCATCTTTGGATATAATGTCAAACTGACCCGTTTTCTCTAGTCCCTCCTTAAGTACCATCATGTTGTCTCTGCAGTTTTCCATCACATTTCTATATCCCTCCTACAAACCCAATTAACACAAATTATCAGCTACATATAGCATCAAGTTTCGGATAAATGTTAATGTAGGTAGAATCATGTAACTATAAAAGGATGGTTTGGTGATTTAAAGTTCTGACATGGATCATCTGCAATCTTTTTAGCCACACGTCATTCATTGGATTAATCTAATGAGCAAGATATAATATTCTCATCCATTAAATTAATCCAAGGATTTAGGTGCGGCTAGAGGCCGTAGAAGATTCAAGTCCATAAAGTTTCATCTTGTCGTGTCAAGATGATCCAAGAAGGGTTGGACCCATTGTGAGTCTCATGTAAATAGTCTTATATTAGACTTATGAGAGATTGATTCAAGGATTCCAACTTGTAACTTCTTAATTGATCATATTGACTACAACTCCAATGGTTATGCCAAAGCTCTTCTTCAATCATTTTACTTAAAAGTACAGTTAAAAGTTTGTTACTTGTGAGTGTACATGTAGAGTAACAACAAAAACAAATTGAATATAAATTGGTTGGTAGTTTGTCGCTTTCATCATGTCTTATTTACTTCATGACCCAAACGAATTAGTTGAGCAATAACTTGACTAGAACCTGCATTGGATTTATTATGAAACAAATCAGTACAATCATCATGTTTAAGCTAATAAATTAGATTAGGACATAGTGAGACTGATTCAAGTCTATTCTAGTTAGTAGTTAGACCAATTATTTTTTAATAAATTGGCGCGGAGAAAATAGCAATAATTTAAAGGACACTAATGACCATTTTACAATTGTCTCTTACAGGATTTGAACTTCATTCCTTGAAGTTACAAAGTCAAGCTTTTACTAGTGAATTGACACCTCATGAACAAGTAGTTAGACCAATTGGTTGTATTTACTTTTGAAGAAGTTGAGAGTGCAGGTGAGTTGATCATCTCCGAGGTAGTTAACTAGTTATTGTGGAAGATGAGTTTGTCGGAAAATCTTCCTTGCTCTTCTCAACCAATACCAGCATAGGCTAGACCATATTTGTGTCTGCTAACATTAATACTCTTCACAAGTGGTAAACACAAGTCCCATTCGAGTTCTTGGTAAAGAAATGATGCAATGAATCCGGCTGCATCCACATGAATTGGAGTGTTCCAACTACCAAAGGATTTCACATGTCAATTCAACTTTAAGCTTTAAACTCGGTATGCAACATTAGAATAAGCAGTTAAGCCTCAATTATTTTGCGCGCACATATATATTCAAAGAGATACACGTGTTAGCGCATATAAATTCAAAGAGATACACGCGTTGAGTATATGTTTGGAACCACGGTCGCTTCTACTATTTAGTAACGTTGTCAAATTCATGTCTAACCAACATTGCAACACGAGAAAGAAAATCTAAACGGTAAATCCAAACAAGTGCTAAGAGTAAGAGAGGTACCCGTTTCGTTTTTTTTTTTTTTTTATCTATTAGGAGATCGTATAAGTGCTTTACATCTTCGGACTCTCCGTTTAGTTTCTTAAACTCGATTAACGATTCATTTAAAAAAAATCAGTGCTATAATTTTGAACAACAATGATGCTCTTGTAAAATGGCAGAAGAAAACATGTGCTAGACCTGAACATTGGCACCAGTGAGACAATGTTGGGATTATCACAAGGCTTCCCTTCAATTTTCCTTCTGTTCTGCCAATTCCTCTTGAATGCTGATCCAGCCAACATTATGGCTTCTGAAGAACCAACAGTTCCAACACTAACTGCAGGTTCTGACTCTTCAAGTTGTGCATTGAAAAGATGAACTATCATGTTAACACAACGGTTCTGCATGGTAATGTCAGGTCAATACATATATTGAGCAAATAAATCATTTCAAGACTTTATGGTACCAAATACTCTTTCAATTCATATTGAGTGTCACTTTCAGTATAAATATTTGTTTGAAAATCAATGTCATCTTCAATGTAACTTTAATTATTTTTTTAATTGTATTCTCCAATTATTGTTATGTACACTACTTCTAAAGTATTACAATTATAATAGTGTAAAACTAATTAATAATTAATAAATATAATTTGATAAAATAATTATTATCTTTTTTTTAATCATTGTATTTTTTTAATATATGTGTAAAAATCTTAAACGATTCTTATTTTAAAATAGAGAGTAGTAAATCTTTTTTATAAGGTAACTTCTATACTACATGAAGTATTGTTAAAAGAAAAAATATTAAATGATGATAAAAATGTAACTAAAGGTAACGTCGAGCCAAATAATTTTTTTTATTACCGGTACTCGAAAACTATTTAAAACTCTAATGATGATAGACATTGTCTAATGGAAGTAGAATTGTGAGATCCTCTTCATTTTCGCAGCTAGAACAATGACTTGATCGATGTTTATTTGATAAAAACAAAATATGTGTTCCTTAAAACTGAATTTGTTGAACCAATATCAATTAAATCACTCTATCAATCGTAAAAATGAAAAACAAAATATGTGTTTTTTAAATGTAAGTGAACTTCTACTTCCAAGTATGTTGAGTATTATTTGAAGTGATTTTGTAAGATCAATAAACTTGCCGACAATTATAAGATTTCAAGAGTTTGGCTTTTAATTTTAGCTTTACTCGGAATTATGTAGGAAATTCCGAAATAACCTAAATAATACCATTGCCCCTCAACCAACAATAAAAAAATTATTGCCCACTAGCTACTAGCAAGTACGATGCTATTAATTTATTTTGCGTATGGATAAAGTTACTATTCAAGCCCCACAGGCATGCCAACTTTGTGTTCCTCCTTTTAGCAGCACATGCAATTCATCTTGACCTTTTTGTTTGTATAGATAGAGAACTTAAGAGGGTGACGTTTACTTTTCTTTTTCTCTCTTTGGATAACAAGATTAATTACTTTATCTTTGTATAGAGGAAGACATTTTCTTCACATAATTTATAGAAAAATATTTTTTTTTTTTGGAGAATTCTCAAACATGTGGGGCTCAGATAAGTTTGGCACTGAGGTGGATAGGGTCATAGGGTTGGATTTTCGGCAAATTCTATGTAATCTTACTCTTAAAAAATACTTTTTAATTTGTGTTTACACATTAAACTTTTGAAAGATATAAACTAAAATTTTTCCCCTGGAAAACATATTGAGTAGCAACTAATTTTCTTTGAGCCATTCGATTACCAATATTTTGAATTTGATTTTATACGATGAATTTTAATATGGACTATAGTTTATTATGAATGAGTTTTAAAAAATATTTAAAACTTCAATGATTATAGATGTCATCTTTTAAGCATAGACATTAATGTCTGCCTTTTTTTAATGATTGATATAGTAACTTAAATAATATTAGTTCGATAATAATTAAGAAAAATATATATTAATACAAAAAATAAGAGAAAAATCAACTGAATAATACTTTCTCATTAACATTTAGAAAGGAATATATACAAGTCTGATATCTCATTACAATACTAAACTGAAAATACCGAAAGTGAAGAAAAATAACCAACTATATGTACAAAGGGAAATAATAAAAGATACATCAAATATTCTCTAATTCTTCCACTGGACGTGTATCCTCTGATTCTTCCACGGGACACGTATCCTCTTATTCTTCCACTAGACGTGTATCATTTGATTCTTCCACTAAACGTGTATCCTCTAATTTTTCCACGGGACGCGTGTCCTCTGATTCTTTCACAAGACATTATCCTCTTATTCTTCCACTGGACGTGTATCCTCTAATTCTTCCTCTGGACACGTATCATCTGATTCTTCCTCTGACCACTCTGCCTCTGGTCCATGTATCCTCTAACCATGTTGTCTCTGGTTCCAGCTTTGAATTAGGGACTTAGGAATAAATTATCACTGATCTAGTATATTGCTAAGTTGTTTATACTTGTTGAGAATAAAGACATTGCATACAAAACATCTCAATTTCAGTTCATTCTCATTAATTAGATCATGCATGGTCTTATATCACGGTAGGAAAGTTGAAGTTGTTCCCGGTATGGTTCAACAGGTAACGGAGAACAAACAGGACGTTGGTTAGGGTTTGGTCAAACCACCTTTATTACTCATGACTCAATTATCTTGGTGATCCACGTTGAAATCATTGGGAGACTTTTCTTTGTTTACAAAGAAAAGATTTTTGAAGTCATGCATAGTTTTTTTTAAAATCATAATAAAAGAATGATACCAGTTAAGTTTTATAAAAAAGAAATTGAAGTTGAGGACTTCAGCTTGAGATGCATTAGAATTTCATGTTTTTATGCCTATTTATGAAAGAAATATTTTCAAAACACCTCTTCCTTTATTTTCAGAGCTCACTAAGATTTTATACCTCACTCCTTTACTTTTATTTCTTAGCAGCAGGAGAAACATGAAATACAAGTTTAGCATCAAAGGATCAATTTCATACTTGTTGAAATTTGAATTTGATGTTTTTATTTTATGATGTAATCAGACACTTGTAGTTCATTTCCAGATGTAATATTTTATGTATTAGTTAAACAAGTTGTAAACTATAATTATGAATATAGTTTTTAATTTAGTTTGGTGATTCTAATTTATTATTCATTATTATTTGTTTTGTTCTAGATAATTGGTATTTGGTATTACAGGAAGGAGGTCTCAATCTATAGTGCCAAAGATCAAAATAAGAAGATAACAATTTGTTACAAAAAGAATTACAAGTATTGGCTACAAATGCTAAAACATGATTAATAGGTTGATCCAACGCATATAAGTGATGCTTAGTCCTAGCATACCCAATCATCTTCAAGGTCCTGAATCACACATGAGGTTTTATTAAAAATTAATTTGCAATTTAAAGAATTAGAAAGCCTTTAAGCAGATATAAATTAAATTAGAAAGTAGGCATGAATAAAAATCATAAAGTATGAGATCATTGGAAAAGATGATAGTGCCAACATGCTTAGTAATCGTAAAAGATCCATCAGACAGTTGAACATTTATAGGTGTAGTGTTATAAAAAGAATGAAAAAGAGATACCTTGTGTGTTGTTAACATTGTAATTAATAGAACTATTGATATGGTGCACTTGTCTAGTACCTGAGTTAGTGACAACACCAGATTCTTCTTTCTGATTGAGTAAAGTCATTATTTTGTTATACATGTCAGGAGTGATGGTATAACCTGATTTTTCGGCATCAGTGGTGTTGTGTGAAGGATTAGTGTCATCAGGTTGTGTAGTGGATTCCAAATTGTTGATGGAGGATTGTTTGTCACGAAATTTAGAACTGGGTGAAAAATTGTGCTTATTTTCCACATAAGCTACACACCTTGAGATTTTCATTGTTGTTGTAATTATAAGGGCGACCTCGTTTAGTGAATCCACTGGTTGATCCTTGATTGTTGTTTGGTCATAAGAATTTATTAGTTAATACATATGTTATATTATTATTTTTATAATTCAGGTGTTCTAATTTCCTGAATTTTATGAAATCTAAATAGACAACAAATCTCTTCTTAAGAATTTTAGCGTCATTGGATGCCCAAATTCAAGTTTGACACTAAATATTTAATATATATATATATATATATATTTATGATAAGTGCTTGGATAATAAACAATTAATTAAGCTATTTATCCATATATTGAAATTGAAATGCAAGATCATGGAAAATAAAATTGGAAAACTGTTTATCCATTAAGCCAATTATAATAAATAATTTCAAAAAATAAAATTGGAAAACCTCTCGCTCTTCTTCCTTTTCCTGAAACAATTGTGTTTGTTTCAATAGAAAATCTAGCTTTCAGTTGACAATTACACAATTGGGTCAAAAACAATTACTTAATCAATGAAATGATATAAATTCTATGAAATTATTGTATAAGCTGTTTCAATAATCAAAGAAATAACAGTTAATTTCATTAAAAAAAACAGTTAAATTATTTTTAATTACTATTGCGAAGAACTCATTAAAATAAAACAAAAATAACTGGTACATATTATAACCTATTTTTATAAGCTCTTCCAAAAGTTCACACAATTATTTGTTATTAAATCTGAAAAAATTGTTTACAAAGCACTATAAATAAAAAATTATAGGCTTAAATGCAGTTTTAGTCCTCCTATTTTAACTGATTCGTAATTTTGGTCCCCATATTTCTAATTTCGCAATTTCAATCTCCCTATTTTAATTGATTCTAAATTTTGCTCCCTCTATTTCTAATTTCACAATTTTAATCCCCATATTTCTTAAAATTGAGACATTTTGTCCTATCTAGATAACTATAATATAAAATAAGAGGTCAAAAATATATTTTTACTTTTTAAAAATTATTATAATTCATTGTATATCTCTATTTATTTTCTCAAAGGTCTACATAGAATCACAATAATTTTTAAAAAAAGTAAAAATATATTTTCAATCATCTTATTATGTTCTTGTGTTTATTTTAATTAATAATCAGAGCTAGCAATTGTTTTAAAAATTATTTTTAAAAAATGAGTAGTGAGTTTTACTTTTTTAAAACATTAGCTACAATTTTTTTTTTAAAATAAGTCCAAGTAATCATAAAAAAAAAAACATCATTGACCAAATCAATATTAATAGTTAAATATATAAATATGATAAAATATCTTAATTTTAAAAAATAGGAGAACCAAAATTGCAAAATTAGAAATAGAAGAACCAAAATTAAGAATCAGTTAAAGTAGAGGGACTAAAATTACGAATTTAGAAATAGAGAAACCAAATTACAAATCAGTTAAAATAGGAGGATTAAAATTACGAAATTAAAAATAAGAGACCAAAATTACAAATCAATTAAAATAAGGGGACTAAAACTGCATTTAAGCCAAAATTATAAAATTAGTGCTAAAGTTTCGGTGACTTTGGCACTAAATATGTAACTTTTATCATTCAGTATGTGACTTTTCAATTCTATAATTTGTTGTTTGACAGGAAATATGTAATTCCAAAGGTGATTATAACTCTAGCTTTTAGAAGGAAAGCACGAAGATTGACCCCAATTTTTGGCAATTTGCAGATTGCGACCTGCATTAGGATGGAGCTCGTATACCACGAGCTCTCTCTTTAGACATAGAATTCCAATGTTCAAAACAAAGCATCAGGACGAATACAAAAAAGAAGAAAAATGGAATGGACCAGAAGGCCCCAGAAGTCGGTACTACCAATCTTGCGATACAAGTAATTCTGTACATACTTCACTTTGTGCTGCCAAGGGGTACTCTCAGTGGCCCCTGATAAAAGTTGAAAAACGATAGTAGTTAGTTCAAACTTGAGGTAATATTTATATATCAATTGATAAGTAAAAAGAGTTCTCACCGATAAGGACTTTGATTAGGATGTGGAGATATTTTAATGTTGATATGAAACTTAAGAAAACAGCTTTCACAGTGAAATCTGGAAGCATGAAAAGAAAGATAAGATGCAAAACTCATTCTGCAAGGCCTCTACAATCAAGACAAGCTTTCATGAAGACTTAAGAGATTACAAGGTAACTTACAAACGTGTGTTCCGGGCATTTTACACAATTCACCATTCAATTTTGGACATAGACGACCATATACTGCATATTTGGTGTAAGTTTGCAATCTGATGAGCCGTGAGACATCCATCTTTCTAATGGTAGACCTTAGCAGTGCACTAGAACGAAGAAAATATATTAGGAACATCAAGTAACATAAAGTTTTAGCACCAAAATAGAACAAGCATGAACTCTGTTTCTTACTCAACACGCAATATAGCAATAAAATCTGGCGGCATAGATTCCATGAATGAAGACACGTCCTCAAACAACAGAGATTTCAATTCATGTTTCATAGTCTCTTTTTCCTTGATTGACATTCCATAAGAATATTTGCTGCAGAAAAAGTTACATCATATTTTTTAAGCTAGAAAAAAAAATATCATTAGGAGCAAAGATTACAAAAGAGAACAGGATGCCATTCCAAAAAGAACAGTATGCGAGGAGTTTTCAGCAATAAATCATAGGCTGAGAACCAAAGAGAAGCGAAACATTCAATCATGTACCACAACAAATATATTCAACAATTCTGCTCCAACAAATCGTGCATGCATCAGATGAGCTCCAAATCGTGTGATTCTGAGCTTGCAAATTGGACACATTGGTCGGGTTTGAATTATGACTTGGATTTTGGATTATTTTGAAGTTCATATATAATATATCAGCTTATGTATCAGTTTATGCAATAAGTTGTTCACTTTTTTCACTTAAAAATGCTAATATTTTTATGTTTTAGAAGTCTATTGAAAATATAAATGTTACTTTTAGTCATTGATATATGTATCTTACAATTCATAACAAGATATAATTCAAGATTTGAAAAGTTGGTCTACCAGTTCACAATACAAATGTTGATTTGATAATCTTGATGTGTATAAAATATAAAACCAACATAATACATAGACAGATACGCCAATTCCAGAGGTTTGTGCTATATAGTAGCAATTGTCATGCATCAACAAACAAAAAGTTAAGAAGGAACCTTTCAATAGTTGTTCCAGTGAAAATGATGGGTAAGTATCGAGAATACTTCCCGGCACCAAATCGCTCACCAAGCCACATTGTTTTCTTCAAGTCCTTGAGAATCAAAGCTTCCCATAACTGGCAGAAGTCTTTTCTAAATTCTTCATCCAATTCCCTGTACACTGCATGATCTAGAAGAACTGCAAAATGGTTCGAAAGAGAGGGTTCAGGGGTGGGTCAAAGTTCAACTCTACCGATCTTCTACGTTTCAATTAAAGTCCAGTTAGAGAAAAACTGATCTCAAATAAACAAGTGCGTACCCAAAGAGAAACCATTAGGACCTTCAGGAGAAACTAGTATATTACCAGGGTGTGGATCACCGTGTATGTAACCATGCACAAATATCATTTCAGCAAACAGCTCAATCAGTGATTTTGCTACCTTCAGTAATAGGTTTAGAATCCATCAGTTAAGTAGTTAGAACTTATTAGTTAGCATTACAAGAGTAGGACAAACTGAGTGAGACTTTCAGATTCCATAATCATCTGATGTTGTACACCAATCATCAACTAATTGCTAATATTCTACCACAAGAGAAAATTACAACCAACATAAAATACAATTACACGAGTTCACCAAAGATGTGACAAGTTAACCTTTTCTGGATCAACCCCAATACGATTCAGAAAATCCAAGTCATCAATCTGAAATTTAGTAAGCATCTTATTAATAGAATGTACATAATGCAATATACAGAAATCTAAAGCAACGCACAGCTTGAATAGCAACATCACTACAAGCACACTGGAGTAACATAATTTGAAATGATTCATACGCAACAACTTTCTTGAGTAATAATTCCACAAATATTTTACTGAGATATGCACAAGTTTACGCTATCTGAGCAGCATACCATACAACATCAGAAAGTTTTGTTTCTGCTCACCAGAATAAAGAATCGCCACTACAATCAGAAAGAGTAATAATGCAGATATTTAAGAAGATATGTGTGTTTATCTCAATATGCAGTCAAGTTTACATTTTCCTTTCCACCTGTCCTTCGTTTTTTAGTCTCAAGTAAAAAAAAATTATAATTCATATCATGATGACCCTTCTCTGTACAAGTTTGAAGGACAAAACTCTAAAATTTCATTACTTTAGTAAACTAAGAGACAGCTTGTCCAAAGACAAGAGTACTTTTTATCCTCGAGTGGACAATGTAGTGTAGTGTAGATTCTTTTCAAAAGTAGAATAGGTTCAACACATCCTAAAAAATAGTTATAGCTTAATTACTATCCATAAATTGCATTTCATAGTCATTATCTTTGTAATCTCCACGTATAAAATAAAGGCTATAATATGTTTTTGGTATTTATTTTAGTTCTTTATCTTTTACTTAAAATTCATTTTAATCACTTATCTTTTACGATATTTATTTTAGTTCTTTATATGCATGCGTTATACGAGTTCATCCTTTTACCTATAAGTATAGGTGTCAATTTCACAAGCACACTAATTATTGGACCCAGTCCACATGTTGGAGGGGAAAAAAAATTTCATAGCTAAAAAGACCCAATTAAAGGAAGCCCCCAAAATTCAGTGGGCTAAGTGGTGCTCATAGGCCCACTTTTTAAAATTTATCTATCGATTTTTTTTTCAAAAGAATAATTTTGGGAAAATTTCAACAAAATTTTTTTGATTTTTTTCAAGAAAAAAATATGTAAAAAATTTCCCGAAAAAAAAAATGATTTAAAATTTATTTTGATTTTTTCAAGAAAAAAATTGACTTTCGAGAATATTTTTTCGATATTTTTCCAAAAAAAACAAATTTCGAAAATTTTAATCTCAATTGACTAAACATTAGGCCCATGAGTCCCCCTTAGGTCTACAAAAAATAATAAAATAATAGGTCATGGGCCTTAAAAACTTGTCTCAATAGGGGGCCTAATATTAAGGAGCTTTGGACTTTGGAGCTTAATTGACAGCTCTACCTACAAGCATAACGACCCAAACTTATCTATACCTTCCTTTCACCATATCTATATCAAAAAAGACAAGACAAAAAGAACAATAATAAGAAAATTTGACAAAAGAAGAAGGGACCTATGAGTGGTGTGTCACAAGCTGGTGTCCAAACTTTGAAAATAACGAATGCTAACAGAATTTAGGGACTTTAGGGAAGAAAACCACATAATATCTCTTCTCATAAGCAATATGGTGCTCTGTATAGAATGGAAATCTATAGAATAACGGCAACATGGTGGCTATAAAGTCCAAGGAAGGGTCAATCTGGTGCTATAAACCCCCCCCCCCCCCCCCTTCATGCAGGGTCAAGGAAGGGTCGGACCCATTATGGACCAACAGTAGGCAACCATACCTTGAATTTGCAAGAGGCTGATTCCAAGACTCAAACTGGTGACCTAACATGGCAACAACTCCAACCGTTGCACCAAGGCTCCCCGCTGTAAATCAGCAGAATATGATACAAAATTTGATAAAAACTAATTAGAATTTTGTGTTTCATGTAAGATGAACAAAAGATTCCTCTTAGGATCTTCACAATTTTTAAGAGATTTTATATGTCATCTAACCAAATGCAGATAGTCGAAAGTATATATGCTAATGGATTTAATTGGCAAGAGCATAAGGAAGACAAAATAACCCTTGGTGCCTCCTGCTGAACAATTTATCATGTGAAATTTAGTCGTACTAGAGTAGCTGCAGATATAGTAGAAGTCCTATCTTAGAACTACTATAGTATAGTGAGAGTCTTCTCCAGAAATAATCATCTATTGACATTATAGATCCATCATACCTTGTGTCCTGTATAAAACTGCATGGTTAGGACTTGCCTTGTTGTCAACTCCTGCGTGCATTAGTATGATACAAAGTTGGTAAGCTCTAAATATTGGACCCCATTGACAAAATCAAAAAATTAAGAAAACTTGTTGTAGTATTAAATTTGTCAACAATTGAGATTATTTTTTAAAGTTTACCCTTTATAGTATTTGTTGCTTAATTATTTGATAAAAATATGATGTAAAATAATTAGGGGTGTTATGGTAAAGAAATAATTAATATAGTTGAATATTTGAAGGGAGTCCTATAAAAAGGGACTAGAACATTTCTCATGAAGATCTTATAATTAGAGACGGAGGTAGTATGTGGATACTGGATAGTCAATAGGAGGAAAAAAAAATGCACTCAGTTATCATACCCAGAATACATGAGGAATTCTGACCATTTTGTTGTTTCTGAAATTTTTGGCTGCTCTCTCAGAATTCCTTGCCTCCTGAACAAAATCTGCAGGGAGATAGTCAACGAATATACCTCATTCATTCAGTCATCTCAAATAATGACTAATAGTAACTTAAGATGCTAAAACAATTTTTTCCTAAATAAAGAAACTGAATATATTTTGTTGATTAATTAATTTTAGACTACTTATCCTTAATTGTGTTCATAGTTAAAATTTTAAATACTACTGCTACTGTTAGGACAATGTTCCCTTTTTCTATAATAGACTCTAGTACTCCAATCCCTAATAGAGGGCTCTTTTGAGTACCTAACATCAACAATAACCAATGGCTGGAACATGAACATATAGCACATTTTTCTGGGAGTTCAAATTATAGACAAAATGGTCACAGCTAATCAGATAATATGGTCTAATGCGAAACAAACAGCAAAATATGATAACAGAATTATATAATGAATTTCAGATAGAAAGTAACAGTCAGCTATATTTACAAAACTTTCTTACTAACCAAGTTCTGAAGACACAGTTTTGGCAAATGCTAATGGTAGCCACTCAAACCTGTATTGAGGGTATAGCTGCAGCCAAAGGAAGGAATCTTAATATAAAGAATAGCAGCAAGTAAAGAGTTAATAATACTTTTATAAATACATAACAGAAAAGAGAGAATGTAGATAACATGTAGATCAACTTCAACCAGTAATTAGACATTAGATTTTCATGAAAATCTTCTCTTTTCTAGAAAATTATGAAGTACTCACTAAGCTTTTGATAGAATACATTATGCAGAAAAATAGTACAGTTGAGTTAAGGGGCTGACTGGTTGAGAGACCTATAATATTGAAAATCTATGCTAGAATATAGAAATGGGAGACATGGCAAGTTGGTAGGATAGTTAGTGAACATTTGGATCTATGTTATGAATCTCTAAACATACGGCCAATTGGAAGTCACTAGTACTAGCTTCAGTACAAAAAGACTTCACCGTGGAAATTACAATTTCCAAACACACTATTAGTCATATTAGTGAGATTGTAGGAAATTTGTTAGAGGAGAGAGAATGTGGCCAGTAGTGTTATGAACCAGCACATTCAGTTATGCTTTCAGTTAATTCTGTTTCCTAATCAGCTAGGGTAGCTATCTCAGCTGTCACTTTGTAAGCTTGTGCTGAACACTCATCGGAATCAATGAGAAAACCTTCACTTTCTCATAGGATTAGTTTCTTACTTAATCTCATTGAATTAGTTTCTTATCTTATCTCTGTTTTTTTTTTTTTTTTGCAAAAGCTTACTCTTAAGATTAGTTTTCATATTACTTCGTTATTATCATGATCAGTTTCCCTGTTTAATTAGGATTTGGAGTCCTATGTAAAGTGCTTAGTCTTTTTTGTACCAATTATTATCTAAAACCCTATAACTTGAACAAAAATGGAGGATAAATTTTGTGGACACACTACTTGGGAGGATGAATTATCCTCTGCAGCCTAATACCCAGATCATAACCTTAGGGACAAGGTTGTTCCTCCGGTAGATGGCAATGATAGTTTCCATAAAGGCCGGTGCTTAGTCTTTTGTATCATCATATCAAACAATACTCATAATTCAAGTATTTCATTCTTTCTGCCCTTCTTTTTTCATCTTACTTTGTAACTTCAACAAATCTTTGGTATCACTTCCAATTACACAAGAGATACTCACATCAGTCCTATAATTAGTTCATTGCCAAAAAATTAAATGTCACTGGAACATCAATCTTAGACAATTCGGCTCTTAGATCAATTTAAATTTAGTTCCTAAATCATGTGTTTTACTCACCCTTTTTGCTATCAACCATTACTATTACATAATGACAAATATTCAAGATGTTTATTTAGAAAGCTCCAAGTACAATAAATAATCACACAGCATAAATTCTTTAATATCTTTCATTACATAACAGGTGTTAAGAGTCAGAGCATACCCATGCAATAGTCTTTGATAGGAAATACATTGTTCTTGTATCAAAATGCATCTGCTGCTCTATCCAAGGATATTGCACCTAGTTTCCAGGGAAGAAAATGATTTTACAAATAAAGAAGTGGTTTTCCAAATATAGCTTACCTCAATCCAAAGTATGTGTTTGAAAAAGCATCACATGGAAGGAAATGAAAGAGTAGTTAACTTACTTAATCATGACAGAAGTACAGATATTTATAGCATTTTGCAGTCCATGTGATCCTATGCTCTACCCAATTCCACATATGATCAGCAAAAGAACAATATTTTCTAGTTAGCGTAATTATCAGAAATAATAAATTCCACTAATTGAAGGAATGGCTATAACATCATCATGACTCAAATGCAATCCATAACAAATCAGTACCCGTAGGCCGTAACCCTGCACCCTGTAAATCACTTATACCTATCCACTTATTCTTATAGCCAGCCAAGTTTAGACTCAAATAGCTAATCTTATTTTGATATTGTTATTACACATAAGTGTGGTTTAATAAGAGATAGAGTCAATAAACCATATTCCTAAATCAACAGATTAGACCTTTCCATCCACAGTGTGGGACGAGAAAACAAGCAGCTGATTTGATCCAAAAAAGTTAATTGACTAAACAAGTCACGAACAGGGATTAAAATAAGACAACAAAATGTACACTGATAACAAATGAAAATGTTTAGACAGGTACAATGCTTTTGAAATGACAAGGCTATTTACTATAACAACTTCAAAAGCTCAAGCCTCAAACTAACATCAGCTTACGACAATTCAAAACAACATATTTAACTACTGTGTTACTAAATCCCATCAACCCAAATGATAACAAAAAATAAGTTAAATAGTCTTCCTATCTCAAACCTAACAGTCCTAGGCAATATGCCTGATATGTAAAAATTGA
The DNA here is from genome assembly GCA_037974735.1 of Cicer chorassanicum. Lineage (NCBI taxonomy): Eukaryota > Viridiplantae > Streptophyta > Magnoliopsida > Fabales > Fabaceae > Cicer > Cicer chorassanicum. The sequence continues at coordinate 37,922,822 of JBBPBP010009778.1, read as the reverse complement.
ACTTCAACTTCGAAAAATTGGTAGTCATTTGCAGAAAAGTATTGTATTTGTACATAATGACAGGCATCAGGAATTCCTTAAAGTTTTGACACCAGTACACAAACCTTGATTGCTACTTCTTGACCACCTTTTAGTACTGCATGGTGAACTTGAGCAATAGATGCAGCGCCTATAGGCTGTTCATCAATGGACAAAAACCTGAAAAAATGGAATTTGCGAAAATACAAATAGCAACGTCAAAAAGAAGACCTAAAAAAGTTTGAAATTGTGAACTTATAAGAAAAAAAATAAGTGAACATGGTGATTTAAGAGGTGTGGGTCGTGTATCAGTAGTCTCAAAGGCTAGTCAAATTCAAGCTATAAAATTTGTTAATCCATTGTTCACACGTTAACACTAAAGAACTCTTCCACAAGAAAACTAATTGGAAATTTAAAACTATTCATGCACTTCACACTACCAACTTAAGCCTTTTAGCCTTTAGGGGCATTTGAAAGAACTTATTTAAACTATCTTATGACAATACCTTTTTGATATTTCCATAAGTTGTTTTTCAGATTATTTTTTTCACCTACAATGACCCTGGCAAGTTTACTCTTATTACTTCCCTAATCTCTAATTGTAGATAAAACTTATAAACAAGCTCTTACAAGATAAACAATGAAATATTGGTTCATTAAATCAAAATTCAGTTAGTAAGTGCAACTTACATCTCAGAGAAATCAGGTCCAAGATTATCCTTCATCACTTTCTCAATGACTTTAAATGAAAGAGGAGCAACCTAGGTCATGAAGATATTCCAATTAGCAAGATAACCAACCAAAAAAATAAAAAAAATGAATTTGAATCGAATAGATACATTGGGAGTCACACCTGATCCTGTAACGCAGACAAAGTTGAAGAGTACTCTTTTGGAAGCACTTTTTGCGAAGCAATGAACTGTCCAGCTTTTACATAAAACCCTTTGTTGGCTTCGCATAACTTCAGAAACCTCTCCGCAGAACGTAGATGAACCTAAACACCAAAAACAATCAACATATCTATGAGACATATTAGTTAGTTAATTAGTTAAACACGTTAAGCACAATAATTAGTTAGTTATACTAATTAGTTGTTTTTCATTAACTATATAAGTTTTATGTATCATTTGATATAAATTATTCTATCATTCTCTTGTTATTCAATATATGATTTCCATTTTATTTTTTTCCACTTTTCTCTCATCAATAACTAACTAACTAATATGTCCAATAATCTCAACGTAAAATGTAAGCTATTCAAATGCAAGTTTCGTGTGACGAAATGATTCAAGAAATGGCGGTTACCTGGGAAATTGTCTGACGATACTGATCGGAGTGTCTTTGATGGCCGTAAAGCGAGAATTCGTAGTCGATGACAGTGGAAGCAACCTGTAAGATTGAACATCGAAAGGTGAAGAAGAGAAATCGAACAATGCGGTGAGTTAAAGGAGGAAAATATCACGAGATGCGAGAAGGAAATGGAAAGAATTGATACGGTGAAGACGGCGCGAGCGGTGCGGACGATGCCGTGGATTTGAGGATTGATTTTGTCGGCGGTGAGAGAGGAGAGCTTGTCGGAGTTGGCAGTAGCGGCAGCGGTGGTTGCGGTTAGAAGGAAAATGGCGGTTGTACGTTTGACGGGAAAGTTGAAAGGTTTTGGCGCCATTTCATAAAGGTGGTTTATCGCTGTAGATTCAAGTAGCGACGAAGGTTTTGTCAATGTTTCGAGCCATCGAGTATTACTCCCTCCTTAAATATCAATTTTTTGTTCATTTTACTAAATTATGTAGGAATTGAAAATATTTGAAGTAGAATTTTAAGCTGATCCTAATACTTCTTCCGTCCCCATTTTTTATACTTAAACATTTTATTTTTGTTTTAAAATTTTGATTCGTGGTTTTTATCATTGGTTTTTATTTTGGATTTAAGATCAGCTTGTGCTTCGTGGCTGGGTTACCTTATCCCATTCAGTTTTAGCATATGTTTGAAAATATCAATTATAAGGTTGCGTTCTCTTTCTGTAATATCACAGTGATTTATTGAGATTTTATCATCAAATAATTTAAATCATCTAAAGGGAATAAAGTGAAAAAATCAATAGTTAAAGCTCATAATTGATTAGAATGTTCCTATTATATCTATCTTTAATTTATTATTAATTTATTATTAATTTAATGTAATTCTATCAACCCACCGTGATATATTGCCAACTTAAAAACCATACACACCACCATAAGCCTATGTGCAATACGAGGAATTATGCAACATGCAAACCCTTTTGTCATTAGAATATTAAGAATCTTGGTGGTATGGGTTTCAAGCACTTTCGAATTTTAGATGAAGCCAGTTTGGGAACAAGTTTCTAGCTCATATAAGCTATCAGAAAGTTGCATTTCGATTTAGGGTTTTGAAGCATTTCAGCAGCAGCACCAATTGCAGGGTATGCTTCGGGGTGTTTCAAGAGTGCCCCTGGTAACTATGAATCTATGATGGTTTGTTCGAACGCAATGATATTCCAGAAAGCCTATTTCTTCATAGGCGGTTCAAGAGTGTAGGGAATCACTATATGATATTGATGCATAGGCGTTCATTAATTCATAATCAACATACATGAATGTTTCATGTCATCGCTTCATAAGAATGCTTGTAGTGAGCAATGTGATCAATTAGTGACAGTCATGATGAAAATTAACTATTAAGTATGAAAAACTATGTTGATTATTTCTCTCTAAGCATGATCAAAAGAATGTTTTCTTTTCTTTCTGCAGGTGTTATATTATTTGTAGAATAACCAGTCAAACATGTAAAGTAAAATCAGAAGAAAGATAGCAAAATCCATTTGAAAATCTAAGGGTTTAGTTCAAAATTACAAACCATAAAACAGTTCAAACAATACAGAGAAGCACCCAACCCTTGCATTCCCATCCAACACACAAATGAAGGAAGGAAAAGTTGCCAATATGTTCTGTTCCCCTTTCTTATTTCTTTTGAAAGTGCATGCAATCCCTTCAATCTCGTAATAATTCCATGTCTGATAATGCCACCAAACAAAGAAACAAAAAAACACTTTTAAGTATAATAAGTAATATAAAGTATGATATAGTATTTCCATAGCCATTTGTGTCACAAAAAACATATCTACTTTTGTGTGCTCAAATATGAAGATAACCCAAATAACACCTACCTAAAATCACAAATCTACGCAGAGATCTTTGCTTTAAGCTCGGCTGCCACAGCATCGATGAATTCCTCCGTGTTCAAATAATGCTCCCTTGAAAGCCTAATTGCAAGAATTATAAAGCAAGGTGTTAATTAATCATGTCTAGAAGAAAAGAAAATGCTTTAGTCAATGTTGTAGGCCAGTGATAAGTTATGTACTTGGATCCATGAAGAATAAGTGCCAAATCCTTGGTCATCTTCCCAGACTCTACTACTCCAATACAAGCTGCCTCTAGCTTGTCAGTGAAGTCCAATAGTGAAGCATTGTCATCCAATTTTGCTCTGTCAACATATAAGCATTTTAATTCACTGGTATCTCGATATATTATATTGGTAAGTTTCTGATACAATGGATGGATAAACCTCAGCACTCAACAATGCAAATTACACAGTAATTACCTATGGGCTAGACCTCTTGTCCAAGCAAAGATGGATGCAATGCTATTGGTGCTGGTTTCACCTCCTTTTTGGTGAACCCTGAAATGACGGGTAACAGTCCCATGGGCTGCTTCTGCTTCTATGGTTTTTCCATCAGGGCAAACCTGAAATCATACCGCAATTCAAATTTACCAAAGAACACAAATTTTTCCTTGACACCAGTGAAGCATAAATCGCATTGTAGAATTTAAGGATCAATTGCAAAGGACTATATTAGCTTTGTTTTATTACATAAATAGAATATCTGTTTAAATTAATAATTCATTCACAAGAAATTAGTTTGTTTCATTCATAAAGAGCCACTACAGAAACTGTGTGTGTGTGTGTGTGTGTGTGTGAGAGAGAGAGAGAGAGAGGATTTTTTCAGTAAATGTGGATAAAAATAAAAGTCCCCCATAAAGTATGTGTAAGGACTTGGAGTGACACTTACCAATACAGATGTCATCAAACCCAACGATCCAAAACCTGAACAAGTGTGAATAGATATTAGTTAAACAGGGGAAAAAATCCTGAACTAAAACAGTAAACAGAAAGTGACTGATAAACAAGCATGTCAAAACAAACCTTGAGCTAAGAAATCGCTCTGGACATCTCCATCATAGTTTTTGCATGCCCATACATAACCTCCATCACTCTTGAGTGCATATGCCACCATATCATCAATGAGTCGATGCTCATACCTTCAAAATCAATTAGATAAAGGTAAACAATAATATCATATGAATATTTTTTCCTGAAAAAATATGTACCGATTCACTCACCATATACCGGCAGCCTCATACTTTGATTTCCAGCTTGCCTCATAAACTTCTTGAAATATGTCCTTGAATCTTTAACCAATAAAAGGATGTAATTAAACGAGGGATCAACATAACAAAGGTTTTTGAAAATAAATAAATAATAAATAGCATACCTTCCATCATATTTCTTAAGAATTGTATTTTTGGTGCTAAGATAAAGTGGCCATTTTTTCTCATAAGCAGTAGCCATAGACGCCTCAGCAAAAGAACGAATAGACTACATCACATGCCAAATAATAGATAGTTCAGTACAAGCAGATTTCATTGAAATATTATATCCAAAACTAATAAAAGACCCTGCAGAATCAACCTCGTCAGTGTTGTACATAGCCAATGCAACACCTCCTTCACCGGTGAAGTTATAAACCTCCAATTCGGTCGCCTCACCTTGGCCTTCCGGAACTACAACAATAGAAGAATTCATAAAAACAATCTTCAGTTGGCAACAAATATTACTACTGAAAAACTAGGTCCATAAGAAGCCATAACATGGTTTTTAACTTAGGCACAGTCTCGTGAAACAATCCAAAATAAAGTAAGAAGCATACCAAACACCAGCTTCAACTTTCCAGCTCCTTTAATTACGCTGTCAGTGGCCCGATACTGATCACCAAAAGCATGCCTTCCAATACATATTGGCTTTGTCCAACCTGGCAATGCAGAGATATTCACACACCTCCATTCGTCAAGGAAAAGGGGTAATCGAAAAGAAAAGTTCAATATTAAGTACCAGGAATAAGGCGAGGGACGTTTTTGCAAATAATTGGTTCTCTGAAGACAGTTCCTGAAATTTTTCAGACCGCAAATAAGAAAACAATATACATATCTACTCATCTACAACTTACTAGATAGCCATGACAAACCAGAATATATAAACTAACTAGTATTTGTTAATTATTATCATGTAAAAAACAATAATCAATGAAACTAAGTTATGTTACCATTCAAAATGTTTCTAATTGTCCCGTTTGGACTCTTCCACATCTGCTTCAGGCCGAACTCCTTGACACGAGCTTCATCTGTCAATCATAATAACACTAGTATAAGCTCTGCCAATATCTAATACTAAGTAGAACATTACCATGCATCAATTAGATCAGCACAATTCATGAAAAAGTAATACATAGGATGTGCCCTATTTCTTATAATCTTACTCATGAAACATAATGTATTCACACAAGTCTGTGCAAAGGTAAAACTAAAATATGTTGTAGTAAAAAAAGAGCAAAAAAATGTTAGGATTCAGCTACAATACCTGGAGTGATAGTTGCACACTTGATTGCTACGTTATACCTACATGGCAGTGCAAATGCAGCCATTAGAAAACAATGATAACAATTACACGGGATCAACATGTAAAACATCTTAATTCAACATTATAGTGCATGGAAACAAATATTAAATTAGCTAAAAGCCTAATACAAACATTTCGTCAGCTTCACATATACCATACTCTGCAATATTCTAAATGAACTTACAAAAGAAAATAAAATAAACACAATTCATATTAAGTAGATAAACGCGAAGGAGGGGCCTACAAAATCGGCATAAATTATATACAAACATACTTGAGAGTTGCTTCGGCACTTTCAACTGTAACTTTATCATCAGTCTCATCACGATAAGGAAGGCCTAGGTCAAAGTACTTGATGTCCAACTCCAAGAAGGGCAAAATGAGCTATACCATAACGAATGAAAGAAAGACATTACTATTAGAAGCACTGTTCAGTGTTCACATTAAAAATAAAAAAAATAAAAAAAAATAAAAAAAATAAAAAAAAAACATGAAACTGTGATGATCACATTAAGAGCAAGAAAATGATTAATCACCTTGTCCTTGATTGACTTCCAGATAACTCGAGTCATTTCATCTCCTGCAAACCAATATAAAAAAAATGTCAAAAGTAAGATAACATTGCCAAAAGCATAAACACAATCCCCAAAGAAATTGAATACTTTACTAATTGTTTGTTTTTTGGGTTAAAGAGTAGGATTTAATTTATATACACTGTTGATGTAAAAAAAATTTACGCGGTCAATCAATTATAATCACAAGATCATTAAAATATGGATTTAATTGATATGCACCGACAGTGTAAAGATATTTTAGACAGTTAGTTAATCACAACCATTAGATCACAAAATATTTGACTTTAATTCTTTCTACCTTAAAATTCACATAAATTGAAGTTTATGATTGGTTGACTGAGTAAAAAGTTTTACATTGACAGTCTATCAAAATTATTCTCTTAAAATATTTGACGTTAATCATAACTACTTTTAGAGTCATAGATATGATTGGTTGTTAATTTTTGACAGTGTGAAACTTTTTGCTAGTACAAAATGTATCAAAATTAACTCTAAAAAAGTACAATATTTTAGTCACCTATAAATTGGGTACTTAAAAATTAGGGATAATTACCCTGGCATCACTTGAGGTTAGTACTAATTACATTAACACACTTTTTTTATTGAAAAACTGTACCTGACTCCCTCATTTTTTACAATGTTCTAACAGATATCTCCCCTACTTTGAAGTAGGAATCTTACACAAAGTCCCCTCAAATAACAAAGCAAAGGAGCTAGATAAAATTTTACAAACAATAAAATATCCAGTCTATCCCTTTGAATCATGAGTACAAATCACAAAAACTCTGAAAGTCAACTCCTACCTAGTATACAAGAACAATACAAACTAGCAACAAGTGGTCAACACTCATACAATACTCAATAATAGTGTAAAGATTTTTAAGTTTTTTGATACGATTAAGTAATTTTAACTAATCGTAAAAAATTCCAAAGTTACTTGTTCGCCATAATTCAATTTCTACTTTTAAATATAATTTATAAAGAAAAATCCTGTCTCCGTAAAGAATGACTGAACAGAACTTCATCATTTCATCTTTTAAATGGCAATGATAATAACAGCAAAAAATGCTTACATAAATAAATAAATAAACAGTAAGAACATGATTCAATAAATTGTTTCGAATCTAAAAGTATCTCCTCAAAACAAAAATAAAAAAAAAAAGGAAATAATAGAGACAGAAAAAGCGATCTATTATTCAGTTTTTCAGTTGAACGCAACATATATATCAAATAATTGAAAGAAAGAAAAAAAGTAACTGAACAGACAATGGTCCACCAAAATTCTAAACGAAGTAAAACAGAATGAGCAAATCGACACGATAAGACAAGCACACGACAAGAAATAGTAAAATCAAATCAAAACAAAAAATAATAAAATAAATAAAAACAAAAAATGAAGAGATCGATGAAATCGAGGATGAAGAAATAGGATCGGAATATAGATCAGATCTCAAGGTGAAAAAACGGACCGTCCATCTCAACGATGGGATTGGCGACTTTGATTTTCTGAAATCCCATGATTCTGACGGTGGTGATCGGAGGAGATGAAGATGAAGAGAATGTTAGGTGAGAAATAATGAGTAAGAGAGTGAGAAAGTTTGAAGTGCCGTGGTCTATTTATGGTGTTTTTAGTAGCACAGGCAATGTTTCGATATCTGAATATTCAATAACCACTTTATCACAATTTTTGTGATTTCATTTATTATTATTGCTGAAAATATTGATATTGATATATATCCAACGTTCCTACCAACCATTACCTTTTGGGTTTTTTTTTTTCCTTAAAATTCTATTTTCACAATACTCACGCATTTTAAATATTGGGATCTAGACTATGTTTGATAAAATTAAACTATAAATTAGTGATAAATTTATACCTAGAAAACTATAAACTAGTTGAAAAAATTAAACTATGATTTATAGTTAAAAAATTAACTAATGAAAATAAAAATGTTTGATAAATTTAATTGTTATATTATAAAATAATGTAAAAATATAAAATTATTTAATTTTAAAAATATGTAAATATGCAAATTTTATTTTTAAAAAAATTTTAGAAAAATAAAATATATTTGATTTTTTCATATGTAAGACCAGAACTATCTTCATTTATAACATCAAAATTTTTTGCTAAGATAATTTTTAATAATAATGTTTAGTGAGCTATTTTATTGTAAAATTAATAATTTTATTGTTTTCTTTTTGTTCGCTTGATTATGATATAATTCTTTAGTTTTATTTTGACCGCCCGAGGTCTCTTACATGTGATATATAATCATTCTATTATTTTGTTTTTGGGTTATGAGATTTTGTTAGATAATACTATTTTGTATGATTGAACATGGCAATTCTTATGCAATATAATCATTTGAGCATCCACCATCTAAAAAAAATTAAGTATCCTTGACATTATTAAGTAAAGAAAGAAGAAGAGACAATGAATGAGAGCGGAAGCGAGGAAAATAAATAACCAACAAAAGAGTTGGTGAGTGGATCTTGAGTGGAGATGGTTATTTTGTTTTACATAAGAATAAAATAGTTATAAAATTAAAATAATAGATTATAAATGGAAGAAAATGTAAAAAATTATTATCTCATTCCCACATTATCATTTAAGGTTTATGAATATATATTAAGAAATACAATAATTAAAAAAAATTAATTTTTATTAAACTATTCATCTTAATTATTGATTCATTTTTCACTATTTTAAATGTAAACTATAACAATATTTTGAAAATTGAGTATTGTAACATCCCAAAATTAATACTCTTAAATTAATGTTGTTATTATTATTATATTTATTAATATTATGTTTGTAGTTATTATTATTATTATACCTTACTAGTAATTCTATTATTTGGGTGTGTGTTTAAATTGTCTTGTGATATTTTTGTATGAATATGAATAATTGGAACTTGAAATATAATTAGAATTTGATAATATTCCAAGCCAAATCCTTATGCAGCCCAAATTGGTAGAAGAGGTAGAGTAGTCATTAGTTAGTGTATAAGAATATCGTTGAACTTTTAGCACAAGTCCCTTAACCAATCACAACACATGTGAGAGAAGTCACTCCTTTTACCTTCCTTGCGAGAGAGAGTGTGTGAAGGGGGCATGAAAGAAGAGGAAAATAGAGAAGAAAGAAAAGACAGAAGAAATAAAATACTACAACCTTCCATCGCATGTTTTACCTCCAGGTTTATCGACACCATTCATTTATCATTTATTTTCTTGCAACAACATTTACTACAAATGAAGAGAGGAAGATAGAAAGAGGAATATGTTTCCCTCTTAAATAAACAAAATGAAGATCGAAGATGAAAATCAAGTTAGGATTATTGTTAATTAATGAAATTAAAGTTCAACCATAGAAAATAACCTAATATAGAAAACTCTTTTGAAATCTCTCTTAGCTGTGTTTGGGGATTTTGATTACATGTTGCTAGAAAATGTTTATGTTTTACATCTTTGAGTATTGTGATAATTATATTTGATTTGATATCAAGGATTATTAAAAATGCTTGTTAGGTGTTTGTATTAACTACTATGAAGAGTTGTTTTATTATGATTGTTGACTTTTGTGGTTGATTTAGTGATGAGATAATAATTATTTAGAAATGATAATAAATTTGTTTTTGTGTTAAATTTTGAATGTTATATACTTAGTTGAGTGGATGAACTTCGTAATATAAAGTTTGAAATGAAAATTGTATAATGTTGTCCATGAACCTATATGGGTATACCTTTGGTATTTTGTTCATAACTTTGTCTGTAGACTTAATTACCTTCGAAATAGGTTCTGGTTTCACTAAAATTCATTGATAATTGATATAGAAAATTGTGTCACAAGTTGGAAAATATTTGTTCCTCCGTTTTTGTACTCTTAAGCTTTTCAAAAAGTTGTCTTTTAATCAAATCACACATCGTTTGATATTTTAATTAAATTGTCAAAGTTGTAGTATAAAAAATTTATGATGTAGCTAAGTTTTATGCACACTATATTGAGATGATGTTTTTGAGAGTTTGAGGAGTATCTAAATTACTCTTCAATCATTTAATGTTATGAGTCGGAGTCAAATCAAGTCTTTAGTCTAGATTAGAGTTTTATAGTTTAGTTAAAAATAATTTAATGATTGTTTAAAAGTTTGTAAACATTTTAATATTCTAATCTATTTTAAAAGTTTACAAAAAGATTTTTATTTATTTTTAAGTACTTATAAAATTTAAAACGAAAAAATTTATTTTCATCTCCATTATTTTTTAAAAAAAAAATTATCAAGATTTATAGTCAAATTTTAGGCGTTACATGTATATAGTAAACATTGAATGATAGTATACGAAAAAATCAATTAAAGTTGTATTGAAAATTGTGAGTGACAATTATTTTGAGACAATTTTTTTTGTGTGGCAAAGTGACATGCATTATGAGACGAATGAAGTATAAGCTATAAGCTCAAACGCAAGCTTAAATAGCATCTCATAAAAAATAAGTCAGTGTGAAAAACTTGTTAACCAAACATATATAATTTGATCAAACAAACTTATAAGTTGATTCAAAAAGCAATAAGCTAGCTTATTGATCCCAAAACAAAAAAAAAAATAGTTTATTGGTGTTACCAAACAAACACTTAAAAAATTTTAGATTCATACTCATATTCCTATTTTATGTTGTTGTAGCTATCAATAGAGTTGTACTTCCTCCAGTCCTCCGGTCATTATTATTGGAAAAAAAAATATTTTCACGAGTATTAAGAAATGTAGTTAAATGTAATTAATTTTTTAAATTTTATGTAAAACACAAATTAAATATACTAAATTGTGCCTTTTTAATGTCGAATACCCAACTAATCAACCTTAAATGTTTTGAATTAAATAATTCAAAAATAGTTAAATTTTGTTTATAATAGTGACCAAAATTTAAGACTTTTTTATTTTTTTAGTAGTGACTAGAGAGAATATTTACTAGACTTCCGACTATTATGTTTTACCACTCTTTACTTCATACGTCTCATAATATAAATAAAAATGAACCAAAGAAAATGAATGGATGTTGTCTAAATTTTTTCCTTATATTATGAGATAGAGAATACTAAATTATAATTCACTTT
>JBBPBP010009778.1:37881755-37910766 GCA_037974735.1 Cicer chorassanicum | reverse complement strand
TTTTATCGTCAAACACGCCGATATACAAGATTCAAATCCTAGAAACTACACTGTTTACTAACATTATGAAAAAGAGATGATTATATCAATTTAAAATATGTTTCCTCAAATTAATGTATCCTATTACCAGGGTAATCGGTTGCCCAAGATCAACCTTACTTTATTTCAGTTATGCCCCTTCCTTTATTTCATGGTACCAGTATTAATGTCAAAACGTACCTATGTCTTTTTTGTTTTTTTTACAAGTCTTTTATGTTTTTTTATTAAGACCATATCCATTCAAATTATGCTGCCTCAAATTACCATGGTTACCGGTCAAAATCACGTTCAAGACCAACCTTACTTTATTTCATGGTCCCATTAATAATGTCAAAATAATACCTATGTCTTATTTTTGAATAAAAATAGTTCATATGTTTTACTCTTTCTTCTTTTTGACATAATGTCTTGCTCTTTCTAGATGCCGACAAGGCACTACCAATAAGTCAACAACGATCCAGATAAGTACTAATAATAATAATCGAAGAATCTGCTGAAGACGGAAAAGGAAAAGGAAAAAATGTATTTCTATTTTCTGGAAGGAAAAGTCTAAAAAAAATACAACATATTATATAACATGTGGTTAGGTTTGGCAAATATCGTAGATTGTTTCAAAAAAAAGCCTGTCAATTTATAAAGTGCCTTGTTATATATATACTTATTTCGTCTCTTCAGGTAAATACTGGAAGTTTATGCAAATACTATGATGAAATAGATATTAGACAAAATCATATTTTGTCAAAATAAGTATTTATTTGTCTCTTTAGGTAAATATCAAGTTTATACATTTAATATCACATTACAAACATTCATAAATATAACTTTAAAATTAATTATAGTAAAAATTAAATATCTTTAATAATTTTAAAAAAGTGATAATTTAAAAACTCTTTCGCTAACGTATATATAAATGAATTTTGTTTTTCAAATAGCAAAAGAAATATATATTTAAAACAAACAAGAGTACAAAGATCGAAAACATTTTTTTCTGAAAAATTTTCGATCCTCTTTTTCAAAATATAATAAAAATAATTTTCTCAAAAATTTCTTTTATCAATAAAATTTTTATATCTATATTTCACAAAAAAAATAAGAAAAATTGTCAGCAATTTCGAAATTATTTTTTCAAAATTTATTTTCGAAAAATAATCAAAACTTTTTATCTCGAAAACTTTTTTATCGTGAAATTTTTAATATCTATTTTTATCGAAAAAAAAATTTTCTCAAAAAAAATCAAAATTTTTTTGTTGAAAAGATTTTCAAAATTCTTTTTTCGAATAACATGTTCGTAACCGATTTTAACTTAAAACTTGTTCAAAATATTAATCAGGTTTATATTTATAAACCAGTTTCAAACCGATTTAGAACTACACTGAATTTGATTCGAAAGTGGTTTTCAAAAATCGAACCAAACCAATAATATAGTCCAATCCAGTGCAGTTTTTACATCATGAACGCCCCTACTCGTAGGAGATACACGGATGACCTAAAAAACTCCCCAAAAACCACTTCCATGAGGATGTTTGAATCTAATCTATAGCAATTGTGAAACAGACATAACATTATCCCTTATTGAAGATATACTCATTCTGCGACTTCCAAATAACCCAGCCGAACGAGTGCCTAATTAGACAAAATCATATTTTGTCAAAATAAGTACTTATTTGTCTCTTTAGGTAAATATTAAGTTTATACATTTAATATCACAATACAAACATTCATAAATATAACTTTAAAATTAATTATAGTAAAAATTAAATATCTTTAATAATTTTAAAAAAGTGATAATTTAAAAACTCTTTCGCTAGCGTATATATAAATGAAATCTTTTTCCAAATAGCAAAAAAAATTATATTTAAAACAAACAAGAGTACAAAGATCGAAAATATTTTTTTCAAAAAAATTTTCAAAATATAATTAAAACTTTTTTCTCAAAAATTTCTTTTATCAATAAATTTTTTATATCTATATTTCACAACAACAAAATTGTCAACAATTTCAAAATTATTTTTCTGGAATTTATTTTCGAAAAATAATCAAAACTTTTTATCTCAAAATTTTTTTTATCGTGAAATTTTAATATCTTTCGCGAAAAAAAATTTCTTAAAAAAATCAAAAACTTTTTTTGCTGGAAAAAAATCAAAAATTTTTTGTCAAAAGATTTTCAAAATTCTTTTCCCGAATAACATGTTCAAAACTGATTTTAACTTAAAACTTTTTCAAAATATTAATCTAGTTTATATTTATAAATCAGTTTCAAACCAGTTCAGAACTACATTAAACTTGATTTGAAAGTGTTTTTCAAAAATTGAACCAAACCAATAATGTAGTTCAATCCAGTACAGTTTTTACACCATGAACGCCCCTAGTAGGAGATACACGGATGACCTAAAAACCTCCCCCAAAAACCGCTTCCATGAGGATGTTTGAATCTAATCTACGAATTGTTAAACAGACATAACCTTATCCCTTATTGAAGAAGATATACTCATTCAGCGACTTCCAAATAACCCAGACGAACGAGTGCCAAACCAAAGCAAGGTGTTGTTTTAACTAATTCAGAATAATTAAAAGGTAACCTTACAAAGAAGAATCGGGAAATGAAAAACTTTCAATTGCATGCAGTGGCCACATTCCTCACAAGAAATATAATTTCTTAACTGAAAATGGAATTATGGACTGTCTCACATACTAGTTCCCTGATAGATGTTTGTCTAGAAAAGCTCTAGCCAGATTACTGAAGCTCACACTAACTTCTTCAGCTGTTGCATACCTCTTGATGACATCAACAACTTCAGGCTTTAAAACCTCTTTCTTGTTAGATTCATTACAGACATAATAAAGTGCCCCAAGTGCATAATTTACCTGATCAGGTGAATACATTGGTTGTTTATCAAATTGTTAGTGGATACTTTATGAAGTGAATTATAACTAGAACTACAGATCAATGATAGAAACATTATATGCTCTGTAACTACCAGAAGCTATTTACAGAATAATATATTAATGATGCAAATTTAGTAATTATAAGGGTATATAAGTTAATGAGAAATCAAAAACAGAAAATAAAAAAGCATGTTTGAAATAATTGAATTGCATATGAACAATTAAAATATTTTTCTTGTATAAACATTAAGAAAATATGTTTAGTGATGAAATAGCTAACATAAATCATGCCAATACATAACATGAACTTGAGAAGTAAAAAGGTGTAGACAAGCAATTTTGAGAATCTGGCTGTTCATGGTTTGAAAATATCCCTTTAGCCTACAAGCTCAAGGGTCTGCATTTTTCAACTTGAGATTCAAACACAATCACAACACAACAAAATGAAACAATGTCAACAAATAAGCTCTAATCCTTACAGTGTTCCTAACTGGGCTTGATAAACATTGAATGATAAGAGGAATCCCACCAACTCCAGCTATAATTGCAGCATTGGCTGGATCTGCACACAAAAAAATCATATTTCTTATTGTCAACTAGAAAGATAATTAATCAAGTAGAAACCACAATTTCATGAAATGTAAAGCAGCTAGAATTACCAACACAGCTATTGCAAATCCCTCCAACACCAAATTCTATAAGCTTTTCATTGGGTTCAGTTATACAGTCAAGGAAAAGTTCCAAAACATTAAGCTGCAAGTATGCAAGGGCATCTTAATTCATCTTGTGTAGTTTTCCTTATTGCAAAGACAAATGACGGGTCCCTACCTGGCGCAAGAAGTTAAAATTGTAAGGATCATACGCAAAGTTGGCCAAATTTGCCAAAATCTTCTCTTTTGTCTCTACAAAACACAGGAAACAAAAAATGAAATTGATTGAAAGTAACCATAAGCGTTGGTGTTCGACACCAACACGGGCCAGACACTAGGTACACATTTAATCTGAAATGTCAGCGCTATATAACCAACAAATAAGATGGTAAAAATAAACAATCCTACAAACAGAGGTGTTTGAAAGATTGTTTAATTCACAGAAACAACATACCATCCTCAGATGCGATCTGAAACTGAGTCACCAATTCCTGAAACAAACGTTATCCATCTTAGGTTCTCACACTAAACCAAATCATCACAACACAGATAATCAAACGGTAGTTGAAAACAAAAAAGAAAAAAAAGAAAACCTGAAGGTATTGCAACCTAGGAGTTCCATATCTTCCTGTTCGCTCTTGTTGCCTTTGGTCATTGGTGAACATGAATGTTGTTCTCTTAGTCTAGTCAATAAAAAGTGAACACTGAGGATTGATTGATAGATTAGGGTATTATGCCGCACTCTCTATTTCAGATTTATCCACCAATAATAACTTGGCAAATGTTCAGAAAAGAAAATTTTTATTTTTAGTAAAGCAAATTCAGAATTTAGATGGAAGATAAGGTTATCAACATGGACCAAGCATAGAAAAATATACAAAATGTAAAACAAATACGAAATCCATTGAATCAATGGTAGCAGCATGGATAATAATCAATAGATTTGCGTTTGAAAAATAAGGGAAAAGAGTAAAAGGGGACATCGGTGCTACAAGTAAGCAAAGTCCAAATCGAGAGTTGAAACAGGACTGGGTTTCTTCCAAGCTTGAACAAAATAGGTAAAATTATGTGGTCCTTTATCTTTATTTTAGTATTAAGTTCGTCCTTTATGTTTGTAAACGTTTACACTGTTGATCCCCATTTCAAACCACCTAAAGTAAAATCCAAAATTCTCCCAATTTTTTCAATAAACTCATGTTATTCTTAAAGAGTTTTGACTGCAATAATCATAAGAACATAAATCCTCAATCAACTTAGAGAAAAATAATTAAACGAGAGAGAATTCAAGTGAGAGACATTTTCAAGTTTTTGAAATTAAACGAAGAATTCTCTTAATTTAGATCATGAAATCACATGAAAATTATTATGTTGTTAATGATATAATCGATAACAAAACTCAAAGTAGATTTTTTAAAATATCTACCTAAAAATGATTGAAATAAAGTTAGGACTAAAAATAGTTTAACATTGTAACTTTTACAAACATAAAGGACTAATTTGATACAAAAAAAGTTAAAGGACTAATCTAATATTTTTGCATAACTTCAAGGACTACGACTACCGGATGTATTTTGCCAAAACAAATACTATCTGAAAAAACAGCCCAAAATATATTCTCTATGCTCTCACCATCTTCTCCAGGTGTTGTAAGACTTGATTCAGCTTAAGATTAAAAGTCCATTAAGATCATATATGCATCAAGATTAAGAGTCCATGAAAATGATTAAATTGAAATTGGCAAGATTCTGCTCGACCTAGATTCTCACATATATACCAACTTTTATTCTTCTCATACTATTTCTCTTCTCTCTTCCCCCGTATTACATGTTAAAGTTTTTCTAACTTTGATTCAATTCAATAACTAATTACTAAATATCAGTAACAGCTAACAATACTAGAATCTATAAATGCTTGAGATACTCAATAACATTATAAATAACAATACTAAAAATGCTGCTTTTGACAGGTTCAGCACGGACGAACTATAAAAATGAAACCTCAGTGATCCTTATATTTTTTCTTGCAAAAACATTAATAATTTATTCATTATAATTAAGATGTTTTTAAAAATCATTAGCAAGTCAGATTTTAAGGCTACAGTGCAGAAACCAATAGGCACAATTTAAAAATAAAAAAAAACATAATAGAAGAACAATAATTCATTGAAACAACACAGCAAAATAAACAATCAAAACTAAACTAAAATGTTCAAAATAAGAGAAAAATAACCAGAAAAGAATAAATAAGAGAAAAAATTTGGTAAGGATGAATAGAAACTAACCAGAAAACGATTGAGAAAGAAGGAAGGATGGTGCGGGTTGCCGGAAAACGGTGCCGGCAGTGGAAGGTCGGTGGTCTTGGGAGATGGCAAAGTCAGGATGGTTTTGGAGTTTTGGGTGAAAAGGTAGATGGAATAGTAAGAGAACAATAGAAGTGACCGTAAAAACACATATAAGAAACTTATTTATGTGATTTTTAGTTTTAATAAAAAAAAACGGTTTGAAATTAAAACTTTAATAATTTCAATTTTGAGAAAGATGTCCAGATAAATTTAACTATAACAAGATAAATGCTGACATTATGAAAATAATTAAATGTTATTAAATAATTTAATATTATATATTTTAATTTTAATTAAATTATTAAAATATTTGTAATAATTTTTATTTTTCAAAAGTAATTTTATTATCTAGATGTGAGAATTATCTTAATTAAATAAATTTTAAGATGTTTCATATTTAGTTTCAATTCATTATCCAGAGAATAGTTTAAGTTTTGTGAGACAAAAAATATTTTTGTATGTTTTATAATATTTAAATATTTTTATTAAACGAGTAAGTTATTTGATTTAAATATAAATAATGAATTCTAAGAGATCCATGAGTATACTTAATTTTTAGTATACATATTGTAATCATATATAGATTTATTATATTATTTTTTAAGTGATTTAGATATTTTTTTAAAAAATACATTCAATTTCTATTTTATTATTAATATTTCAACACAAACAATAGTGTTTTAGACTGCCCAAGTCATAAATAGTGTTTTAGACTGCCCAAGTCATATCAAATAGGATTTGCAAATCCAGATTCTTTATATTTTTCCAATTATTTAATAAAATATTTTACTAATTCAAAACATACATCAATACATATGTCTTCTTTTAATAAACTTTTGCTAAAGTCAATGTTTTATACAATTAAATTAAAATAAGAATACACAATTATTATTACTATGATAGAAATAGAATGAGAGAAATGAATAAAAAAAATATTGATTAAGTAGCATAAACTTGCATTGTGAGACTTTCTTAAATTGATTATAGACAAAAATACACATATAGTCCTTTAAATATAACTCAAATTCCACTTATGTTTTTTAAATTTATTTTATCTCGATTTGGTCCTTTAAGTTATATTATGTTTGTACCGTTAGTGTTATATCTCAATTTCGACAACAATTAGTTCAACTGAAAACTTCTGATCATTTGAAACTCTATCAAATACTGCAATCATATGTCCTCATACTAATTCTTCATAAAACATTCATCAAATTATATATTTATTGATTTTCTGATCTCCTTTCTTATTTATTTGTGTTGCCAATGCTTGATTCCCAACCTTCCCTCCATTCCTCTCATTCATCCTCAATTCTCTTCTTCTAATGTCCCTGCAATTCCTCAAGACTTAAGGTTGAAATGTCTTTGGATTCTTCAATGACACACACAATGTAATCAAACTTGGGATGCAAGGATCTTAAAATCTTCTCACACAGCTTATGTTCCGACAATTTCTCACCACAGCCAGCCACATGATTCGTAATGCTTCTTAATGAGATTAAATCTGATACTTTCTCTTGCTCCTCCATTTGCAATAGTTTGAATTGCCTCTAAAGGGTTTGCAACTTCACTTTCTTCAAATTTGCTCTTCCTGAGTCGCATTTATCAAGGATGTCTCAGACTTCTTTTGCACTTCTTGCTTCAGATATCTTGTCAAAGTTGGTTGTATCAAAACATTGATGAAAAATAAATGTAGCTTTGCAATCTTTCTTCTTGTTTTCTTTAAAGATTGATTTTTGTGCTTCTGTTGGATTGGCTCCCAGATCATCAAACCTTTTTTCTATGATTTCCAAGACTTCTTGAAATCCAAAAAGGCCCGAATTCGTACTCTCCATCTATCCCAATCTTTTCCATCATAGTGTGGCATGCGAGCTAGAAAATTTTCATTGTTTGCACTTGAATTCATCCTCACTTCACTCGTGTTTTCATTGGCACTAGATACCAATTGTTAGCCTTCAAGTTGTTGCTTGCGTAACAAGAAAGCAAAATAATGCACAATTGAATGAATGGTAAAACTTATGTATTTCATAGATTGACATTCCTATTTATATATGAGCTATTCTTACACATTCTAACTGCAATTTAACTAACTGATTGGTTAGTTAGTTAGTTACTACATTCAATTATTACATTACTTGAATTACAAGTCATCTAATAAAGAGCACTTATTAACATTTTCCTTTTTTATCATGATATTGGCTTCTAAAATAGAAAGATGTAATACATTAAGTAGGGATATAGAAGACATATATGATGACAAAATCGGATGGATAACGTTGTTACATAAAATGGCATGAAAACTTATGTAACGGGAATAACTCATAACCCACCTTTTAGTACTTTATGACAAAAAGTTTTTGTTCTTAACATAAATCACAAGACAACCAGCAAGGCTCCATAGTGAGACATACTCGTGACAAAAAAAAAACACCTTATTGCATTTTCCTATCAAACTTGCGTAATATGTAATTGAAATAACATAAGACTGCCATGATCGTATACAGTCCGATACATCTAAACTCATTAGCTTCTTCACAGGTCCTCTGGGCCATTAATTTCCTGCGCATTCAATTTAATCATAACAATTAGCATGACAACCTCCCTACAACAACAGCATGCCTTATCCCCTAAGTGGAGTCGGCTGCATGACAACATCCCTATGACAAAAAAATCCATGCATTTTTTAAATACCTTGTTTGCAATTTCGGCTCCATCAGGAATTTCCAACTTTACGCCAGATTTGGCAACAATACTGACCTTCCCCTGTTAAGGCACCAGAAAAACAAGAAATATCAGAAATTTAAAATATAAAATCAGAATAGTTATTAGCGGTCAGAAAATAAACGGAGAGCCTCGTCAAATAATTTTGGGGCAGTTAGTACATCAATGTAATAAGTTTCAAAGTAAATTCTAGTCTATATAGCTGCCCTTCTTTCAGGTTTTGGTCCCTATAATTTTATTTCTTGTATAGGAACTAAACTTATTAAGTTAGAATATAGGAACTTCAACACATCAATCATGGAAAGGGACATCTTCAAAAGCTAGTTATGAATTACTGCAATTCCTTGCATGTATATAAAGGTCAATGAACTTGGGCAATAACACCAACAGGATAAGCTATGACATCTATGAATAATTTTTTAGGAAACAGAAATCAATTTTTGTGTTGATTTATATGATTAATATAAAAATCATTAGGACATATTTCTTAATTATTAGGATGGATTTGATTTGGACAATTGTTATTCTGTTGTTATTTCCTTAATTAGACAATAGGATGTCTATATAGATTAGTGTTGTAACTTGTAACCCCTTTGTATTTCATCTGATTAGTAGAATATTTCAGATCATGTTCTTTTTCTACATCTTGCATCCAAAAACAACCAAAACTTATTTCCACTAGGTGGGTTTAGATATGGATCTGTCAATGGCGCAACGCTGTAATGTCTTGGATTACCGTCATCCCTAAACCAATCACATGACATTGGGTGCTGAAGTTTAAGATAATAATTTGAGAAATACAGTTCTAAAACTCTAATAGCTTGAGTTATTAGACAAATTGCTATAGTAAGATCAATTAAGGATTGAATCTAATACCTTGAGGATAACACCAGCTCCAAACCATACATCGCCAGCCACTTTTAGACTGTCAAGCTCAACAATACTAGGAATTGACTTGAAGCGGCTCAAGAAGTTGCTAACCTGTGAAGGAGGCCAAGACAATTAGTATTATAGTTATCATATAACACAAAGTGATCCGTAATATAGATCTTAACCTTCTTAAATTCTGGCCCCAGTTCAATAGAAGGGTTTTCAGGATTAGCCCTAGCTTTGTTCCGAATTACAGATCCTTCTTCCAAGGTGTAGAGGTCTGACTGCAAAAGACGACAACAAATCATGTCAAATAAGAGTGAAGTCAGATTCCAAGCAAGAATTCATGGCTTGTGTCAGAAAAGCTGAAACCTGGACAAGAAGCAAATCTGAAGATGCCTTCACTGGAAGGAATCGGGATCGAGGAACATTAATCCCAATAGCCTTGTCAAAGAACTGTTAGAAAAATATGTGAAATTAGAAGAACTAGACGAAAGTTACAGCAGTGAGAACATTTTTAATATTTAATAAACAACGAGTACCCTTATGGCTGCCCCAGCTGCAGTTTCCAGCTGAAGAACTTTTACTCCATCAACTTCCTAGAAGTTCATAAATTTTGTGAGAAATTTGACAGCTAAATATATTAGTCAAACAACTAACACACAGTAGAGTATCCTGCACCCCTAAAAGGAAAATAAGGAAATACACGATATCACTTGAAAAATAACCAATTAGAACCTTTGGATTGGGAATAATCTCCATCTTAAGAGCATCAGCTTCAACGAGTCTTTTGATTGCTTTCAAGTTCACCCACCTGTAGATTATTGTCAATACCTACTCATCCATGTGTAATCTAAAACAATTAGGCATTAACCAGCAAAACTTACAAATTATTTGTGTTGAAAATTTTGAACTTCTCTATTGACTTGAACTCACCAACCTGCAAAGAGAAAAGCATTTCATGTGAATGGACCAAAATTTAAGGCTTAAAATCATCATTTACAAACATGTCCCTGCCACCATAAAATGTATCGAAATAATTGCAAAGGTATGTTCTGTCACTTAACTTTATAGCATTGTATCATCAGTGTGAATATTGTATAAATTATGATTAAAAAAATGTTAACAATTCATAATTATAGTTCATACTATCAAAAGCTATAACTGCTTGTAAACAAAAGGATGCCATGCAATTGCTTTGACCTATTTACTCCTTATCAATTTAGTTTTAATTAACAGAACTTTCCTTAACATGTGAGACCAAAGTAACAGCTGACACTCTATATTACTACGCAGTAAATCATCAAAACTCCAGAATAACTGGTGTACATTACTTTCAATCTTTAAAAACTTAAAGCAAGGAAAGCTAGTGCGATTTCAATGAAAATAAGAAAAACAATAATGATTTATATGGTTTTTCTTTCATTTTTTTGTTAAAAAAGTTTAATCATGGACAAGACCTCTCCAGTAAAACAAGTAACACCTCAGTTCAACTTAGATTTCATCACCACAAAAAAATGAAAGCAAACAAGTCAACACCATCTTACTCTATATATTAATGTTAAATCACTACCCTTATTTTCAAACGATTATAATGACATTTACATAACTAAGTAATTTATCTAAAACAGTTGCCAACACTTAGAAGAGAGAGGTGACCCAAGAATAAGACACGGATTAATAGCTTACATGTTCATCTGCGACTTGTGCAATTTCCAGGAGCTGCAGTAAAGAATTCATCAGATGAAATATTGCTATGAGTACTCAACTAGTCAGATGAAATATTGGTCAGAAGAAACTGAATCAGAAAAATTACATGCCTGAACCCTTCCTTCATAAGAAATCAAAGTGCCACCCTTAACATCAGCCAATGTTTTAGGAGTCACCTGCATAATAAGAACATAAAAACATTAAACTGATGTAAGTCTATAAAATAAAATAAACAACTTGAATCATCTTTTACCTCCATACAATATTCATTCTGGTGCTCGATCAGATGATTTAAGATTTCTAAATCAATGAGTCAAGCGAACAGATAGAAACTTTTCATGTGTAAATAACAGCCAAGAACAATTAAAAACAAAATAACCAACAAACTTAAATAAGGATACTCAAGTCGACTATAGCTCCCAAATTATCTGAATTGGCAACAAACACATATTCTTTACCCTGTAAGAACAAAAGGGAAAAGAAAACAATAGCGATATAATGGTAATCAAATATAAATAAAATACATTTAACTATAAAAAATTTGAGCTGAGGTCAACCTGTGATAATAGTGCATCAAGCTTTCCACTGTTCGATAATGATGGGAAGACATCCCCATGACCAGGAGGGTACCTATGCACAGCAACTACTCATAAGCCAAACTTGGAATTCTTTTTGCAGATAGGCTCAAAGTTAGTTTCAACTAGCTTGAACACTTTCCAGGGTAAAAACAAACATAAAGCATAGAAACCACATAGTCACATACAATGTAACCAAGGTTGATAGTCTATGTAAACCCGTGGAGTTGCCATACACTAGATTCATAGACTTAATACAGAAAAATTTTTAAAAGTTAAAATGCCGATTATAGTATCTAAATGTAATCTAATACTATGTTTGCGGTAAATACCCAACATTCTAATTTGGAAAAATGCTTACCCAATTTTTTTAAAAATATTCTATAAACACTAAGCAGCAAATGAATTAAACTAAGATGGATTCATAGACTGGGGCAGAATACACTAACATAACATCACAACTAAAAATTGATGCACAAATTCTCAAATCACAAGGTAGCACAGAAATTATTCTGTAAGCAAATACCCAAAGTTGTCAACGCACACGATTCTGAGTTAAGAGTTTGACATCTATGCACATAACCATAATATAATATTTCTTGGGTCTAAGACGCATCATTAACACGATATCACTGGTGAACCATGACACTAGCAAGCCACGCAGTCAAGGCAAGCATGTAATTTATGGCCCCAAAAGTTCAAGGAATGCAAAAATAAGCCTTTATAAAGTACCAATATTTCCCCAAGCAAAAAAAGTTAATTACATCCAGACCACTTATCTCCAAGATAGCATACAAATGGTGTTTAAGTACCAAACACAAGTGACATGCATACCACACACAACAAATCTCGTTTGATGAATTAAAAAGTGCATAATTGCTAATGAAGGGAGTTCAGGGCCAATGATGTGTTATTTTCCAAAAGTTAGAGGAATAAAGAGGATCTGACCATATGACTACAGATTAATTGATGAAAAGCAGCTATATCTCTCTTTAAAATTTAACCAACTATATAAAAATAAAGGAAATATATAAATTGTTGCTAAACCCTGTGTATATGAGCAGAAACATCGTACATGCCATTTGGCTTTGATAAAGAAGTTTTTCATATAAACAAGTATTAAGCCCTTTTCTTCTATTAAGTACCGAATACTCTGCTAACTGCTATGTCTGTTTTCAGGAAGAACAACTTAAAATAATTTTTGTTATTCCAAATTCCAATGATAAATCAACTCATTTGACACTTCAAGAAAAAAACTGATACAGAGGAAACATAGAATTTAAGTAATGAATCAAAATATGTTACTCTGAAGTCTGAATATTCATGTGTTAAGTCACATCTTTGAAAGAATAATTTAGTTGCAATTTGAATGACATCTAAAGGTCTGGGAAAAGCCAAGTTCAAATCCATAAATAGGAGACATGTTGGTCAAGACCTAAGATGTATCAAAATAAACCAGCATCAAAGAATTTCACAAATAAAAAATGACAGGGTGGTCTGAGTGCTCTAAACTAATTATGAGCTTTGCACAAAAAGGCATTCACTTGAATTATTTTAAGATATATTAACATGAATTTCTTTATGTATATCTATATTAATCATTTAATAAATTATAAGTGGGTTAAAAAACATAAGGATATAAATCTAGTGAAAGATGTGAATCAATACAATAAAGTAGTAGAGTAAAAACACTAAACAAATGAAGACATACCACCCATCCTTGTCGGTGCGCCCTTTGGAAGGCAATGGCAAAAAGTCATCAGCAACCAATCGAGGATACTGGCTCTGCATAGATTCAAATAGTGTATCAAAACAAGAAGTTAAAACCTCAAAGTCCAGAAAATCCATAACATAGTAAAACCAGAGATTAAGTTACAAACCTGGTTAAAAGTATGAATCTCAATATTGGAGTTTTGGTATTTCTCAATAATCTACAAACAGTAACACTGTTAGTTTACATGTCAATTCAGTTTATATTTCTATTCAGCAGAGTGGATAAAATTAAAAGGCAAACGCCAAATACCTTTTGAGTGTCATCATGAGTGTTGAATGAGTTCATCAAAAGCAAAGGAACGCTGCTTCCATATTTGGAATTGAGATTCTGCAAGGTTGAAGTTATCAGTGGAAAGTCCACATCAAAGGGTGGAAAAATGGAAAACAAAAGTAAAAATCAAGCAAAAAGAAGGAATCATAAAATAACCTCAATTTGGATGACAATTAAATCTAAAAATGTCAACCCATCACGAACTTCAATGACAGATCTGCATTTCATTCACATACAAATTAAGACTTCAATCAAATACAAATCACCAAAAATAATTATCTGAGACAAAAAAAACAATCCATCACAAAAAATTTCATCCCATCACATGTCATCAAAATAACCCTCTACTTTCCATAGATTCTACAATCAATATGTTGAAAATAATAGTTCACATTTTTTTTCCTCAAATAAAAGGATTAAGGAGGCAATCTTTTGATCAGCATCAAGTTCTAAAAACAGGATATTAACAATCAATCAAATTCATAAACGATCTTAATATCAAATATCAAACTCATACTTTGGACCAGTGCAACCCATAGTTGTCCCCAATCCTCCATTAAGCTTCAACACCACAAGCTTATCCAAAAGATTCTTAATCTCAGAAGAACCTGAAAACCGATTTAGCTTCACGTAAATATAAATACAACGAACTCACTCCATAACACAAATTACAAATCAAATCAAATCAACCAACACAAAACAGAACACGAATATAATTCGTTAATATTTACCAGCAGGAGTTGGCGCCAAACTGTCATAAGGCACAACAACTTCATCAGTAGGCGTCTGGATCTTACTCCATTCTACATGCTGCGCTTCGCCACTACAACACATTCAAATCAATAAATACAAATAAATCAACGATTCACATAAGAAAAACAAATAAATCAATAAATTTAAATATACATAAATAAACGATTTACATAAGAAATTTATCAGGTCACATTACAGATCAAAATGTGAAGCTCGAATCGGTGATTTACCTGAGATAACGAGAAACGAGGTTGATGAATCCGCTTTTCTCATTCTCACTGCAAGAAACAACAGAGATCAGATTCAAATCATATAGATCGTGAAAATATTCAACAGTTTTGATCATTATCTACGAAATTGATAAAATGTGAGACCTGATTTGTTCCAATCCGGCGACGGCAGATTTGAGATTGGAGAGGTTGTTATCGATAGCGGTGGCCATTGGCGTAGAGAGAGAGAGAGAGATGCGATAGAGAGGTTATGAATGTGTGTATGTGTGGAGAGAAGAGAGGGAGAAGAAGGTGATTTATGCGTGTGTGATTGAATTTGAAGAGAAGGGTGTGGTGGTGAATTGTGATATGGTGTAATGAGAAATTGACACCAAAACAAAAACGCTAGTGTCAGTGAAATTTATTTTTGGACATAAACAGAATATGCTTTTGTGTTGCACCAGATAAATAAATGTTTATTTAATCATTTTCTCATGCAACTACTCAATGCTCTCTCTCTCTCTGATCAATGATGATGCTCTCGTTCCAATCCAACCATGGAAAAGAGTGGCGCGTTTTTCACGCAAAGCAAAATAAGTAAAGAAAAAGTGTTCCTTTAATTTAATTTCCATTTTTAAGTCATTAATTTAACTCTTTTTTCGAATTTAAAATAGAGTTTTCGTTTCCTATTTTATTAAATATATAATTTTGATTCTTTTATTTTCTTTTATCAGTTTAGTTTCGTTATTTTTTAAAATTATTAATAAATTAATTTTTTTTTTAATTCGAACTGTAATTTAGTAACGTGACAATCGTTCAAGTGATGTATAAATGAATTAAATAATACCACTTTAAAAAGTTAAAATCATAAATAATTTTCTTTAGATTTTCTAAAAATTAAAAACAAATTATTTTTGAAAATTACTTTTTTTTTTTGAAAATTTTTCACAATCATAAATTTTGTTTTAAAATAAACTTCAAAAAAATAATTTTTAAAATAAATACTTTTTTATTTTTCTTTAATAATTGTCACATCGCTAAATTATCAATTTGGTAAAATGTCAACAATTCTAAAAATGAGAGACTAAAATATTTTTTTTTTAAAAAAAAATATACCAAAATTACGAACTTGGTAAAATGTAAAACCAAAACCACATTTTAGATTGAAAATGATAAATTTATGAACAAACTCACAACACTCATGTTAATAGCATAAAACGAAAAAATAACTACAAATTTGACAATTAAAGTTATGAGAATATCTTTGCATTCAGATCTGCAATGTTGATGGTCAAAGTAGTTAATTTAATTTGTATTCAAGTTAATCTATTAATTTGAACAAAATAAATATTGCAGTAAGACGAGAAAATCAAACAATGTCGCATTTAATTGGCGAAATAACGAAAAAAACACAAAGAAAAATAAATCCATATTTGATTAAATAAAAAAGATAGTGAAAAATTGATACATATAGAGATAATTTCAAACCAAAAAATGGTCCTAAAAATCACCCCATTATGGATTTCACACACATAATATACTTCTTCCGACTTAATTTAAAAACAAATATTAGTGAAATAAAATCAATTTATTTAATCCAAATTTGAAATCAAATACATTATTTTTTGATTGAGTTTATACTAAGGTTAGAAGGAGTATATATAGATTATTCATAAACAAAAATTATCATTTCTTTTGTCATTTAAGTATAAGCAAAACTAAGTCACCAAATTCATTTAATATCATTATTCTCAAAATACTCCTTATTAATTCTTCTATTTTTTAAGATAAAAATTTTGTTTATAAATAAATCAATAAATATATATATAAATTGATATATTTAGTTTAAAATTTAAATTAATTATATCAACTTTTTAAAATTATTTTTAATTATATTTCCTTTTTTATAATTTTATAATTATATTTCATTTTTTATAAAGCAAGAATGCAGAAGATTAATGTGTACAAAAAAACAATAAGGTCAGAAAACCTGTTTCATCTACTGTCAAAAGAAAAAGCAATCGTGTGTTTCCAACGGCTGAGCCCATTGGTTTTTATTATTTTTCTTGGTTGGGCCTGTTGTTTTGGACATAGTTTGACCAAAAAACAAAAGAATACGTCGAATTAGTGGTTTTATAATTTAGAAGCTTCTTTTTCTTTTCTTTTTTTGTCAACCAAACTTCTCTTTTGAAAGGTTTTGTTTACGGGTGGCTTCTAGTGTAACAGATCCAACCTTTGTAAAAAAAATAAACGGATCCAACAAGTCTTAGAGTTGTAACACATCAAATCTCCCTACGATACCCTAGCATTAGCATTAGGCTAAGGAGTTGGACTAGGCCAAACACTTTAATTTCATCATTAATTTATGTTTTTAAGTTTTTTTTTATCAGTCATTTATCTATCAAATAAATTGATTAAGTTTTTTTAATTAATTGATTGATGAATCAATCAGAGTCAATAAATCAAATAAAAAATGATTTAAATTTGTTTTAATGTTTATGCAATCTTGTTCTGCATATTAAGAAAGTAGTATTGTCTTTTTTGGACAAACTTAAACTTATTTATGAGATTTCAACCCTGTTATATGTATTGTGCCTTAATTAACTTTGGGACTAATAGAGACACAAACCTTGCGGCCAACTAACTCCTTAGGCATATTATTTCAAGTCTATGCTTTATTTACACTATTGTATTTAAATTTTTATCATTTTTACAATATTATTCAAATCTTTTTACTCTTCATTTATGTATCACAGATAAATTTCTTCATCTCTCTTGCACTCTATTACACATTGATAGTGATCCTCCTTAAAGTCATTATTCTTTTGTTCATTCTATTTTGCCATTTTAGATTAGTAAACCAAATAGAACATTAATTGGTTCACCACTTTACAATTAGAGAAATAGTAAGCATTTGAAAGAAACCATTATTTGACAAATAGATAGATTTGGAATAGTATGCACAACACTACAACATATAATGTTGAGGGTTTGATATAACTAAATTTATATATTTATAATTATTTAATTTAATATATTGTTTATAACTATCGAGAAGAAAGGAGCATGAATCGTGATGTGGCCATTGAATGATTGTCAATGTTTGGTTTAATGCAGTGAAAAAAAGTTTTATTTAGATAAAACAATTTCTTTAACGACTTATAATATCACGGTTTCTACTCATAGTATAAGCATTTATATATGAATTATTTTGCTATTTTTATAACACAAGATAAAATTAAGAATTTAAGTCAATATATTTTTATTTAAACAATTAATTGTTTTCATAAATTATTATGAATAATTTAAGAAAATCAGTTGAAATAGCTTAAGAATTCACGTAGTATAATTGTAGTAGGGAATATTTGTTAAATAAATGGTATAAAAGATCACATTTGTCCATGTATTTTCTTGATATATGGACATAATTTTGTTTTAATTATTGTTATTATTGATGACATATATATTATCAAAGCTCCTAAATAATTTATAAATTTTGATTACTCAAATAAATAGTTTGAGATGACATACATATAAAGATTTATTTGAAATTATAAATTGAATATTTAAATTATAGAATTTTGTTAATCAAAAATCTTATATAGAAAGGTGGTTCTATATGGACAAATCATATATGTTGTGCACTCAAATGTTGTAAAGTCACAAAATGTGAACAAAGATCATCTCAGATTTTGAGAAAAATGACGAAGAACTAATTGGTCTTGTTACATTATAGTTAAATTAGAACAACTTGAATTGATTAGAAGTACCATATCTCAGCTCTATTGAAGGCACTAATTTTCCTTGTTAATTATACATATTTTGATATATTATTTGTTGTCCATATCTATCATCAAACATATATTTTGTTATTTTAGATATACGTGTTATTTTTCTAATCGTCATAATGATAGATCACATACAAGCTATTTATTTATATGAGGAAGTATAACCATTTTATGTATATATGTGAAACAAATCACAACAACAAAGTTATTAAATAATGCATAAATTTTTGCACTATATGAGAGAAGTCGATAATGTATTTTAGTTGAGGGATATAGTTCAACAATACAAGAGACTTATGATTTGTCTTCTGCAAATAATGACAACAAAATATACTATGTGAGGATAATAATATATATGTCCATTTTTCTATTAACTCCACATTTTATAGTAAGATCAAGAATTCCCTTGGGGTGATTTTACTACTTCTTAATGACTTTTACTTTTAGTGTTTATGTGATGATTCATGTACTTGTAATTTATAAATTTTGTGTCCTATAAATTTGACTCGTATTATAATGCAAATACACTAAGCTTCAATTTTCTCTTTTTTTTTTCTTTCTCCATTCTTTGGTATTTAGTTATATTTTGATATAGTTTCGATTATTTTTCTAATAATAAATGTAATTTAATAAAAATATTATTATCTCATTCGTAATATTTACCTAAATTATCAAAAGATTCTTATGAGATCTTATATTACATCTCTACCCAAAATTTTAAGACATTAGTTATATGTGTCTATCTCTTATATATCCAATATTTTCTTCATTTTTAGTCGACATGAATCTAACTACTCACATTTAAATTTCAATATCTTCCCCTTAAGTGTGAGTTATCCACACTATTAAACTTAATACACATTAACATCTCACTCTCACTTGAATTCAAACAAAAATGCAGTGAAGTGAAATATAGCGGAATAAATTAAATTCTATTGTTTAGATATTTTACGACTAAATGGAATAAATAAGTCATTTTATCTCATACCTCCCAAATTAAAAAAAAGAAAAATAAATGTGAGTATCTAATGAGATGAAATGAATGTCACAATGTTCTATTATATTCTATCGATTCAAATATAGTCTAAATTTTTTACCAAAGAAAAATCAAAGTAAAAAGTGGTTAATTTCAAATTTCAATAGTGAGCCGACGCAAGTAGGGGTGTTCATGGTGTAAAAACTGAACTGAATTGGACCACATTAATAATTTGTTTCAGTTTTTAATATTTTGAACAAGTTTTTAGTTAAAATAGATTTCGAACCAGTTTTTCGGAAAAAGAATTTTGAAATTCTTTCTAAAAGAAAATATCAACTTTTTTTGAAAAAAAATTTTTGATTTTTTTTTCGAGAAAAATAGATGTAAAAAATTTTCCGATAAAAAATATTTTCGAAAAAAAAAATTTCAAAATTCTTTGAGCAAAATTTTTTGGAGAAATTCTTTTTTTATTTTTCAAGAAAAAAAATTTCGAGAAAAATAAATATAAAAAATTCATCGATAAACAAAATTTCAATAAAAAAATAATCGAAAATATTTTACAAAAAAAATGTTTTCAATTTTTTTCTCAAAAAATTTCGAAGAAAAAATGACATTTTTTTTATTTTTTTCAAAATAGAATTTATATATTTTTTTAGAAAATAAAATAATTTCAAAAAATTTCTAAGACATTAATTGAGCTTAAAAAAGTTTGAAAATTATTAAATTTATTTTTAAATTAAATTAAATTAACTAAATTATTTGAAATATGTGATTCAATTCATAAATCATTGAATTGATCTAATTTTTTTTATACAATACAATTTAATTTATTAATATAGTAGACGCAAATAGATTATGGAATGCAACTTTAGATAAAGCAGGCACATATGATAGGGTTTGGCTTGTCTCCCCCACCAAACAATGGATTCATCTTATCTTGAGTATCTCTGTTGAGAGACATAATGACCCCTTCCACATTGAATTTCAACATAGACCGCAACCTTCCACGTTCTCCTATATTGCCTACAGTATTACACCTGCCTCTGTCCAATACTCCATTAATTAATATTTTCAAATGAAATGTCTCTTTTCTTCATAAAGTTCAATATCTCACCAAGATTTGTTAATCCTTTTAATACATCACATACTAAATATCTATTTTAGTCCCATTTAATACGTTTAGGAAAAAAGAATCAGAACTAAAAATATAATTTCGGACACATTGGTTTTTATTAAAAAGTTTATCGTTCGAATAATTTTTGACGGAGTGAGTGATTTGTTTGATTTTATTTTATAATTAGAATAATTATTTGTGAATTTTTGGAAATACAAAATAAATTCTAAAATTTTCAGGATTAGAATGAACTTTTACTGTACATATAAATTTCAAGAATTAGAAAGTTTAAGATAAGATTTTAGAAAACTATATATGATAATTGATCATATATGTAACTTCAAAGTTGTCTAATTTTTGTTGACTTTTTGATACTTAGTTTTAGTGTTTAAAAATGATTAAGTTTGTGTTTTAAATGAATATATAATATTATTTGATAAAAACACACTATCATAATTTGGACATTAATTTAACATCTAATAGTTTTTGTTTTTAAAGGCAAAAGTGATTATATTACACTCTTTCAAGTACAAGGTGTGCAAAATTGCCTTTAAAAAGTACAGAATAAAATATGACAATCTTTCCAAATAAAGTAGTCCAAGTCTATACATTTCTGATTCCTGAACTACTTACACCAAAACTAGAGATTAATGCAATACTCTATAAGCTTGAATCATTTGAATTTACTATTTAGATTAATCATTGCTCAAAGTTTATTCACACTTAAAATTCTTTATCTCTTTCTAATTATATTTTTAGCAGATAATTTTTTATGAATATGAATCAA
The DNA here is from genome assembly GCA_037974735.1 of Cicer chorassanicum. Classification (NCBI taxonomy): domain Eukaryota; kingdom Viridiplantae; phylum Streptophyta; class Magnoliopsida; order Fabales; family Fabaceae; genus Cicer; species Cicer chorassanicum. The sequence continues at coordinate 37,889,303 of JBBPBP010009778.1, read as the reverse complement.
TCTTAATCTTTTATATTTAAAACACTTACAAACCGTACACTAATTATCTGTGATAGAATTTGATCATAATTGTCTTTAAGATTTTAAATATTATGTACAAATTAAGATATACACGTTCCATTAATCATTAAAATAGTATTATTTTTTTCACTTTTTGATGCAAAAATATTAATATTACTTTCTTAATAAAGATTCTTGTGAATCTTTTTAATGAAATCAAAGTCTTATAAGACCATTTAATTTACCTTTTACATTGTAATTGAGATTTGAGAAAGAAAAAGTACACATCTACAAGTCATGCTAGGAAAAAGGACTTGAATTTTGAAAGTTACTCATCTCTTAGTTGTTGTTCAGAGGCTCCCAAACTTCCAAAAGTACTCATTATCAGATCATCGCTTCTAGTTCGTTAAATTTTCGAAAGCGTGAATTTGAATCTTTAAGTTACCAAATTCACACATCCGATAACTATCCATGCATAAGTCATGTTAACTTTTACCAGACTCTTCTTCTTCAACACTCAACCTCAAATCCTTCACTTATTTTCATGGTTTTTGTGTTCAAATACACCATTCATCCATCCATTGGCTCCATCAACATTAATTTGTTCAAATAATGCAAAAGCGAGTTTAAATTTTCTTTTGAACGTTTGTAATTAGTTATGGTTGAGTCTCCACCTGAATTCAAACATGCGCTACATCTGATTTGAAAGTTGATCCTATAGCCGAATTGAAACCTGAACCCACATCTAAATTGAAACCTGAGTTTGTACTCGACTTGAAACCCAAGGAAACAACTGATTTGAAATCGGATATTGTATAACCAATGGTTAATGACATTGATACTAGGAAAATGCTAAGTTGATTTGATTGTTTGGGTTTGTTGTCAGGCAGCTAAGTTGGGATTTTCAGTGGTAAGGGGCAACTGCAGCAGCTGTGTTTGGGATCGGAGGCGTCCGATGATGGACAACTGCAGCAGATGTAATACATCTTCCAAAGTCATTATCATCTCACCACAGGGAGATGGAAGATGCTAGTCTCTCTATGCCATCTCTCAGCAAATGCGGACAACAAGTCAACGTCTATTGACCAAGATCGATCAAATATGATGATTTGATTGGACCACAAAATAAATCCATATTAGAATTTGAAACCGTTAACTGAGTTATTTTTCTTCCGATGTTGATGCATTTAAGAGGTTCGCGTTCCTAAAAAATAATTGTTAATCTTTGATGATTAAATAAATAAATATTTTAGAATTAAAACTTACATATTTAAAACATATGCGGGTTGCAACATGCTCCTCGAAACGTGATAGCAGTGACATATCAATGGGGCCTCCTAGAAATCCCTAAACATGTGGTGGTGGTCCTTGAAACGGTGCAGGTGGTGAAAGTGACAGCGGTATGGTGCAGGCAAATAGTCCGGTCTATCATCAACATGTATCTGTGAGCGAAAACTTTCACCTCTAACCCGTTGTCATTTAGTAGGAGATTTGGCTTGACGTTCTCTACGAACAATCCCATGATGCATCTCCCTATCATGTTGAAATTGAGTAACTTCACCATCTCCTTCCATCTCTAAAAAATAAAACAATGTGTCAATAAGCAATCAACCAATTTGTCAAAAATATTTAAAGCAATTTTTCATGAAACAATAAACCCTAACTACACCATTTAAGTTAATTTAACTCATTAAAACAATTTGTCAAATACTTGGAGCACATTTACTTTATCACATTTCTATATTTCCATTCAAGCATTTTGTCAAATACTTGACAACCAACAACTATAACGATTTAGAAAAACATAAACTCAATTGAAACAACAAAAATCAATTGACATAACATCAACATTCATCTCTAACTACCAATTGAAACAACATAAACTAATTATATGTCACTACAAACTAATTACAAATAAAAAAATATAAATATAAACAATAAAATCAAAAATAGAGAAACAAAATTTATCTCTTGTGATTAATAGTTGATGAATCCAGATGTAATGTTTTAGTGTGGATTTGAGGGATAAAATGTGAATTGAGTAGGATTTGAGAGAATTATAAGTTTATAGAGTTTTGAATTTATCTCCACTAACTTATCATATAAGAAAAACATTTAGGAGTATTGAGTATGTTTTTACAAAGTTACCTCTCACTCTTTTTCATTCAATGATTGATTAAACATTGGTGTATTTGTAAGTACTTCAATTGATAAATTAAAATTATAGAACACGGTCATATTCATCACCCTCTAGCCATCACTTCAATCTTACCTCGAATCACCTTTAAAATTTAAATAAAATTTATGCTATATAATTATTTTTCTATAATTTTTATCTTAAAAATACAGAACTGATACAATTGTTCATTGTAAGTATTTTAAAATTTAGACTAATTATAATTCAACATCTGTAAATCGACATTGAAAGAGAGAATTATAGATATGATCCTCTTATGTGAAATAAAACATGAGAAAATAATGTGAAAAATCTTAAACTTCAAAATTTAATGAGTTTATAATTTTTAAATGCAAATAAACTAGAAAAAAATCCTTCAAGAATTGAGATATAAAACTTAAGAAAAACATGATAAAAATATTAAGAGAATCCTTCCTAAAATTACTCTTTTGTCTTGTCATATCTCATTTAATATAGACGATCTAACATAACAAATTTTAGAATTCTAACTAACTGAACAACAAATATATAAATGCTACTTTTTTCTCAAAGTGTTTCTACTTGTCGACATGAAAAATGGAAATAAAAAGAAACCAAGTTGTGGCCACAAAATTTTGATAGAAGAAATTGAAAACCAAAGAAAAGAAAAATATGTGGTGTAGAATGGTGTTTATCCCTTTCCCTAGTGTTAACAACTGTAACGTGTCGTGATTCGTATAGTTTGGCGGCAAGTGGCAATGACGTGGCGAAAAGCGCAAGATAGAAAGCGATGCCCTCTAATCTCTCGTTCTTTTTGAATCTGATCCACAATTCTTCTACCCTTTTACTTTATCATCACTCCCTCAATTTTTTAAAGCGCACTAGATATTTAAACCCTTTTTCTCTTACACACAAATATTCTCTTTTTCTTCATATAAAATATCTCATATTTTAATTTTATAAAAATATATATTTATATATATGAGATTAATTTGTATATCACTGTAAAACTATTTATACAATCGATCAATTATAATTAATTAAGTATATAATTTATTAAATAATTATAATAAAAATTAAATTTCACTAATAATTTAAGTATAAAATCAGTGTATATATAAATTAAATTTAATATATTATTACTAAGAATGACAATAGCACCTCGTAATAATGAATTATTATTATACATTTATTTGATTGGAACGTTGCCCTACTTGTTTAGATGCACTGTCACGCTATTTTGTAGCATCACTTGCCACTCGCTCACTGTTGAAGACACCTGTTTCTTTTTTTTATTTATTTATTATTATTACCAATCAATATTAAAAATAAAAAGTAAATTGCAATTGCAATAGAGATCCAACGGCGAGATAGCAAACTTATATTTGTTCCACAATTAACTCACACAATTATGAAGTATTATAATCGAATTTTAAATACTGGGCAAGACGTTCAACATAACAATCTTTATCAGTTGAAATATGACTTAAGAATTTTTTAAATAATATTATTAAAACAGAAAATTTGACATAATATAATATTTTATTATAAAAAACAAAATATAACTCTCACAGTAATTTTATACGGTGTTATTTTTGTGATATATATCAAATTTTGTGTTTTAATAATGTTGAATAATTTTTTGTTAATAGTTAAAAAAACATAAAAGCTGAATGAAAGTGTTGTTCGACAACCAGCGGGTTGTAATGAGTTTTGACTCCTCGCAAAAATTCTGCACATGTCTCCCTTTTCTGTTGATGTTGAATTTTATGTTTCTACTCTCAACGTGAGTTGTGTTTGATTGCCCTGCTTTTATATATATATATATATATATATATATATATATATATATTTTTTATTTTGAAGCATGCGATGACAAATAAAACAATATTTTCTATGGAGAAAAATATTAAATTTTATAATACATAACTTAATATAAAAACTGTAAAAAAAATAATATTAAATATATATAATAAAATATTATTAGTGGGACGAATTTGGAGGCACTAGTATGACAGAGTAACTGGCGTCTCTATCTTTGTGTTTGATTCCGAGTTCAAATATAAGAAAATAAAAAAATTTAAATATGAATTTATCAAAGTGGTATTTCTGCATCAAAGCAAGGGTGAATTTTAGATGGTACTCGAAAATTTAAAATATGTTTTTTTTTTCTACTATGAGATTTAGAATATGTTATCGCGCTTAATTAAGTTGAATTATACATTTTATTTAAAAATTGAATTTGTTAATTTTTATGATAAATTAGTTTAATTTATTAAACTATTATTAATATAATAGTTAGTAAAATAACAATATTAATATAATAGTTATTAAACTATTTTAATACAATAAATAATAATATATTATCAAAAAAGGTATTAATATTTTATTAATAATTTTAAAATAAGAAATAATATGAAATAAATAAATATTTTAAACATAACATAGTATAAAAGTAATGTATTTATAATATAAAATTATTTTACATTATCATTTAATTATAATTATTTAATCTAATATATTATATTAAATGATTTTTAAGTTAAAGATATTTATCGAATATTTTGTCAATATTTGTTGGTGTAGCATAACTTGCACCAAACATACACCTCCATTAAATCCAACCACAAGGTATATATTTTCATATTGGTTATTTTAGACTAAGAGAAAGAAGGAAGATATTTTCGTATTGGTTTTTTTAGATGTACTGGGTCATTCTTGTTGGTCGGACAGCATATTTTAGGATTAAGACAAATTTGAGGAAAAATGTATTTAAAGCTAATAACAAGTAAAAGATAATAACATAAAATTCATTGCTGTAAAAAAAACATAAAACTCGTGAGTGGAAATAAACAATTGGTCAGTGAGCTAGGCCAACTAACAGGAAATTAAGAAGTTTTATATTTATGGATAAAATAGTAAATAACTTTTTATTAATATATCATAAAACAAATGCTTGAACTAAGATCTGTTATTATTAGGTCCATGTTATAAAATAATATTTTCAACAAACATGAGTATATTGTTGAATGGTAAAGAGAAAAAGTACTTTGTATCTAGTCAAATTATAATTCTTAGAAATGTCGTAGTCGTCACCCTATGAAAGGTGGATTTTATCTCAAGATTTGCTGCACAAGTAGCATCCAATAAATAATATTATGTAAGACAACACAAGATACAAATATCCATTTATTGAAAATGTAATTAGTTTTTTCTTTTCAACGTAATCTCCGTATTTTTTTTATCTAAATATCAAAAGGATATGATTGTGATGAAATTGAAATATGAGATGATCTTGAAATTTTAGAAACTTTTTAAGATAAAATTTGTTACAATATAATGGTTTAATTAGTTTAGTTGCTAATTATGGATGGCACAAAACTAAGATGTATCTCTTTAATATGTACTGATTTATAAGTAATTATAATTAGTCGAGTACGACCTTAATATGAAAAAATGAAGAAAAAGTGTGTACAATAATTTGGTTTGGTTGAAGGATTAGGTTTGAGATTTTTTAGGTCACCCGTCTCATTCTTTTAGTTAGAGAGATTATGTGTTAAAAAAATAACTCATCAAATAAATAAATATATTGTTTTGGTAATGATATTTCAAAGTTACTAAGTCGCATATGTTGTTTTAATTTTGTGGTTTATCTAGTGATGTTATGGTTGTGTTTCCCGATAATGTTTATTGAAAATTGGTCTAAACTGTCCTGGGTAATTTAGTTGGTTTATGGAACATTTATATGTATAACTTTTGTTATTTCCGTTAAAAATAAAAAGATAAACCTTTATAGTGTTCTTGATACAAGTGGAATAAGTGATTCAATTTCATGCGCGAGATATCTTTTCAAGATAATGATAGATTGTGGAGAACTATGTCTGCATAATTATGTATTACTCTTTGATGTCTTGGGACCAGCCTAGGTATGACAATGACGCCTAGGTATGACAATGACGTGGGGGCGGATTTTGCCTCCCACACCCGCACTCAAGTAGTCGATTTTTTTTTTTTGCACTCGTACTCATTTTTTATCTTGTGTGAAATTTAAGTCTTTATTCACACTTGCGACGAGGTTCAGATTTTTCCGCTCCACACCCGTATCCAATTCATATATATATAAAATAATAAATTTAAAAGATATATTTATTATAATTAATACAATAAAATTTATAAAATATTAAAATGATATTTTCTATTGAGATGAGATTATAATTTTTAATATTTAAAAAATATTAAATATATTGAATATATACAAATATATAAATTTTAAAATGACAATAATATTATTAGTCGGACATATTCAGATGCGAGATGGGTATCAACACCCCAAATCTGTCACTGCTCTCGAGTTTTAATTTTGTGAAAAACCTGCACTTACACCTAATCAAAACGAGTTTTCTCTGTCCAAATCGAAACGAGTTTGGTGGATACCTGCGGGTGCAGGTTGTATTGTCATCTCTAGACCAATCTGATCTTATCTTGTATATATGGACCTATTCCATATTTATTCAAGTAGTTCAACCCAATAGACCTAAAAGACATTTTATGTAACATGCAATATGATCTTTTTAGGTAAATAAATTTTTTTAGACGCTTTGACTTTGTCCATTTTTTTTAAAAAAAAGTTGTCTAACGAGAGCTCGACGTAAGCTAGATCTTGGGACTCTATCGGTTGACCTCCCTCTTCCCACCCCCTAAAAAACATTGGTAATAGTTTTTCACCAACTAGACTCCCTATTTGACCTGCACACCAAACCATACCATAGTTTTTCGCAAAAACCTCATTTCTTACGCAAAAGACACATTTTCTCCCACTTTATATTCAATATGTATTTTATGAGTTTCCTCATCCTTAGACATACAAAAAACAATTTAAAAAGAGAATCAACTTAAGAAACAGTATCTAACAAAACTTTAAAGAAGTAAATAAAGTACATCGATAACACAAACAAAATAATTTTGAAAAGAACACAATAATCGTCAATAACTAAATTACAACTCTTCTAAAATGAAAGGCTCTTTGTAATTTGCTCGATCAACGGATACTCAAATGACAACCTCTAGAAATTATCACTATTACACAAACTCAAATATTTAAATGACGTTTGACCATCTCTATCGTTAAGAAAACTGTTAAAAAATTACATATTAATTTTATAATTTCTTTTTTTACTATTATGTGTTATTATCGTTTAAAATACATAATTGAGTGTACCACATGTTTTTGGAGTAACACTCATTTTAAAATGTTTTTTCTTTTTTTTTAATACACACAGAAAAAGGAAAATAAAATAAAAAATGCAGATATTTATAGATATAAAAACATCTTTCATATTATATAATTTGATCAATGACTAATTCAAAACATAATATATATATATATATATATA
>JBBPBP010009778.1:37865640-37881567 GCA_037974735.1 Cicer chorassanicum | reverse complement strand
TATCGACAACTTTTATAAAAAAAAAAAAAGAAAGACATAAACCACAAACAATTGCATTTATCTATTAAGTAGCTGGGAACATAATGGCCACGCATTAAGTTGGAAGCGTTAGGCACAAAATTATCAATTCGATTGACACGTCTATTAGATTCAGTTCAAGTATGGAATATTCTGGTCGATAATCTATAGGAGTGTTTAAATTTTATTGTAAATTTTTGATGAGGTTGATGGTTCCCTATAATACTTATTTAGAACATAAGTTGTTATTGGCCAATAGTAAACCAAAAAAATAAGATGATTATGGTTTGTTGTTAGTAAGATTTAGGATTGACAAAGGCATAATAACATCTTATTTAGAACATAAGTTGTTATTGGCGAATAATAAACCAAAAAATAAGATGATTATGATTTGTTTATAGTAAGATTTGGGATTGATAAGGGCAATAACATCTGTTTTTTCATTTAAAAATTTGTGTGTGATAATTTTTTTTATAAATGTAGAATGAAAGAAGTATAATATGATCTCTATGATGATATTTGTTCCATTCTAATTCAAGTTTTAAATATATTATGTATATTCTCTTTGATTATTGATGAGTATTTGAATTTTGGGACAACGTTATTTACCATAATTTTTAGAATTGTTTGTTTAGTCTTGAGACTTATGATCGGTTGGAATGGAATATAACCAAGAAAAATGTTGATAGGGTCCTTTGTACATGTCCCACCTTATTTGGTGTTGCTATTTGGCTTATTTGGAAGGATAGAAATCAATTGATTTTCTCTAATGTCTCATCGTTGTACACTTGTACTCAAAGTGCCTTGCTCAAGTACAAAATTGAGTTAGTATCATTGTAAGGAAATTAGGATGTCTGTAGAGTTCAGGAAAAATAAAAATGTGTTTCATAATTTAGGTTGGGAATCTCCTCAAGTAAGACTTTTAAAGTTAATATTGATGGAGCTTATCAACATGTATCAAGAAGGTTAGCGTATGGTGGTAACTCCAAAATACTTAGTAACACGATTTGTAGTATTATTTCTTTTTTTTACCGAGTAAATATCCAACCTCTTTAAAAAGAAGTCACCTTTCTTATCCATTTTTTTTTTAATAGGAGCACCTCTCTTGGTCACATTTTCAAATAAGCAAATAGTTGTATTAGTTTTCTTGATAAAACAAGTATGTGTGCCTCTTTACGTTTATCTTTCATAGATATTGTATATCATTTATTTGATATTTCATTGCAAAAAGATTATGCAGAGTTAAATCTTCCATTCGTTTCTAGTTAATAATCATCCTCTTTCTATAAAACAAAACACTCCCTTTAATCTACATTTGTTTTAAAAAAAATTGAGAAATACTTAGGCGGTCACAATTCTAAATAAAATTTATTTAGACACTCATGAAAATTTCTAAATAAAATGTTGACTCATATTTGTATGTTGAGATTATCTTACATGAATGAATAAACTAATTTTAAGATAAGTTATTTTTAAAAGGTCCATGTTAAAATTCTCAAATAGTAATATTTAACCTTAATCAATTAAATAACATGCAACTCATTTGAAATTGTTTAAAGAATAAATTATTTAGAGAAGTTTCTTTTGCCTTAGAGACCAAATTACAAACGAAAAGTAGGAATTGAATTATCCTAAGTTCTTAATTTTTTTGAGTAAAATAATGTACTTTCATATATTTTGGAGATAAAATTGAATTAAACAAATTTTTACATGGATTTTAAAGTATCTAAATTATTTGAATGCGAGTAGCATTCCAACATTTTTGGCCGCGAGTATGCTCCGTTTCCGAAATTATCCAATAAATGAGCTGTCTTTTAGTTTTCACCCACCCAATTAGAAAGCGAAACAATTTTTTTTTTATAAATAAAAAAATAAAAACAGATGAAGCAGCCGAGCGCCACGTGTTTAGACGCACTTTCAATACGAGCCACAAGATCCCATCAAGTTCTCGACATTTCGCTCACCAAAAAAAAATGCGAAAAAGCGAAAAAAAAAAACAATTTTCTACGACAAAAACAAAATTCAACGTCCTACGTGTCAATATTTCCTTGATCCTTTTATTTTCCACCTTCAAAAAGTCTCTTTCCCACTTCGCTTTTTTATATCTATCTATCTTCACTTCCTCTTTGTTATTCTTCTTCTTTTTCTAACCTTACAAAGCTATTTTCTCTCTGTTATCACCTTACAAACTTTCTCATCCATTGTTTTCTTGTTGTTTAACCTTTTTTCCTCTTTTGGGTTTTGTTCAATTTTTCTTATTGGAGTGAATAAGAAGAAACTATTGTTACTGTCTCTTTCTGTCTTCAGATTTGGATTTTGATGTTTTTTTGGTAAACAAAGCCATGCAGTGGATTTGTGTGTGATTTTGGTCTTATAGTTGAGAGGAAGAAAAAGATTTGATATTTTTTTTTGGTTTGAATTGTTTTTTTTGTTCTACTATTGAGGAAGTTTTAACAACCAACCTTAGAGTTGAAGAAAGTTTGGTTCTTTTTGAGAGAGAGGAAAATATTTTCATCAATGGATTCTGATTCCATGGCTATTCAGGTATGTGTTATGTAACTACAATTTTTTTTTTCTATGTTTTATTTTTATATATATATATATATATTATTTTATATTTTATTCTATACTTGATTTTGTGAGGGACCTGAGATTTTTATTTGGTTTTGATTGTATTTATGTATGTTGAAGGTTTTTTGTTCTGATTTGGGTTGGATATGTTTGGTCCTATTTTGTGAAAAGAGAAATAAAAAAATGATTTTTTTTTGAAGCAAAAAAGTATGAAAAGATAGAACTGTAAGAATTTGGATTATCTACTAAGAAAGTGTAAATTGAGAAAATTAAGGGTTGTTATTTTAGTAAACTCATGATTTATTTTGATATATACGTAACATCTACTTTTGATTTGTTAATTATTGATAATAGTAGTGAATTGATCACTTTATAGGAAACAGATCCAAACCATAAATATAGAGGTTATGATTTGGTTTTTATTTTCACATGCCAATTATGTATGGATTTTATAATTGGGTTAATTTGAATATATGCTCTTAAAAAAGTAATTTTTGAATGCTTCAGGTTAATTAAACAGTTTGCTAATTAGGTCTTGTAAATGATCTCATCATCATCAGTGATGAAATTTTTCTATGTTGTTTTTTATCAAAGAAAAAAAATCATGTATTTTATCTTGTGGTGTGAATGGTTTCATTTGAGGGATGAAAGGGGTCTTTGGTAAATAAATAATTTCTTATTATGAATTTTAAGTCTACTTAACTTTTCTACTATAAGATAATTTCCATTTTCTTCATGATTGCTGCATTAGATTTAATCTATATATTTGATGGATGCAGGGTCAAGAAGGAGTGCATTCTGTTGTACATGTACAAAAATTAATTGATCAATTTTCATGTGGAGATGACTATGCGTTGAAGGTTCTCCCTTCAATCTTATGTGTTTGTGAAATATTTTATAAACTTTGATTTTTGTTACATCTATGTCAATGTCATGTTTTAATCAAATTTATGTATATATATTTCTATAGGTAAGGAAACCATATACTATCACTAAGCAAAGAGAGAGATGGACAGATGAAGAACATAAGAAGTTCCTTGAAGCTTTAAAGTTGTATGGCCGAGCGTGGCGAAGAATCGAAGGTATTACTAGTTTTGAATTTTTCATATCTTAGACAAAGTATATATGTCATAAAGATTGTTCTTGCAAATGAATGCAAATTAATTCATAAATCAGAAAGTATGGTCTAAGTTTTTGGATCCTTTATTTTCACCACAGAACATGTTGGCACAAAGACTGCTGTGCAGATTCGAAGTCATGCTCAGAAGTTTTTTTCTAAGGTTTATTGTTTAATTCCAATGTGAATCATCTATACACAATAAACCATATATTAACTGAAAAATTATGTTGATGACCCTAGGAGATGCTTAATGCAAACTTCCTTGAGGTCGAAAGTTCGAAAGTTCGTCTTGAATTTACTCTTAACTCTTTTATTTCGATTTTTTTCCGCAGATCAATCGAGATACTGACGGGAACACCACAACATTGGTGGAGTCTATTGAAATTCCACCCCCACGACCGAAAAGAAAGCCGATTCATCCTTACCCACGTAAACTTGTAGAAATCCGGAAGAATGAAATCTCCAACTTGGAACAGCCACTGAGGTCTAATTCTACAGTGTCGTTAGATTTTGGTCAAGAAAACAAGTCACCGAAATCGGTACTATCGTCAGTTGCTTTGGAAACCCTTGGTTTCTCTGATTCTGATAGCCCGACTGGAAGTTTGTCCCCGGTTTCATCCATGAGTGCCGTCCATACCAGTAGCTTTCCACTTCTTGACCGTAAATTATCGTTTGAGGAAGATATGTCTCCACAAATAGATGAACTGAATGATGGTTCAGCTCATGATAAACAACTTCTAGAGGTATTTATTAAATCCTAACATATTTCATTTTCTTAACTACAATCAAGTTTTAAAAAATGGTTTGCAATCGCAATTATGGGTGCAACATAATTGCTTTTGATGTCTCTTTGAATGCAATCATAACACGAAAATATTTGATGTCTCTGCTATCACAACATCACGGTTTTTGATGTCTCTGCGATTGCAATCACAACACAGCCGTGATTGGAGTTGCATCAGCATATTTGACTGCGATTCTTTGCAATATCAAATGAGGTCACGCGAGTGCAACTTTAAACCTTGATTACATCATTGTCATGATAATATTTTTAAGATTCCCAATATGGTTTTATGGTTTTATGTTCTTATGTTTTGATCTTTATATTGTCTAGAAACCGGAGCTTTTCTCTAAAGAACATGTATCCACCAAAGACGAAGCGGTAGAAGAATCACCTGGTCGAACTCTCAAACTTTTCGGAACAACTCTACTTGTAAAAGATACATGCAAACCTTCTTCTACATCAACAGAAGCATCCAATTCCAAGCCAACAACTACCATGCATCTTGTGCAACAACCTCAGAGTGAGTGTTCAGATATCAGTCACGCAACCGTCGTTCCTTGGTGGACTATTTCCCGCAATTCGGCCTTCAAGCCACTACACGAAGAATGTGAAGATAAAGAAATTCAAAAGGAAGGATCTTGTGTTGGTTCTAACAACTCTAGCTCAACCAATGATGGAGAAAGCAATGAAATATCAAATAATCAAGACAAAATTGAACATGTGAATTACCTTGTTGGCCACACTACACCAAGTGAAACAGTGAGACATAAAACATTTGGTAAAGGGTTTGTACCATATAAAAGGTGCATGGCAGAAAGAGAAAGACAGTGTTCAACAGTAACCGACGAGAGGAGGGAACATCAACGAATTAGGCTTTCTTTGTAATGCAGTTTCCATTTTATAAATGTAAATTGAAATCATATAATGGAGCTGTCTTTTGTCTTGCTGGATGACATGGTATGAGAAAAGAGAGAAATGGTAGCTGACATTTGACATTTCGGCTAGGACTGTTCATGGTTCATGGTTCGGTACTGAACTGTTAGTAGTTCGTCACGAACTGCGAACTGAACTGAACTAGTTTGAAGATTCGGTGCACAATGTGTTTCCGAATCGGAATTTACTTTACAAAGTTGAACAGGTGCTAAATGCTTATGCCATGTCTAAGTGGCAGGCTTTTGTATTTCTTCAAAAAAATTCTTCTAACATCTACTGTGAATTATCAATGTTTATGAATGCTTAATGTGAAGAAAGTGTTAAGTTACATATTGGGTAAGGCTTTAATTGTTCATATGTTCTCTATTAGTTGTCGCTTAAAACAAACTTTGGAACCACCTTGATGTTAGCACTACTCTGAACTGCGATCGAGTGAGAAACCGAATAGCTCACACAACTTTCAAATGACCATTAAGTTGCGTACGAAAGAAACCACACATAGAACTTATCATAGCCACGTTACCATGTTCCACTCCAAATTCCTTGCAACAAGCTCTATAACAAGAGATTCAGCCCCATCAAAACCAATTCAAGCACAGAAAGAAATTCAAACATAATGAAATATAGGTACATGTATAATTTTAGAGGTAAAAATGTAAATTTTTCTACGACCTTCTTAAAATACATTCCGCTTTCTTTTAAGTTACCCTCAATTAACATTTGGAGAAATAATAAAACCAGAGAGAATTCGAGTGAGATATATATTAGAGTTTTTGAAAATAAATGTGAAATCCTCTTGGAGATCATTAAATTACATGAAAAATTAATATTTTGTTCTTTATATGATCGATAACGAAGCTCATAGTAAAATTTTAAAAATCTCTAATTAAAAATGATTGACATGAGGTTAGGACTACAAATAGTTCAAAACTGAAACGATTACAAACATAAATGATTAACTTAATAGAAAAATAAAGTTAAATGATCAATATGATATTTTTTGTATAACTTAAAAGACTATATGATGTATTTTGTCAAAATATGTTGGATGCGAATGTAATCATAGACAACTTATGAATGTGGTTTATAGTGGATTGGTGCTTAAGATTGATGTCACTTCCCTGAACGGTCCTTCTAGTTTTAACGGCAGAGACAATGACTCAATTAAATGCAGTTCGATAAAAATAAGGAAAAACAAATGTGTCTCTGAAAATTCGACTTATTATATCGACATTAATCAGGTCATTGTTTTAGACGTAAAGATAATAAAAGATGTTAACTTACACTTTTAGAAAAAGTCGTTGATCGTCGTTGTTAGAATTTAAAGTAATTTTTTAATATGGTCTAAAACAAACCACCTTAGAATTTGTCTATCTTGTGTGCAATTTTTCTCATGCCAAAAAAATCACTTTAGTAGTAATACATCAACCTTTTTCATCTTAACCCAACCTATTTTCACTTAACCCAATCTGTTGTGTGCAACTTTTTTCATCTTAAGGCAACCTATTTTTACTCATAACGATGAACTATCATAATTTTTTAAAGATTAAGTACATATTTAGTAGCACGGTAGAATTGTCAGAATCATAATAATTGTTGTAATTTTTAAAAACTACAAATTGTAACTTTTATAAAATTACGATAGTTTACCGTAATTTTAACAACTCTCCCAAAATATCAAAAATCATCTAAATTACATAATTTTTTTTGCAACGTCACCTCACATTTGAAGCGATGTTATAACTACTAGCTTCGAACTAATTGCACAGCCTTTTCCGTAAAATTACAATAATTTACAGTAATTTAGTTGAATCCACGTTAAAATCAAACATGTTTTGTTAGGCCATAGATCTTCTAATAATTCGATTTAAAGAGAGAACATTTCTCTTCTAAACTATAAAAGGTAGATATAGACGATTCAAACACAAATATCTTCAACCATAAGCTCTTTCTGTCATTTAGATTTTACCCCATGTGAACGATACCGACAGAGAAACTTTATGTTTCAAAATTCAAACCGTAGTAATTCAAATCAATAGTGATCATCAACAACAAAGAAACAAACAAAAATAATAGCAACAAAATAAAAGCAGATAGCACTATGTCCCATTACAAATAATTAAAGTGCTCCATAACCATAATCCATCACTTTCACTTTCACTTTCATTTTCTTTCTTTATTTTCTCACTTAATATTATTTTTCCTCATTTTCCTTCTTCATCTTCTTCATCCTTCATTAAAATGTCACTTCCTTCATTCTTCACAACATTAACAATCTTCCTCATCACACTAACTTCAACAAAAAAAGTAACCTCTCACTATTCCTCTTCATCTTCTCAACAACCACCTTCTCTCCAATCCTCACCTTCCTTCACCGAATGGCGATCTGCACGCGCGACCTACTACGCTGCCGCGGATCCACGCGACACAGTAGGCGGCGCGTGTGGCTACGGCGACCTAACGAAAGCCGGTTACGGCATGGCGACGGTAGGACTTAGTGAATCTTTGTTCGAACGAGGTCAGATCTGTGGCGCGTGCTTTGAATTACGGTGTGTGGAGGATATGCGGTGGTGTATACCTGGAACTTCGATTATTGTTACTGCGACTAATTTCTGTGCGCCGAACTATGGGTTTACGTCGGAGGGTGGTGGACATTGTAATCCTCCTAATAAGCATTTTGTTCTTCCTATTGATGCTTTTGAGAAGATTGCTATATGGAAAGCTGGTAACATGCCTCTTCAGTATCGTAGGTATGCTTTGTAACTAACTACTCTTGACTTTCTTGCTTTGCACTTTGCAAATTGAAATTTGAAATGATTGTAGGTTATATTGAATTGATATTGTGTTTGTTTGATTAGTTTCTGGAGGAGTAAAACACTACATTGGTATGTGACTTTGTAGGACGCTCTTGCATAGATTTGTAAGATTATGAATATTTTAAAAAGATCCTTGACATTACTCATATCGGTCCTTCATATAGTAAATGGTGAAATATAGGTGGTTGAGTATAGAGGCTACATTCCAAATTCGATTGTAATGTTTGAGATCAAATGGATAGTAAATTATTGAGGGATATTGAAAGAGTTTTAAGTAGAAAGTCCTGAATTCGGTCTCAGAAAGTAACATAATCTAACTTATAACGTTCACTTATAAAAAATAGTAAATTGTTAAATATAAGGGTCAAATTTATAGTAAGTTGTTAAATATAGAGACTTATTTTTGAAGAGTCGGAGATCTCAGGAACATATTGGAGAAAGCTAATTCTAACATTTGAAATAATTGTTTGTTGATTGCTATGTAGCATTGACATTACTCATATAGTATTTTTTTGAAGAGTCAGCTCAGGAGTTTTATTATTCTAGATAAAATTACAATATATAGATTTATAAATTATTACTACTATCATTTTATGTAGTTTGAAGCTTTGAAATCTTGAATGCTAGTTCTAGTAATTAGGATAAAGCATTCTCTGACATAGATCCGGCTTATAAAGTGAGAAGTGTTACTCTTTAAAAACTATTATAGAGCTCTATCTTTTATCTATGTGGGATTTGGGTTTTCCCCAATAGCTTTCTCTTTGGAACTCTCTGCTCTCAAGAGCTGAAATTGTGAAGGAAAGCTTTCTAAAAACAGTTAGCCTTTCTAGTCCTAATGAAATTCAAGTAGCAAAGGAATGGCAGGGACTTAATTGACCTAAAGAAAATTAAGATAGTAGTAAGTGTATTTATCTCAGAAGAGCTTATATAGAGCACAAACTCGTACTGCCATCTCTTCATACACTGTCATTGGTAAAAGATCTCTAGTAAATTCCTGTAGATAATGAGAAGGGAACAATATGCAATTTTGCTACTAAGTACATTAGAGCTGGGTATATAGTAGCACATCCGTTTAGGCTTGTGGACTAGACGGACTGGGCTAGAAAAGACCACAATATAAGGTTCAAAAAATTAGGCTTGCATCCTCACCATTTAAACCTAGGGCTAACAGGCCAATTAGCTAATAAAGGAACTTGTGGTAAGGTAAGAAGATAAATACACCCCAACAGTCATTATTCTACATCATTTACTTCTGAAAGTGACAAACAAACAAACTGTACTTAATGTAGTTAGAAACTTGATTTTCATTCTACTACTTATTTGAATGCTGTATTCTGTTTGGAGCAGGATAAAGTGCAGAAGGGAAGGTGGAATTCGATTTACAGTCACTGGTTCTGGTATCTTCATTTCAGTGCTGATCAGCAATGTTGCTGGCCATGGAGACATCATTGCGATGAAGGTTAAAGGCTCAAGAACAGGTTGGCTTCCAATGGGTCGGAATTGGGGCCAAAACTGGCATATAAGCGCGTTACTGCAGAATCAACCTCTTTCGTTTGAAGTTACTAGTAGCGATGGGAAAACAGTTACGTCTTACAACGTTGCTCCCAAGGATTGGAGTTTTGGACAAACCTTTGAAGGCAAGCAATTTGATACTTAAAAAGCCTAATGAAGAAAACTTGTTTCAAGGGATCAGTCTCAATCCCTTTCCCATGCCCAAAAGTTTTTTTGCTCCAATATTATAGGTCTACTTACCGGTGGTGTTCTTTTTACATTTTGATTCTTTTGGTTTTGTAGAAGAAGACTATGTAGATAGCAAATGATTTGTTGCCTTGTAAGATTGTCAATGTGATGGTGTAACTTACCATCTATTATCTTATTAGGAGTTTATTGTATGAAAAATATATATACCTTGTTGGTCAACAACAAAGAGGAATTACCATGTAAATGCTCGAGGCTTTTATTAGGATGTTTGATCCTACTAACTTCCTTTACAAGTTGTCTTAAATCTTACTACTACATCATCCAACACCCATTAAAGATTGCTACTATTAGACTAATTGGGATTGAGATCCAAATTAATCCAACTGATAAAGGTTTATTTCGTTCATACTTCAAAATGCAAAAGTATCGTACCTTGGTAAAAAAAAATGACTGATCATTCTTTTTGAGTTTTGACAAAAATATATTAATTAATCAGTAAGCATACATATGGATGCATAGTGATTCAACATAATGAGATCATAGCATGATGTTTGACATCAAGCTACATAAAACATCCTTTTATTGATTATATGATAACCCATTAAGAAAGCAAACAATGTTTTCAAGGTTGGTCTCAGCAATTAATTAATCTGCTCCACAATAACACATCATGAAAATGAACCCAAAAAAATAAACTAATAAGCAGTAATTACCATACATCAACATGCAACTACATTCAAGTTAGCCTAAAGGATATTCACATAAAGAAATTAGAAATGAATCCCAATTAAATTGTGGTTAAAAGCATGTATGAACTGTTTGTACAGAAATTTGAGTTTCCAACTTCGGTGACTAGTACATGAGCTGTTAGCATACAGTGGAACAATATAAAAAGAAAGAAAAACAAAAGAATTTCAAATGTGATTTACTATAAAAATCACTCTAAAACTAACTGAATCTAAGTCCCTGAACCAACCTGGCAAAAATTTGCAAGCTATGATGGAAGAAGAACTAATCAAAATCATTGCAGGTATCGTATCGTGTATATATCCCACATCACAGAGGGATCCAAGAACCAATGCTACATGACATATGCTTGCTTCTGCGTTTGTTGACATCTCTCATTGCACATCAAACCAACCCTCTAAGGCGTAGCTTCTGGTTTAACACACGTTGCAACCGCTTAACTTTTCGTTTCTAAACACATACATATTAGTAATTTAGTATATTTCAGAGCTTCTGATGAGATTCTATAAGCAATGCATTGAACATAACATGAAGTTCAGCTTCATAAACATCTGCATCATAATGCATTCCATCATCTGTACATTTGATTCCACAATTCAAACTCAATGACCCTATATCAAGTAGTCGAAACGGACCACCAAACTCCCTCAATATACCACTTTTCCGAACCTCTCTCGTATACTCACCTTGCACTACATCAGTCATCTTCTCCCTCTTCTCCTTTGTATTCAACATTGAGTTTATCAAAGTCGGCATGCCTAGCCAAAACAAATGCGGAGATCTAACCGATGAAACAGAACCCACCATAGGTCCATCGTTGCCGAATTTCGGCGAAACAGGCAACATCGATGTCACAGAATTTCTTAACAACCTCAACAAAACACCATAATCAGAAGCATTTGTAATGTGAAGCATGTGCCATAAACCAGAACCCATCACCAAAACATCTGGATACAAATGTTTATGCTTAAACTCCAAAACTAAATCAGTCAAATTAGAAGGATAAGGTGCCCAAATGAAATCCAATTTCAAACCCATCTCATCAACCACAATGTGATAATCACTATGCCTCTTAAACAAAAAACTCCTAACAGATTCAACACGTTCGGAATCCAACACCAAACTCAACAAAGAAAGTGTAAAGATTCTAGCTTGTGAATCCCCTGCAACCATAACCCAAGACCCATTAAGCAAATCCATCACATCATTCTTTTTAAGCTTCTGAAACTCACATGAATCAATATCACTAGATTTACTCCAAGACCAAAACTTTTCATAGTTCAAAGAATTGTTATTCAAAAAAGGGTCAAAAACCTTACTTGGCATAACCTCCCAAGAAATTTCATGAAGCAAAGAAACACATGAATCACGATCCTCAACAACAACAACATCATCATCATCAACAACAACAACAGAAGACGATTTAACAGATGTAATGAAATCAGAAACAGATGGAAAATAAGGAGTTAGATGAACACCAACTGCAAGAGTAATGAAAAGTGCACCACTAAAAAAGAGAACTTTGTTACGACTCAAATGCCAACCAGCCATACCCATAGGAACAAACAACACTATACATGCTGCAAATAAACCCAATTGAACTGCACCTAACATTGTGTTAGAATTTTTTTTACCCCTTTCAAGACTCACATCAACACGAATCAAGAAGTGTTATTTTTTAAGGTTTTGATGGAGTTGTGAAGGAAAAATCTGAGATCTGGAGAAAAAGAATTAAACTTTTTTGGACCCAGAAAAAAGGGTGAGAGTGAAAGTTGGTGGCGTGATTTATTAATGGATTGTGAATGAAGGTAAATTTTTATTTTTTGTTGTTGATGGGAACATGATAACAAGAGAAGGAAAATTGAATTGAGTTGAATTGAAAAATGAAAATGTGAGAGAAAATTGTAAGAATGAAGAATCGAATGGATTGGAGTACAACACAACACAACGCTAAAATCCGAATCAAAACCGGTAGCCAATGATTATCAGCGTTGTGTCTCCTTTTGCATCATCTAGCTTTTTTTTCCCTAATATTAATCTGAGGTTTTCTTTTTTAATTTTTCCAATAGTGGTGTTATTTTATTATTTTTTTAGAAGAGATGATAAATATTATTATAAATTTATACGTGATTGCGAGGTTTAAAATTTAAACTCAAATAAAACGTCAAATATAATAATATCGACATTTGTCGATTGAACTAAGACTTTAAGAACTCGATTATTATTTCATTATTATTATTTTATTGCTTAAGTCAAAAACTAATCACATAATAGTTTTGTTTTCTCTCGGTTTGTAGAAGTGAAGAATAATTGTAACTGCATAAGAATTTGAATTGTATTAATGTGTGTGTTCAATTGACTTGGAAGCATAACCATGATGATATTTATTTGGTCAAGTTAACTTATCATGTATTAGCATACGCATTGAGCGTGACAAATGAAACATTAATTGACATTATTTGGAACTCTCTTTTTGTGTGAAAATTTTGGTCTAATAGGTTACTCACGAAAGATAATCTCACTATTGAGATGTTGGAATAACATTCATTTATTTTTTGAGTGTCTTATTTTTTGTTGGGTTTAAACAGATATTTTGTCTTGGCTTGAAATTATAATTATTTTTTAGAGGGAAGCATCTCTACATGTTAAACAATTCAAATATTTATTTTTTGGTATCAAGACATTGCGTTAAATTTTCAATTTTTTTTGTTTGCATGTGTTTAGATCATTTGGAAGGATTCAACATGATAGTACTCAAACAAGGCAACACTATATCACTTAATGTATTAGATCGTGTTAAAGTTGTTTTATGGTAGTGGCTCAAAGTTAAAGCATAAAACTTTTCTTACGACTTCAATGTACGGTGGCAATACCTAATAGAATGCCTTGGTATTGTAATTTATCTTCTTGATTTTCTCTTGACTTGTGTTGTAGAGCTTTATAAGGAGCTTATGTTTTTTAAGTTTTAAGTGTTTATTTGTTAACTGTTTTCATTATTCATAGCATATCTTGTACTTTAAATAACCTTTCAACGGACAAATAACATTGAAACTTCGACAATAAAACACACAAAGAGAATAGTGATAATTAAATTATAAACATTAGTTTTATTTTTATAAAACAACTTTTTCAATTTTATTAAAATTTGATGATATATATTAATTTATCATTTTACTCGGTTCATCTCACAAATGTTGTCACATTTGCTTAAATAAATGGAAGAAAAGAAAAAATATTTAATTAACTATCAGTATTGACCATTTGTGTAATTCCATTATTATTAATGTAAATGAAGAATAATATTTTAAAAGTGATAACAAAATAATAATTACAGGGCACCGTCACATCCCAAATTTCTTATTAATATATTCCAGTAATATTAAAAAAAAAAATTATGATGCGACAATCTTCTACTTATTCACCTTTATGTGTTTGTCTAGATTATTTATTTAAATTATTAATATTAAATATATTAGTTTGTTTTTAAAAGAAAATAATATATATAATAAAACAAGATGCAAACGAGTGTGTTGCTGCACTAGTCTATTTGCAGCTTTAGTAACTAATGTACTAACAAATTGATGATACACATATATAGTTAAGTATATTATTTATACTACTACACCAAGCGCTAGTGGATATTTTGTAGCACTAGTGGATATTTTGTAGCACTAGTGGATATTTTGATATCTTTATAAATTTTCTATCATAGGTGAAGTTAAATTTTGACCACACCAGAATTTTATATTATTAATTTGATAAATTGCTTATGAAATTAAGATAAACTATTATAATTATTTTGAGACTGTCACATCTGATATTCTTTATCATATGATTTTTATTATCCTATTTTCTTATTCTTTATACTTACAAATTCACATCCTTTCATGTGTAAAACACCTATTTACTTTCATTATTATTTTTTTATCTATTAAAAAAAAGCCTATCTCCAATTCTTTATACTTACAAATTCACATCCTTTCATTCGTAAAACACCTATTTACTTCCGTTATTATTTTTTTATCTATTAAAAAAAGCCTATCTCCAATTCAATAGGTGCATAACAAAATCATATTCAAATTGATTGCGACCAATAAGATGATGTATTGGTGTGCATTTATAGGGTCACATGTCATAGCGATTTGTCAG
Organism: Cicer chorassanicum; assembly: GCA_037974735.1. Taxonomy (NCBI): domain Eukaryota; kingdom Viridiplantae; phylum Streptophyta; class Magnoliopsida; order Fabales; family Fabaceae; genus Cicer; species Cicer chorassanicum. The sequence continues at coordinate 37,866,728 of JBBPBP010009778.1, read as the reverse complement.
CTCTTTTTTTGTAACATTGATTTGAGACCAACACCGATTGTTTCTAATTTTACAGGGACTTAATAAAAAAAAAATTACATAAACTCAAATCATAAAGTAGTATATTTGCAGAGATCAAAGACAAATTTAAACCATATTTCTATTGCAATATCTTTTTCTATTTTAAGACAAGATAACATATATTTTATTTATTTTTATTGTAATTATAATTTTGTCTTATAGCAAAAGTCTAAATTTGTCTTACATAAAAAAACTTTAGTTTATTTTAATTATAATTTTAAATTTTGTATAATGTTCATTAAGTTGTAAATAACTACATGTGAAATATTGTTTACCTATTTAAAAATCCAACATTGGATAAATATTATATTTATTTAGCATTTTACGATTATGTTGGTTTTAAATAAATAAATAAAAAGTGTGATCATGTTAATATATAGGTTTTATACTATAAGTATATATTTGGGTAATATTTTAAATAGTAAATAATTTATTTGTATCTGGTTGTTGTATTAACTTATTACATACATTATTACATACATGGATTATTATAGACGACGATTGACGAATACGTGACATATTAAATGAGCAAATCGAATTCGTTGGGAGAAATCTTCAATCGAAGTAAGGGGTGTTCTTCTCACTTATCTTATACTATTACATGATTTCAAAACTCACTCATTTTCTTGTTTATGTTTGATTGACTTGGTCATGAGTTTGCGAAATCGCAGCTATTATAAGTTAGAAAATATTGAAGTTCAAGTTTGGGAGACGCCTGATATGTGATTATGAGAATGAGATTTAAGAATTGTATTTTACTTATTTAATTAAAAGAAACCTTATTACTACCAATGATTTTTGGAATTAAACTAAGAAATTATGGTTAAATATAATTTATTGACATTGCACTATTAGGAAATTAAGTTTAAAGTGTCCTATATATGTACTTTGAGAAAATTGATATACTAAATCACTTGTAAAAGTTTTTATTTCCTTAGAATTTTATTTATTTATTTGTTGTGAGTTATTTTTTAAAAAGATTTAGTATAAATTATTATATATATATATATATATATATATATATATAC
>JBBPBP010009778.1:37851594-37865615 GCA_037974735.1 Cicer chorassanicum | reverse complement strand
TATAGAAGTATATTATTTATATTATTTTCTAAAATATGTGTTCGTTTTATCGTGATGAGAGACTATTTAAATGAATTATTGCTATAGAGTGATGATGAAAGATTAATTAATAAAGATGCATTTCTATAAATAATGAAAACAATTGTCTTTTACTTTTTTTTAACATTTTCATTAATTCAAGTAATGTAAACAATTGTTCACTTTCAAAAGTCATTTAACTTCTTGTTAACAACTAAAATTAACACAATTTTAAAAATAGCAATAGAATATATTCCCCAAAATAAACTATCCTTAAACAATTGTGATGGTTATAATATGGAAGACAAGTTAAAAATAGTGCATTTTTTTTTTCTAAAAAAGAAAATAATATTATGACATTTTCAAAATTTTCAAAAATGCTAGATTTATTTTTGAAAGTTGTAAAGGAAAGTAGCCAGGAAAATACATAATCTATATTCTTATTAGTTGAAATGAAAATAAGAAATATGAAAAGTAAACTAAAACTAAAAGTGACCATTTTTTAGGTATGTTCTTTTTTTTTTTTTTCGCAATTGTGATGCCTATTATGTTGCTCTTAAACCACATAAATGAGAAGATGAATTCTAACCGATAAGGTGGAAAATTTCAAAGTTGTGGAGCTATTCTTAGGTTTGTTATTTCTTTTAATTATGTCGGTCCTCATAAAAAATTATAATTTCTTTTGGTTTTGTCAATTCAATTTAAGAAATTTTTTGTTCTAGTAAAATTAGGAATCGTTCACATTTTGATTTTTTTTTCTTTCTTTTTTATGTGATTTTTAAGAAAATATGTCGATCTTTGGTTGACGAAGATGGTAAATGTTTTAATTATTTGACGATTTAAATAAGATGATGAACATTTTTAGATTTATTTGAAAATGAAGAACTCTGTTTTAATTTTTTAAAGAGATTATGTAAAAAAATATAATAACATTAACATTTAAAATCTAAAAATTTGAATCGAGGAAAAAAAATAAAAAGTAAAATTTATTATTTATAATTAAATTAAAAGATTAAATAGTGATTTATAATCTTATGCGGCTTATCGTCAGACATATCATCGTCTAAAAAAACTAACTACCCAAAAGATAGATGATGTTTTTTCAATCATTTTAAAGAAGAACCTAAACAAAAATAAAATAAATGGTAAAGTAGATAAAGGATACAAATGTAATTTTGCATAAAAAAGCAATGCAGCAAAAAAAACATCGAGATCAGTAATAAGTTCAACTTTATTCAGCTTCATAAGAAGGAAAAAAAAAGAGAGTAAATAGAAAGAAAAAAAAAGAAGAGAAAGAGGAATTGAACTTAAATTCATTTTGTGAAAAAACGGCAGAAAGAGAAGCGATTTTGTGAAATTGATGAATAGAGAGATCTAGAAGAGAAGCGATGAGTGAAGCGCAGAAGTACGTTTGGAAAGGAGCAATTCCTCTTCAAATTCATCTTCACGAATCTGAAGTCACCACTCTTCCTCCTCCTCCACCCGCTCACGTATTATACACCCCTTTTTAATCACTTCAACTTTCAATTTTTACTTATTCGGCTTTTCATTTTAACCTCAACGTTTTCACCTTTTTGGTTAATTACTGCTACCTGTTATTCATACGCTCCAATTTTATGTGTTATTGATTGTGTGAAAACAGTTGATTTTTATGCATACATTATATACAACGCCAAATTCTACGGTGACATGGACGGTGCTTTAGAATCACTTAAGACTCTAACGAGGATCTTCAATAATTCTGTATAGGATAAGTTAACAATTCTCGTTGTATATTTTTTTTTAACTGTTGAGACAGTTACATGAATGATGTTGGTTTGACGAATTGAGTTTTGAGGAACACATTGGTTTTCTCTTACCTGGAGGATCGTTAACTTATACTTTTGAAGAGTGTTTGTAGATCATTGTTAATTTCAGGTGACTTTTAAGCATTGGTCTATTGTAGACCACTTATGAAGGTGGTTCACCTGTATATAATTTGTTTTTGGTGTTTATTTGATGAATAGGTGTTGCTTTAACTGCAAACTTGAATTGAGTTTTTTTGGATTATTTGCAATTGAAGCACCGATTGAAACACATATACCAAACACAACACTGACAATGACGCGTATAATAATTTGAAAATGTGGAAGCAATTGAATGTAGTTACGTGTGTCGGTGTCCCTAACACGTGCGTCAGTGTGTTCGACACTGGACACGACTTCAATCTTTCAATCTGAAGTGTCAGTGCCACATATATTGATTGTTGAGTTTGCATTTTGTTTGTGGTTTCAGGTCTTGGCTCCTAGGATAGGGTACTTGCCTTTGTTGATTTCTCTATTGAAGCCTCAGTTCAGCGCTACACTTCCTCCTGGAGTTGACACTATTTGGTTTGAGCACAAAGGGCTTCCTCTCAAGTGGTATTGTGTAGTTTTTTACAAATTGTTTTATTGTATATATGTTTAATTGGTGTAGAGATAGAGCATTGCTCTAGAATCAGTCATATTTGGATGAACTTTCATTGATGATGTTAGTATGGATTTGCTTACCCTTTAATCTCTCCCTCCAGTGGTTTTTAAAACATTTTATGGTTGTTATGCTACCTTCTCATTGTTTTTCAGTTGGTACATTGCACTAATTATATATTTCCTTTGCAAGAAAGAAGAAACATGTCAGCAGCAGCAAACATAGTATACCTCATGGAAAATAATTTTTTAATCTTGGAATGTTTTTTCTTGCCGTGGCTTGTATAGGTATATACCAACCGGAGTTCTTTTCGATCTTTTATGTATGGAGCCAGAAAGGCCGTGGAATTTAACAGTAAGGACTTTCAATTTTATTTTGATTTTCCTCTTTAGTTAATTTGATTGAGCACCTCATTGATGTAAATGTTTCAAAATGAAGTATATTTTGTACAATGGAAAAATGATGTTCTAAATGATATTTGTAGTGGAAGATAACTGTTTATTAAATTTTTATCTTGTCTGTGATGTTCCTTGTAATTTTATCTTGAAATTTTTTTGGGAAGGGGGATCCTCTAATAAAAAGGTAAATATATATTAAAAATTTATGCTGAAATTTCTAATAGCTCTAATGTGAAAATTAAGATTGATTCGCTTCAAACATTTAATGGCATTATGAAGTTATCTTTCTCATGCATAGCGATATTCAATCTCTGTAATCTCTGATTTGTAGGTACACTTCAGAGGATATCCAAGCAATTTATTGCTTCCATGTGAAGGTGAAGACAGTGTAAAGTGGAGCTTTATTAACTCACTGAAAGAGGTCAGTCGTGCAACCTCTTATTTTTGTGAGTGTGTTTATGATGTACTCCCTCCAGTAACAAAATATAAGCAACAAAGTAAATGTATTTGGTCTAAATTTGGATCAGATACATGTATTTTTTTGCTTATATTTTATTGCAAAGGGAGTACTTGTTTGATAAATAACATGATACCTAATGCATATACATGGCAATGGCATTTAATAGTATTTGCGTGTATGAGTCTTTAAACGTATCTCACTTTAGTCTTTTACTAGGGTCATTAGCACATAGTATAAGGATTGTATGGAAATTATGGTGGCAATGGCTAGCGTTATGGTTTTAGATTACCTTAACATGCTTCCTCCTGAGCGTTTTTTTCCATGTTTGATGTATTTTCAAACAACTCTCTTGAGTTAGATATTGCTTCCATGGTAATTTGCAATTACTAAACCAAATAATTTTTGAAGCACTTTCTTTGCTAGTCTAAAATGATGATTCCTTGCCAAATTCTGCACTTCTCTCAACTTCCTAATCTATGAAGAATGGTATCCTGATCCCTATTCATCAGTGTTGTCAAATATTGGCTTTAGCAGTGCTATAAAGTAGTGGAATTTTAACTAACCCCGGTATTGTTCCATGATTCACTATTTAGTACAAAATGTTGTGAAATAGAGGCTATTGTGACACTATAATGTTGTAGCGTAGTGGAATTTGAACAAACCATTATTTTATGCAGTCTGCGATTGACAACATTGCTACTCATACAAATTATGTTTGGATTCTCTGGACATGTGTGCAATTGTGAATGTAACTATGGCTCTCAAAAATTGATTTAGTACAATGGATTCAGATTCGTAAGTGGTTACAGATAAATCTTCATATTACTATAGCTTTTAGCCCCCCACGATTTCCAAAAAACTTCACGATGTGCCTCGGGTATAATGGGATAAGTAAATTCCATAGAGGCTGTAGTTGTTGAACAACCTTGCTGTGAAATGCTTTGGTGAGTTTTGAGTTAGTGCTTTTCTGAATTCATTGCAATATTGCACACATTTATTATTCCAATGGTGGTTTTGTTAAAATCTATGTTTCACTGTTTTCCCCTTTCGTTTTTTAGATTAACTTTCGCTTAAATATTTTTTACAAATATTGGAAGAAACTTCAATATTTGCAGAACCAATAACATATTTAAGCCATTAACTATTGAGAAAATTTGTAATGTCAGTCATTTCGATCGCAATATATTGAGATGTTTAATGTTGTTTTTTTCACCGACCTTAACTGGATTTTGATTTTTTACGGTAGGCTGCATATGTAATAAATGGAAATTGCAAGAATGTCATGAACATGTCTCAAACTGATCAGGTGGAGCTCTGGGGCTCTGTTTTAAATGGTATGATTACTAATTGCTTTATATATTTTTATTTTGTTTTTATGTTCATACTCCTTCTGACATTAAATATAAGCAAAAAGTACATGTATTTGGTCCAAGTTAACATACATTTCCAAGAACAAGTTGCACAATATAGAATCAATCACATATATGAATAAACACTATTTGATCATAAGATTGAGAGAAGTGGAGTTCAGCAAAATATAATTCAAAAAACGAAATCTGGAAAACAAATAATAGGCTACACCTGCAATTGGTAATTTATGGAGAATAAGTTTGTTGCTCTCTTCTCATGGACTTTTGTCAACACTCATTTGCATGACAGGTAATTTGGAAACTTATAGACGAGTGTCGTCTAAGCTTAAGCTTGAAACTTTTGAAGATGAATATATAGAAAATATTGATTCAGACTCGACTAAATCTGAACAAAGTACTGGGGATGCTGAAGCTGCTGGACAAGTGAAGACAAGTGAGTGATATGAACTTTTTTTTAGCTTGCTGCTTTTTGCCGCCTTTCCTTTTCTTTTATGGACTGCTTCATGATTTCCCCAACTTTTTGACAATATTTCGTTTTTATCAGAAAGGATAATTCTTGTTGGGTATATATATAAATTCATAATTCCTATTATAGGCAAGGGGCCTCATTATGACCACTAGGGTCACACTCTAGATGTCCAATCCTAGGCGTGAGAGGTGTGTGTTGAGAGTCCCACATTGGATGAGATATAGCTTGAAACCTGTGTTTATAAGTTGGAGGCATCCTACAACCTGGTTTTGTCATGTTGAGTTAGGTCCAACCCTAATTTTAAAACTTCCATTTCTATGATCAGTTGGTTGAACAAAGTTTAACTGAAAAGGAAACTTATGACAAAAGCGTATATACTCATTGTACTGTCAATAAATTTTCTGAGATTGGTTCTCACACTGTACAAACATTTTGTGTAATATTATCTCTAATATTCTCTAGACTATATTGGTTGGTGTTTTAAGGCATTTCATAGATTATAGGCTTTATGAATTATTTAGGTTTGACAATGTGTCTGACTAGTGGCTACTACAGTATAATAAGACATTCAATTTTACTTTTAGAAGGAATCATTAAGATTTTAGGATCTTAAACAGTAAGAATAACTTCAAGTCTTGGATTTATACGACTTTAAAATCACGAGATGTCGAATAGTCTCTTCCAGTCGTCTTTATTGTCTGCTGGTAAGTTGTTCTGTCATTGCATGCAAATGTCTTTTAGTGTATTAGAACTTGGACTTAAATCCTGCCTAATGATGGTTTGTGTGAGGGTTCTAATGCATTACTTATTTTATTTATTTATTTATTTCTGGTGTAATTTTGAGATTGGTGACTTGAATCGGTTTCATGTAGGCGCATTTTGCCATCCACATTAAACTTACTTTTTTGTTTATGTCTACTATCGTATTAGGTAGGATTCCTGTTCGTTTATATTTGTGGACCGTGATTGACGATTTTGATGATTTTGAAGATGCTCCACAAATTGATAATTGGGACAAAGTCTCATATTTCAATCGACCGGTCGAGATTCATAAGGAAGATGGTAAGTCATGTCTCATAGAAAATCCTCCATAGAGCTTTTAAATTTGAATATCTTCCGTGTTTGTCTTATGTTTTTTCTTTTATCTGAAAAATGCATATGGTGATAATCCACATTCTCAATGTTGCATGTCATTCACGATTCTTATAATCTAATTAGCATTGAAGTATCCGCCATGGCTATAGTTAACATTTCTACTGCATGACTTACAAATTATTGACAAACAATTTATGTTTTTCTATAGTGTTTTTTGTTGTTTCTACTGTATGGTTTAAATAAATTAATAACTGCAAGTAATATATGTTGCATGCAGGTAAATACTTTAGTTTAAACAAAGCGGTTAAAAGACTTCTGCCCGAGTACTTTCCGGAAAGTCTCTTTGTTAACGAAGGAGATGCAATTATAGACCGAAGTGCTGGAGAAGTAGGAGAAAGTTCATGTGATCCCGGGTCATCTTGCAACAAACTTGAGACTGCGGAAATAAAGTGTGTACGCATTCAAGGGATAGAACCGAGTTTGGAAATACCTTTTTCTTGGGTGGTTAACAACTTAATGAATCCTGAGTATTTCCTTCACATGTGTGTTTGCTTGAAAGTTTCAGAAGCCAACGCTGTGCAGTTGGGATAAATTTAATTGTTTTTAGCCTTCTATTTTACTTAAAAAAACAAGATGCAAGCAATTCTTTTGTATATAAATGTACAGAATGGTTTGATATTATATTGATTTCCTAATTCGTTTTCAATTTTATACTACAAAGTGTAATATATGTTAACATATATATTTTCCAAAAATCCAATCAAGGTTGAAGGGTGGTCAGTACATAATATTGATTCATCTCTAACTGTTCTCTAAACAAATAAGTCACTTGTGATGTGCTAATCAAAGTATATATAGATGTAAATATGATGTTCTCATCCATCACCTTTTTTTTTTTTTTTTAATGAAAAGACTATTTGCCTTTAGAAAAGCCAAACACTGCTATCAGTCAACAAGGTAAGGGAGGTAATATGAGAATTAATATAAAAAGTTCTATCAATATTTGACCTAGGAAGACCAAATTTAACAAAGGCATCAACCACCTGGTTGGCTTCAAGATAAATATGAGAAACAAGGGTGTCTAGTACTACACCCACCCCACACCAACCTCATTGCTACTTGAGAATCAAACTCAGTGTCAATATTTCTAAATCCCAAACCAAAGGCCAATTTCAACTCCTTAACGATAGTCCACAATTCTGCATAATAAATAGAGCACGAACCAATGGAGCATACAAAGACAAACACATTTTCCAGAATGATCTTGGGCCATTCCTCCACATGAATCAGCCATTGAGCTTTAATTAGTTGGATTGTTTTATTTTGCATTCAAAATAACAGTAACTTTACATGTTCATCTCTAAAATTGCAGGACTGTATTAATTTAGTCATCAACATATCAATATTTCAAAATGATTTGTAAAATTGCAAAATCTTAATCAAGTATATCCCTCTGTCCGAATCTGTTAATAAATACCTCGTCAAAATTTTCATTTTAATGTCGTTATAGTTATAGTCTCTGCAAAGGTTAATATTTTATATAGGTTTGAAGATCATTTTAAAATATTAGTAATACTAGGGACTAAATAGATTTTGAAAAATGATTATATTTTCCTCAAATAAGTTGTTTTTGTCAGGATTCAATTTGGTTTAGGGAATAATAACTATTTCCAGTTTCAGAACTAATTCAGGAGCTAAAGTTCAAGGAACCGATGATTTCTATGTCTAAAAGGGATATAAATAGAAACAGCAATGAACCAATGATCCATATTACAATATTTAACCAAATTATGTTTTTCATTTTTTTTAATACAATGAACATAAAAATTATAACTAGAAGATTAAATTATATAGTTTGGATACATCGCCAATAAATGAAACAAAATACATAGATAATCAATTTCATTTTGGCCGGCCATTTGATACTATCTACATATATGCACCTTAAATTTCATGTCCAAATCAAAACATAGATATGGACACTTTAGTAACATCAATTGTGAAGGAAAATACAAAGAACACCTTGTAGACATCGTAGGCATAATTTTTTTTTTTATCTAAACTAAACTTACCTATAAATTTCAACTTCTCTCACAATTTAAAGTCATCAAGTAGTGAAGAAAAAAGAGTAAGAGTCCCAAGAATTATTATTATTATTATTATTGGTAAAATGTCAAAGGGAGACAAGGTTGTTGTTTTGGACTTTTGGGCTAGCCCATTTTGTGCAAGAGTGAAAATTGCTTTGGAAGAGAAAGGTGTGGATCATGTGGACCATGAAGAAGATTTATTTGGAAAAAAAAGTGAGCTTCTTCTCAAGTCAAATCCAATTCACCAAAAAGTACCTGTTCTCTTGCATAATGACAAACCTGTCCTTGAATCTTCTATCATTGTTAGCTATATTGATCATGTTTGGTCTTCCAACTCATTGCTTCCAGATAATGCATATGATCTTGCCAAAGCTACATTTTGGGCTGATTTCATTGACAAAAAGGTTGGTTGGTTTTTCCATTCTTAACTAGTTTTTTTTGTTGACATATACAATAAAAAACTTGTTTTCTCATTTGTTTTGTTTCATAATATATCCTTTTAAGTAAATTTTTATAAAGTAATTAAATTATTAAAAATGTATTATAAGGTGTTTGAAACTGGAAGGAGCATTTGGGGTAGCAATGGAGAAGAAAGAGAAGTTGGAACAAGAGACTTCATTGAAGTTTTAAAGCATCTAGAAGAAGCTCTTGGAGAGAAAGAGTACTTTGGTGGTGATGCATTTGGTTATGTAGACATCATAGCCATTCCTCATTCTGCATGGTTTTTAGCATATGAAATACTTGGTGGTTTCAAAATTGAAGATCATAGTCCAAAAATTTCAGCTTGGATTAAAAGATGCTTGCAAAGAGAATCTGTGAAAAATGTTCTGCCTGACCCTGAAAAGGTTTACCAATTTGTCCTTCATTTTAGGAAGATGTCAGGACTTGAATGAGATTAAGAAAAATATGGATGATGCTTGTTTCTATTGTTTTTTTTTCTTTCTTTCTTGAATGTTTTAGAAGTTGTTGTTTTTGGCTTTTCAATTCTCACTCACCAGATGGCTAGAAATTTGGAATAAGGGAAAATATGTAATAAGAATCACCTCTGGGATTTCTATTGCTTTTCAATTATAATGGTTATGCTAACTAATCAACCATATTTTAGTATTTGAATTATGTAATATGTTGTTTCTTGTACTTTTTATAATTAATAAAGGTTTGAAAGAGTTTATCTCCTGTACTAATATGAGCACTCAAGAAATGATGCATATAAAATAATATTTGTTGGTTGTCGTGAGTCTTTTGTAAAGGATATGTTGGATTCACAAAATATAAAAGGAAACTTACATGTGATATAATGTTCTACAAAAGCATTAAAAAAGTGAAGTGGCATTCACATAAACAATGAACTTATTGTCATGACACTTAAAAACTTGCCATGTCATCAAAAATTTGGTTGTAGGTTAAAATTTTAAAATTTTGAGGGACTAAAATTGCAAAATTAAGAATGCGGAGATCAAAATCATAGATAAAATATGGGTTGAAATTGCAATTAAACTTAAAGATTTAAGAGAAAAAACTTAACAATAAGTACCAAGAGGTAAAAGTAGTTTGGAACTTCTTTCGAATAAAATGACAATCAATACCAATATCTATTTATATTTTGTTAAAGCTCATGAAAAACAAAATTAACATCGATCATCAATGCAGGTGCACACTATATCACAATAAAGCACCAAAGGCTAATCGACGTGAAGAATGCCTTAAAGTTTTGGGTGGATAAATAGTGTTCAGATCTATTGGTAGTCCTGGATCGTTAGCATGTTGTTGCTCTACACTTCATTGGTCTTTTCAACAAGCGATATCATAGCCCTTATTCAGCTGGATGGAGTAGCATAAGTAGATCTTGGTATTTAGATTAAATATGTGAGAACTCATACATGAGAGAGCGATTATTGGAATTTAAGTGTGAGAGATAGTCTCACATCGAATATTAATGAAGCAAATGTTGAATATATAAGAGAAGTGATTAATATTAGGAATGCCTTAAGGTTTTGGGTGGATAAGTGATTGTAAATTATGAATTAATGTGTCTCCTAGATTGTATATATTTATGTTCTTTGAATAGATTAGACAAATTAGAAAATAGAATACTTAACATAATGAGTTGTAATTACTTGTAAATGCTCTTACTATTATTTATAGGAGAAATAACAATGTACAAAGGTATCAAACCTTTTTCCCTAGTCTCCTTGTTTGATTCTTGATTTCATGGCGCCCTCTCTCTTTTGTTGGTTGATCAAACTTGTATCTTCTTGGTTGAGATCGTATTTGTTTTGGTCATGTCCTTCACAATTTTTTCTTGGTCTCGAGGTTCATTTACCTCTAAGGGAATATTTCTCCATCAGCTAAGTATGCCATATACTTGATTTCTATGGTTGGCCTCCAACTAACTAATCTAGTAGATACTCCTCTTGAAGTTAATGTTAGATATCATCGTGATGAATGTGATCTCTTGACCGATCCTTTATTGTATTGGTAGCTCGTGGATAGTCCTAATTACTTGACAATTACTTGACTTGACTTATCATTTGTTGTTCAACAAATATGTTAATTCATGCATTCTCATACTTAGAAGGAGTTTGTCGTAGAATTGGCTACTTAAAAGGTATGTCTCAACAAGGTATATTATTTTCTATTGAGACAGTTTCTAAGTTGATTGTTTATGGTGGTGCTGATTGGGCTGGATGTCCCGACACTTAGCAATTTGTCACTGATTGGTGCATGTTTCTTGGTTCTTCATTGATCTCATGAAAAAGGAAGAAACAAACAAGAGTCTCTAAATCATATACTGAATGGGAGTATTGTGCCATGTCTGAAGCTTGTTCTAAGATCATTTGGCATCGTGATCTTTTGGTTGAACTTCAATTTCCTCAAACAAAGTAGATTGTCAGTCTATTTGTGAGGCATATGATAACCATGTTATATTACTTTCTCTCACCTTAATACTCAATTTCAAATTGTGGATATTCTTACCAAGGGTATTCCTCCCTCGCACTGTCAGTTTCTTGTTAGCAAATTAATGCTTCTTGACCATCCACATCAATTTGAGAGGAGATGTGAATCAGAAACTAACGTGTCTCCTTAGTTGTATATAATTACGTTCCTTGAATAAATTAGAAAAAATATGAAATAAAATACTTGATATAATAAGTTGTAATTATAAGTAAACTCTGAAGCATTAGTGCTTCTAAAATGGTAAAATATTTGTATTAGACACTTTATTGGTACCGATACTCGTGGATATTCTCTTTTCCTTTATTATTTTATTGCAAGTAAAATTGATTATTTTCTAATATATTAATATAATATTATTTGTATATTTGAGTTTATTTGTTGTGATAATCAAATGATTTTTCAAACTTTTATTGTGATTTTGTACGGTGAATTGATCAATTTTATATAGTAAAAATATAATTATTTAAGTTTCACACCTAAATCTAAATGAAATTTTTATTCTATCTCTTTGAGATTATAAAGTCAAGACCACTAATATATCTAATATAACAAGAATCTAGTTTTACATATATCATCATAATATGCAAAACTTAATACAATTTGTTGAGTGCTTCTTAATACAATTTTTTGAGTGCTTCTTAATACATATATCATCCATAATTTGTTGAGTGCTTCTTAATACAATTTTTTGAGGTGGGGGTGATGCAAAACTTGTTAGAGGTATTTGCGGCTTATTGTAAAGCTGGTTTCATACTACATGGCACATTATAATTAAAGATCATGACTAGTGGTTGAATCCCTTTAATTTCATATAAGATTGGATCATATAATATGAGAAGACTAGGAAGAAAAAGCAAAAGGAAGCATAAACTCATAAAGGAGAAAAGCACCAAAAGATGGATTGATGAAAGGGATAGCATGAGATATTGATAGACTTAATTTGGCATCAATGGGAAAAGCATGGTATAAGTCACAAGTGATTCTGTCCTTGCCACGTGGATGCATGACTTAATCAATCACGTGTCTAAAGCTGGTCCCACATGGGTCCTATGTCCTTTCGAGTTTGGACTAGCTTATTAGATTTAGCCGTGCCTAAACAACATCTAGGTTGTTCTTTTTCTTTTTAGTTTCTCTTATTTGGTTTGTTTGAATACATTTATTTTTCTTTATAGTCAAAATGATATGAGTTGCTCATTTAATTTTAAATCTATGACTAATTATTTTACACTTACATCAATAAAGAGAGAGTAATTATGTAAATCGAGAGCCAATAAAAGATATTGATAACTTACTTATTAATCAAAATAATTGTTTTTTTTACGAAAAGTCTTAAAAGATGTGTATATAATGGAGTATTGATTGTAACTAACTTAATTTATGATTTAGTTTTTATTTTATTTTTTTTACTATTAGATTAGAGGAAAAAAAAATATAAATATCTAATAAATTTTAAGGTATTTTTTACTTTAGATTCAGCATCCACCCTCGTATCTAAATTTTTCTCATTTTGTTTTTAAACGTGTAGTACCATAATTTATTTATTTTTATTAAAAAAGTTCATTAACTTATTTTTTCTTTTACAGAATTAACTCATCATTCTAAACATAAATAAATCAGAAAAACATGCCCAACGGAATATTAGATTCTATATATTCTCATTCACATATGATTGAATGTGTTCTTGAAAGTAATCAATATGTGAACAAATTTTCACCGGATGCATGATTCGAAAATGTCATCCACGCGAAAAGAAGTAAAGAACGATGATCCAATAAATAAAAACTTAGAGATATATATTATGAACATATAACTTAGGGGACGTTTGTTTGTTAGAGTTTTCTTAATTACGTTATTTAATCAATGAATGGACGATCATAGCTTTCCAATAGAGGGAAATTGAGATGCATTATTCGTATTGCTGCGTGGATGACCCCTAGAATCCAAGAAAGGACAAGAAAGAAGCATAGGATCATTGGGTCCAAAAAACAAGACCTATAATATTAATTATATTATACTAGTATTTCTGATTCTTAAATATAAAAAAAAATATCAATAAAAATAGTTGCATTTAGTCTAAATTTTAAATTAAATATATCATTTTTGTTGATTAATTTTTTTTATTTAAGATAACCTCAGTCCTTATATATAAGACTATATATGTTTATTAATCACAAGAATTAAAAAAGTTGACAATAATAGTAAATTTGTTGACGATTTGAATTATTTTACTAGATTACCTTGACGATCGAGGCGGGTCCATTATGTTGGTAGTGGAGGCTTTTGTCTCTACAAGAAAATAAAAAATTCTTTTAATAACACTATTATTTTTATTTTAAGTTTCCATAAAATTTTATATTTCTATGTCCACTCACACACATTTTGTATGTGTTAATACACTCACACAAGTTAAAATTATACTTTACATATGTTCACGTTTCTAACTTTCTCTCTTTGTTAGTGTTGAAAATAAAAAAATTATTGAATATTTTAAGAATATAAATTCTCGTAGATGACAATTGTAATTTTTAAAAACTCTTATGTATTTTGAATTTGTTTAATTATTATAATTATGTATTTTGTTTCCTCAAAAAGTAATTATGTATTTTGTAAGAGTTAATAATATTTTTCTTTTGTAAAAATATATATACTATTTTAATGCCTCGTCAAAAGAAATTTCTAAATATAACACTGCTTGAAGAGACAATTAGTTTATGATTTTAT
>JBBPBP010009778.1:37821045-37851546 GCA_037974735.1 Cicer chorassanicum | reverse complement strand
CAAAAAAAAAAAAAGAATTCAATCTTGATAGCAAAGATAAGAGGAATCCATCTATTTGATAAAAACACAAATGAAAAGTAATTAAAAAGAAGAAAATAAAGATACAAGGTGACACAGACAACCATCTTACTTTTATTTTTGTTTCTATATGATTAATATAATAATAACAATATTCTTTCTCTCTCTTCTTCTTCTCTTTTTGTCCTCTTTATCAAAACCCCAAGCAAACCCCACATTCCACATCCCCTCTCTTCTATTCATCCCTTTGTCTCTCCCACTTTCTTCTTCCTTTGGATCTTCTTCTTCCATTAGGTCATTCTCTTTCTTCACCTCTTCCTATTGTTACATTAATATTTTCTTATAAGTCCTATTATTACTATGTTCATATATATATATATATATATATATATATATATATATATATATATATATATATATATATATATATATATAGTATTATGCATGTATAAAATAAAGTTTGTTATTTTGATGTATGGCAGGGTTTGATTTGTATAATAAATAATTGGAAGGAAGAAGGAGGTCCAAAGTAATTTAGGGATGGCCCCTGTTTCATTGCCTCCAGGTTTCAGGTTTCACCCTACCGATGAAGAACTTGTTGCTTATTATCTTAAAAGGAAGATCAATGGTCGAAATATTGAGTTGGAGATCATAGCTGAAGTTGATCTTTATAAGTGTGAACCTTGGGACTTGCCAGGTATTTCATTAATTACAATTTTTCTTTTCATTTTTCATCTGTTCTATTAGTTTTTTGGAAAAAATTATTTTGTAGTATATTTTTTATGAGTAATTATTTTATATATGTTGGTTCTAAAAACTATTTTTGCACAAAATAAAAATATTATATTAATTAGTGCAATTTTTTTTAAAATAATACATGAGCGTGTATAATTGTAATTTGATAACTTTCAAATTAAAAAGAGTTTATACTCTTAGTGCAAAAAAATTTACACCGTTAAACACATCACAATTATTTATGTGATGATTTTAAAGACAATTTTAATAAAAGTAAAATATTTGATTTAATAATTGTGATTGATTAACGGTATAAATATTTTTACACTAAAAACTCTAATAATATTATTTATAACTAAAGACTCTAATAATATTTTCTAACGATTGTGATTGATGAAATACTTCTAACAACGTAAAGACTCCAATAATTTTTTTTTATAAAATTTATTTTACAAATTTATAAATAGTTATTATTCTCTAATGATGGTTTTTTAATTAGAACTTAATAGGACCCAATGAAAGTTTATTTGAAAAGTGGACACGCGCTTCTTAAGATCTTTGATTAAGTGATGATGAAAACATGCTTTCTTTTTTGGTCAAGTATAGTCTTCTACTTTAACCAAATAAAAATAAAAATCTATGTGATATATAGATCAATCTAACTTATCTTTATACAGCGGAAAGGATGTACTTATAGAGAAGAGGGTCCCCTTCACCTTTAGGGTTATTTCCTATATTGTGATAATGAAATTAGTAATAATGAGACAATAGAAGATTCCCAAGTCAAAAAGTGTAAAGATCACACCCACTCCCATGCATTATTTACACTTTTGTGCGTCTTATATATTCTCCTATTTCAATTTCCTTTTTGGTGGATATATTTGCTTTATCTCCTATTAAAAAAATACATAACCAATTAATTTGAATATTTTTGACAGGAAAATCATTATTACCAGGGAATGATATGGAGTGGTATTTCTTTAGCCCTAGAGATAGGAAGTACCCGAATGGATCAAGAACAAATCGTGCAACAAAATCAGGATATTGGAAAGCAACAGGGAAGGATAGAAAAGTAAATTCCGAAGGTGAAGCAGTGGGGATGAAGAAAACCCTAGTTTACTATCGGGGAAGAGCACCTCATGGTTGTCGCACAAATTGGGTTATGCATGAATATCGTCTTCATGATAGGGAATGTGAAACTACATCAGCCTTGCAGGATGCATATGCTCTTTGTCGTGTCATCAAGAAGAATACAGTGATTGTGCCTAAAGTTGGGGGACAATATGGTAATCTAACAAGTAGTCATGCCAAACAAATTACAAGCGTTTCTGAAGGAAGAGGTGAAGATTTAGATTATTTGATGCAAATGAAGACTTGTTCACCTCACAATATGGGAAATGAGACTTCACTCAATAGGGATCATGGAAATTGGTCACACTTCTCATATGATGATCCATCATTCACTCTTCCAACTTCTTCATCATTTACTAATCATGGACCCATATCATACCCTCCATCCAAGGTATACAAATATAATTCCATGCACAAAAATTGGAGTATAGACTAAGAAATGAGATTTAAATGTCACTTTTTTTTTTCCCTCTCGGTCCTCGATCTTTAGTGCTTTTAAGTATTTTATTTTTATTTTAAAATTTTAGTTCTTTTAGAAAATCAATATACAAATAACGATATTTTTTCTGTTGTACTCTTAAAAATCTAAAAATATGTATTAAATAAATTTTATTTTTACTTAATAAATAAAGAGTAAAAAAGATTAAACTTACCTATAAATTTATTATTTTCTAATGTGCTTGTCAAATGCTAAAAGAACCAAATTTTTAAAAACTACAGAGTAACATAAAAATTTAGATTATGAGAGACATGTCAAGAATTCTAGACCTAAACCTAAGTCACAACTTGTGTGGGCGAAATGTCCAATCATATGTGGCATTTAAAGTTGGTTAGATTAAATGTCACATATTCTTCCATTTAAATCATGGTTTGCAATTATTATTATAAAAATATATACCGAAATTGTCTCTAATTTTGTCACTAATTAAATATTAAAGACAACAAAATTGTAATGTAATCCTTGATATGGTTTGCAAGGTGGATATTGCACTAGAGTGTGCAAGGATGCAACAAAGGTTTACTATGCCTCCATTGGTGGTGGAGGATTTTCCTCAAGGAAGCAAAACTAAAACTGATATCTTGCAAGAAATTCTTTCACTTACTCATGCTTCTCAAGAATTGATGAATCAATCAAGTTATTCACAAGCGTATGATGACAATGAAAATTATGCTCTTTGTGAAGATGATTTTACTTTCATGGTTGGCACAAACTATAACCACATAAATGATTTGAACTCCATGAGTTATGTTGACAAAACTTGGGAAGATTTGATCACAAGATCTATAGAGATAGGTGATCAAGATGAAGAGTTTAAGGAAAAGAGGATGGTAGAGAATTTGAGATGGATTGGAATGCCAAGAGAAAATTTTGAAAAGGTGTGATAAATTATTCTTTTCAACTCTCATTACTTCATGAAAATTTAATTATTTCAATGTCAAAACTAAAGTAATGGCCTAATAATTATTAAGGGCTAATGAAACTAGATTAATTTGATATCCTTTTTTTTAGTACAAAACTAGATTTGATATTTTTATTAACTAAAAATTGAAAATTTATGGTCATATATGAATATTGAGAATACGAGTATATTGCTGAAGAATTTATTTATTTTTTTAAAAAGTGAAATCAGTGACGGAAATTTAGATAGCAAAAACATAAGATTTGTTTTTAGTTTCTTCCTATAAATATTATAACAAAAAAAATTAGTGACAAATTTTGTTTTTCTTTTCTAATGTCCGTCACTAATTTAATTTTTCTTAGTAGTTAAAATATTTGTTTATAAATTAAGAATAAAAAAGTTTATATCATTGTTAATATGCCAAATTGTATAGATGGCAGAACAAAAGGTTGTCCCAATTGAGGATATTTCATGCTTCCAAACAATAAGAGAACAAAATGGCATGCAAGGTATTATATCATCCCATATATCACTATTTTTTTGTGTTTCTAATTATTATTAATTAATTTCTGCTAATTGTTGATCATGGTTATTTAAACTTTTAATATTTTCTTTTCTACCTAAAACAATTTTTTTTTCCTTTCATTAGAATATGACCAACACAATAGCAACCTTGATGTCAACGAATTCTCAATAGGCTTCATCAATGATGGTGACCCCAATGAAAATTTTATAGAAGATGGTAACATGGATGATTACTCAAGTTCTCCAAGCTTTGATGAGGTCATTGAGGAAATAAAGGTGAGTCATGGATTGCTTGTTTCAACTCAACAAGTAGCCATGACATTCTTTCACCAAGTTGTTCCTTCACAAATAGTTCAAGTTCAACTCAATCCAAGAATGATGGAAAAAAATAACCACTCTATAGAAAATGTAGAGGCAATGATGATGATATTGGAGAATCAAGGATCTATTTTTAGGAAGTTCAAGGCCTATGTGATGGGGAATTTAATAAATCCATCAAAGAAAATAGCAAGTTTGGTTGTATTTTTATTTTCACTTCTTTTGATGCATTGTGTTTATTTGGAGGAAGAAGTGGAAATTTGGAAACAAAACCTAGAAAATGTGAAAGAGAAAAGAATGAGAGAATCATATGAGATTATCAAATGGAATGAGTCAAAAGAGGTTTGGTTTGTTGGTGTTAAAAGTGAGAAAGGATTAAGTGTGGTCTTGAAGAAAATAGGCATTTTCCTCACCATATGTTTGGCTCTTTGTTTCATGTGGGCAAGCCATAGTAATTAACCCTTGATCTCCTAATTCATTTATTTTTGTCTCTAACATAAGGAGTAGGTTTGACAAGAATTTAATTGGGTTTCTTCTAATTGAGTAGGGTGGTGGTGTATGATGTATCCATAGTATACTTATATGTTTTACTTTAAATACTTGTTATTTGATTAACACTTAATTATGTTGAATCTTATTAATTATCAAAATGTCTAACTTTAATTTTCTCTCTTTTCATTTTTTTGAATTTGAAGATTTTATTTGTATATGTGGCAATGTAGTGGAGAACAAGATTTAGTATTTCAACTCATGACTTATTCATTTAACATGACACCAAACATGATGACATTAACTAAACATATATTTTGAAAATTATTTTTCGAATAATCACATGGATGCACATGAGAAAGAGAGGGTAGATTACCCAACATTGAAAAATGATTTATTAACATAAAAACCAATTTTATTTTCAGCAAAAACCAAACAAAAAAATTAGAAAAGAGAATATGTATATTGTTACATATTATCATATCAAAATCACTCTTGTAATCAACAAATCTCTTTGGTCTCGAATACAAGTAATAAAAAAATTTACTTTTGTGGTTTTGAATATAAACAAAAATTAATTAACTCTATTATATTTAATGCTATTTCTTCTACAATATTTTTTTTTATTATTTTAGATTTTATTTTTCCATTAACTTTTTTTTTTCATTGAACAAATTCTCATGAAGGATAATTTAGGAAATACAATTAATTTTTTATTTATTATTTTGAACATATTAAATGAGGTTACCTGATTGAGATAGTTGTTTTTTTGCTTATATATATGAGATCGAATGGAGTAATTAACTAACACAAATTATATATTAAGCGACAATCTCATATGGAAATTGTGACAACGAGAGAGATTTTGTGGAGAGCACACTACTATAGAGAGCAACATATTAACTTCGAATTTTCAGAGTCGGTCTTGACACCGACACTAATAGCGTCGACCACCCATATTAATTTGATTTAATTTATCTATTTTGATTAGCGTCGACCTTATTTAATTTGGACGTAAGTATTTTTCCATCTCAATTTGCTTTAATTCTTCTCACTCGCCTAAATCAAGAGTGAATTATAAATAAATTCATCATCAAAATTGTAGGCACCAGTCAAAATAGTCTTTGATTTTAATAAAGTAATTAATAGTTCCATGAAATTTTTAAATGTCAGTCAACATAGTTCAATTATTTTCTAAC
The DNA here is from genome assembly GCA_037974735.1 of Cicer chorassanicum. Classification (NCBI taxonomy): domain Eukaryota; kingdom Viridiplantae; phylum Streptophyta; class Magnoliopsida; order Fabales; family Fabaceae; genus Cicer; species Cicer chorassanicum. The sequence goes on along the minus strand of JBBPBP010009778.1, from coordinate 37,845,731 downwards.
TTTTACTATCTATATTACTTTTTAATAGTTATTTGATGTCATTATCTATCTTTTTTTCTATAGTGTCTTTATTCATTTATTATTTCATCTCTTATATATTTTTCTCTATAATAAATATATAAGAGTATTACTGACAAATCATTTATTAATGTTGTATTGAATTTTGAAAATGACCGTTAAATAGAAACACATTTTTCTTGCAAACGCGACGATTAAAAAGAAACAAAGATAGTACATATATGTACTATGATATGTCAAACTAATTGTTGTATGAAATTTAAGTCTTCCATAAACTAATTTGTATGTAAATAGTTATTGCACAATTGCAATTATTAACAAATGTGTCTTTGAAATTGTAAAAATACGTTTTTGATTATACACAAAGACCAATGGTGACACAGCAACAAAAAGAAGAATTCCTCATACATCCCTCGATGCAATTACAAATAAATAGATTATATAAAGGTAAAATAATTCAAGTCATAATTCAAATACAAGAGAACCTAAATTACTTTGCATATGCATAAACACTATTTTTCAAAGTCCAAAATAATATTTTCAAAATGATAGAATCTTTATTTTTTACTAAAAATCATGTTGTAATCGAATACAACTAAGGTGTATTCGAATACAGATAAAAATGGCTAAGTCAGAGAGTTGGCCATCTCATCTGTATTCGACTACACAGTGAAAAATTTGAATAATTTTTAACGTTACAGCAAGTTGTATTCGAATACAGAAATCTTGTATTCGAATACAGATAAGAAAAAATGGCTAAGTCAGAGAGTTGGCCATCTCATCTGTATTCGACTACACAGTGAAATGTTTGAAAATTTTTAACGTTGCAGCAAGCTGTATTCGAATACAGAAATATGGTAGTCGACTACAACTGCAACCAATGCAATTTTTCAGCTTTGAATTAAATTTAAAACATTGCAATTCGTTCTCAAACCTCTTGGATCAAAGGCCACGAATCTAAAGAGTTGTTTGAGTACTATAAATAGGTTATAACTTCATTTTCAAATTACCAATTCAAATTACACAATTTAAAAGACTTTGAACTAAATTTTCTGAATTTTTCTAAGTCTTTTTCAGAAATTCAAGTACTTGCATATCATTTTCATATCCTTAAGGTTCTCAAAGTACTTGAATAAATCTTAAATTATACTACCTTCATTCTATTCCTATATCCTTATCAAAAACAACAAAGTGATTGTAAAAGAAAGTTGTGCTTTCTTTAAAGTGCTGTATCTAAGATAGTAGTGTTCTATCTTTGAAAGTTTGTTAGAAGATTGTAGCCAAGGTCCCAGGGTGAGGACTTGTACATATTCTGACAGATAGTGAAGAAAATCTCTTGTGGTGAGCAAGAGGACTGGACGTACCCTTGGTGATTAGGGGAACCAGGATAAATCTGTTGTGTTCTTTACATTACTGCCATTTACATTATCTTTTACTATCCATAAGCGCAAAAATCAATCACTATAATTCTCAAAACAATCAAAATAACCAAACACCTAATTCACCCCCCCCCTCTTAGGTGCACATCTGATCTTACAGAAATTATCTAAATTTCATTGACAAATTAGTTCTTAATGAGTTTATATCACGATATAATGTGACATATTCGATTAGTGTGTCATACTTGTGGCTTTAAAAGACAAACTTTACAGAATAACCATTTTGAATAATATTTTAGACAGGATTTTGCCAATTTGTAAAAATGAGGAAGTATTTTAATTCATACTCCCAATTTTTTAGAACTATAACTAGTGAATTGATTCTTGTTATAGCTCAATGAAACAAATAGGCATTTACTCATCTATCTTTCTTACCAAGAGCAAAAGTAGTAACTCAAATATTAATTAATAAAGCTTCCTGTTTGTATAGAAGCTGATGTGAGATAAAACATTTGATCACATAAATTTCCTCACACACATCATTTTATTGATCACATAAAGCATTTGCTATTTTGTATTATAATTATAGAACTTTTTCTTTTATAAAATAACAACAACAAAAATTATAAACAAATATATAATACATCGTGACAAGATATCACATTCTCTCAATTGACCTGCTTTGTAGTTGACACCATTAAGCTCCAAATAGCCTAAAAGGAAATAAGTATTTTTAAGATTATATAAAATCACACAGCTAAATATCAATAATAATGATTATATGATTAATTATTCTAACCTTCTCAATGTAGATTGTGAACGTCTAGTGCTGTAAACCAAGAAGAAAAGGAAAAAAAAAAGTTATTTCTAATTTCTAATGAAATTGATCTTGAAGACTCTCAAAATCTAAACCAAAATTCTTGTGATATACCTAGATCCTTGTTGTTTAAGACTTGGTGGCTTGCCTATTGGTGTTTGAGGTTCATCACTTGGAATAGGTACATTCTTAACCTGTGACATTAACATATAACAAGTGTTAACTTTGTTTTCTTTATCAAAACTCACTAAGCAATAATTGGTTAATTTTGCATGTGTATAATTAAAAACCAAACATTGACTAACCAAATTCCTGAATAAGAAATTGTAGAACATATGTATGTATCTTTGCTTTGCCTTTTTTTTCTCCTTGTTCACTACCCTCCAAAAGGTGTAAATGTTCCCCATATTTACCAACTTGTTTGCATAGATCTTCCATGTATAGCTACAAGAAAAAACACATGAACATGTTTGAAATTCAGTTTCTTGCTAATGCACATAAAAGGGTAGGTAGTTCTGAATACAATTATGCAACAAAGGTGTAACTCTAACATAAACAATAGAGTTATGCTATTTTGACACCGAAGTTCGACAACAGAATGGTTGGTGATCAGAATTCAAATACCTAGTTAATTACATTATGTGAATGGTTAATGAATATAATAGATAACAAAACTCATTAACCATGTACTAGATATAGTTAACCACGAATTTGAATGTATTTAACCAAAATTATTTGGTGTTCAATACATGTAGATTTAAGCACCTGAAAATTATGGTTAATCATGTTTAAATTCGTGGTTAATTACAATTCAGTTGATGATTAATGATTTTCGACACCTATCATATCTATTAACCATCCACTAAATGTAATTAACCAAACATTTGAACTGTGTTAATCATCTATTTTGTTGTCAATTTTATATGTCAAAATATCATTTCACCGAAGAATAACTACAATAGTTTGAAGCTAAGACAATTATATGGTTAATTGGTTACCATTCATTTATGCGTTGCAATCCAGCCGCAGAAATTGTGTTCCAATATGATGGATCTACTTTGCATTTTTCAAAGAAATAAGCAATCTTGTTACTTGATTCATCTCCATTGAGAGGATTAATGTGGAATCCTGAGACTCCATCAACAATGATTTCTGCTGGACCTCCTTGATTTGTTGCAAAAGTTGGCAAGCCACAGTTCATTGCTTCAATCACAGTTAATCCAAAAGCTTCATACAAAGCAGGCTGCACAAAAGCTCCCTTTGTGTCAGCAATGCAGCGATAGAGCTCTCCGTTGCGATATCGATTAGTCTGCGCGGCAATCCATCTGAATTGGCCCTTTAGTTGATACTTTTCAATTAAATCATGCATCTTTTTTATTTCTGCCATTTCTTCCCTATCTTTTGATTTTGAAGGGTCAAAGAAGCCTCCTACTATGACAAGGTTCACCAAGTTTCTTAGTCTCTTGTTCTTCGCATACCATTCGACTAATCCGCTTAAGTTCTTCACTACATCAAGCCTTGCCATTGAGAATATTATTGGTTTCCTCCTTTCTGCTAGATATCCACTGTGTCCATAAAAATTTCATAAGTGAAAAATTAATAATTTGAAAGAATGTAGTTAGTGCCTATGAAGCACTGACACAAACATGGTCCGCAAATTTGACACTGATATGTAGACACCAGTAATAATTTAAAAAAATGTAAGTGATTGAATATAATCAAATGTGTTGGTGTCGGACATTGACACATGTCGAACCACCAGGCACGCCTTCAATACGAGGCGTCAGTGCTACATAGATTAGTATAGTTTCATAGCTGAAAGTTTACTGTGAAAGAGTGGAAACATATCACTTACATATGCTCATCGTTATCTACTTTATTAAAGAGAAGATCTTCAATGACAGGGTGAAATTGAGAGAGTCTTTTGTCTTTTTTTGTGTAAGGGAAATAGATAGTTTGATCAGCTCCAGGTGCAGCTATATTGAACTTGGGATCAAACACATTTATCCCTGAAACAACCCTGCAAAGCCCTGGAAGAGTAAATGCATCATGGCTTTCATACTGTCCAGGTTTATCTTTGCTGCAAAAATAAACTTTCAAAAATTAATTTCCATTTTAGGGCTACAAAGCATTGACAGAGACACAGATTATGACACTGATACCGATATGTCGACATCGATAATAATTTGAAAAATGGAAATAAGTGAATGTAATTTTATGTGTCAGTGCTGTGTTAGTTTCAGACTCAAACACGTCTTCAATCTAAAGTGTCGGTGTTACATAGTTTTTTAAAACTATTTTCTTCTCATTTATACAAGTATATGAAAGGATAATTTAACAAAACCTTCCAGCAATTTCTTGGTATGTGCTGGTTATGATGAAATCAGATGAATTCATTGCAACTGTATCAGCCATGAATTGACATGAGAAGTGATATTTGGGGTCTAACTCTTTCCACTTAACATCAGAGTCTTCATACTTGGTCTTCTCTAAAGCATGTGCTATAGTTGCCTATTTTTCAATCACTCTAAGGAATCAGTACATGTGACAAACAACACATCCTTGCAGCCACAAAAATATTGAAAAGAAATTAAATAAAGTGATAACAAGTTAGAAACCTGAGTTATATTAAGTTTTCTAGCCATTAATGATGCTACCAAATTTCCATCTGTGTAATTTCCAATAACAAGATCTGGTTTGCCTTCCATTAGGTCCAAAATCTTGGTTGTTGCATCCTATTAATATCAACCAAAGTACTGGTAAGAAGGAAAGTTCATAAGAGGAGGAAAAAAAAGTACTCCTGGAATTCGAACCAAATACATGTTCTGTTTTGTTTATATTTCATTCCAGATGGAATACAAGGTAAAGACCATTGAAGCATGTATACATGCCTGAGTAAACCTCTCAAGGAAAGGATAAATGTCAAAGCGAGAAACCCATTGACGCAAGATTCCTTTCTCTGTATAAAAAGGCACACGTAGAATGTGGGAGTGCTTGGTATCATTGATCGGTTCGAACTCGTGGTGGCACTTGGTTCCTCTAGCATCAGGTATCAACCTTGTTACCTGTCAAGATCAAGAGTATACTCACATAAGTTTACTTAAGTTCTAAGTATCATGTAGAAAGAGGTCATTCATTTGTATGAAACTCACCACAAGAATTTGAGGTTTAAAATTTAGCCCTTGTTGCTTAATTCTTAAAAGCAACTCTTCCTCCAAAGCCTTGACCTGGTCCAATATGTAAACTACCTGTTCTTTTGGCAATAAGTGTTAGAAATGAAAACAATTTTTGAGCCAACTCTTAGTTTTTATTCAAATAGCAACAATAGTTGACAAGGTTTAAAAAAAGGTTTGCGACTGGGAACGCAACATCATGGTTTCTGATGTATCTACAACCGCAATTGGAGCCACATTAGACTACATTATCCGCAATGTTAAAGATCATGATACAACAGGGATCGTGATAACGATTGCGATTTAAAACCTTGCTACTTATATGATATTAAAAAGCTTTATTCACCATGCCATAATGTGAACTATTTTTATCACCTTCATACTTATACTCAAAATTATTATTCCTCATGGTAAATTTTTTTTTACCTGACCACCAGTGTCTGGCAAGCCAAGAACATCAGCTTGACCAAAATAACCATGAACTGAGAAGATCACTACATTGAACATTGTAGGAATCCTGCTAAAAAATTTCTCCAAGTTCACCGGATCCGGAGCTTGGAGTACTTCTGATAAAGTTCCCATTGTCTCCTTCACCCTTCCTGCAGTATCTCCCCATCCTTTCTCAAACCCCCACTCTTTTAACCTGGAAATGGAGTTGGCATTGGGGTTTGTTAGAACAAGTACTCAGTTAAAAATAAAATAGAAACGAAAACGACAACAGAGAACCCAAGAGATTTGATCACGTAGTTCGGCCAATTGTGCCGACGTGTCCGACTGCAATAAGTATCTATTATGATTCAAGCTTGGGGTCGGTATATGACTTGTGTTTAAATACTACAGTTCAGTTTACAAAATTACCCCTAAACTGTATAGTGTTTTAAACATCAAAGTTATTTTAGGTAGCAATTGAAGCCGCGTCAACCATATTTAACTACAATTCTCCACAATATCGAGGACCGTGACGTGGCCCAAATGTTAAACCTAGATAAAATCATCTTTGGCCACTTTAATAGAAAACTAATTAACTCCTTACCTTAGCTCAAATTTATGATGTGAAGTGTCTTTGGGGATTGCTGAAAGGAAAACATCAGCCACTATCAATGCCATCTGAAGCTTTGCAGCTGAGTCCAAGGTGTCATTTATCATGAGACTCTGCCAATGTACATTACAAAAATAAAAATTAATATTAAAAAGTTTGTAGTTTTGCATTGGTGGTATAATGTTTATGAATTTAATCTAATGTTTTTTTCCACTTACTTCTCCATGATGATTTAGTGTCAACAAGTAGTCCACTATAGTCTGTAATTTTGCCAATTTCCCAGTTGTTTTTGAAGTTAATAACTTTGAAACAAAGTGAAGTCCATTTCCAATTGAAGAAGATAGGGTTAATTTAGGACTCCCAAAATCAAATGCTCCAAAGTCTGCTTCAAATGCATTTTCATCATTTGCCCTGAAATATAGAAATAAGGGGTAAAGGAGAATATTGTGAAAAGTATTTTATTTTATTTTATTATTAAGTCACTAAGAAAATATCCAATAATTTTAAATTTAAATTTAAATATACAAGAAAAATGAAGAGAAATGACACACCAATTTTCATCATATATCCTTTCCTTAAATTTGAGGTAGTCAGTGGAGGTAATAACCTCAACAGAAAGGTCCTCAGAGTTCACACATACATATTCCCAAACTCCTGGACTAGGTCTAATCGCAAAGGCCACATATGGTGGATCAACAACAGCTTCCTGCAAACCAAGTTCATGTGCACAACATTCAAATTGTTAACATTTTGCATACATAAAGTTTTTAATTTTTACTATAAAAAAATTAACTTTTTAATTTTAAATAAATTTTTGAACTCAAAAAGTTTGCAATTAGATCATAATTTGTAAATGAATACGATAAACATGAAATCAAATATAAACTATTTAAAAGTTTAGCAACGTAAATATACAAATTATATTGGTAAATTTAGGATCCACTTATAAACTTTTTTTAATTAGAAACCAATTTAAATTTTAAATAATTCAAGAGCTACATATAAATTAAACTTATTTAACCTAATATTTTTTTAAAAAATTAACCTGTGTAGAGGTCAATATGAATCCGAGAATGCCCTCCAAAAGTTGATTTTTTTCATTATTATCATCTATAGTTTGTTCCAACTCTTCCATCAAATGATGAAGTTTCATTATTCTTTTCCCCTTCTCTATGTACTTAGCAAAGCACCTCTTCATATGGTACCTACTCTGCCTCAATGCATCAGGCATGTTATCTGCTATTGAATCTGTGCGCTTGAAGGCAAGTGGAGAAGCCATTCAAATAAATTAAGAGATAGTAAAAAAAAAATTGAAGTTTTTAATTGAGGTTTATAAAGTCAGAAATGAAAATGGTATTATTGATTGCATGTCATGTGAAATTAATGTGTCACAATTTATATGGTACGTGGTAGCTACTAATTATGTGTATGTCATGGGAAATAATTTATGATTGGATAGGTGAAAGAGTTGGAGAACGAATACTTGGTGAAGGAAAGTAAGGAAAAGAATAATCATGTTTGAGAAGAGATTTTTCTAACGAAGGAAGGGTGTGGATATTATTTCTAACATGGAATTTTAAGTATCATTCTTTTCTTTTGTTTGTCTAGGGGTGTTACACTATATGTGGATGATCATGTAAAAAGAATATTGGAAGATTCCATCTTCACGCCACTTTAATTTATTAAAAAATTTAAAAGTGTTAAATAAATATATTGCAATAATTTGATAAATATTTTGTATTTTAAAATTCCAAAAAATAGTATTTAAACAAAAATATAATAGCTTTTGGTTCTTACTTAGAATATAGAATTGATCACCTAAGAATAATTATCAGTTGATGTTGGTTTCTCGATTTTTTGTATGCTTCTACTTTTGTTGTTGATATTCCAATAAATTGGAATGAACCTGTAAAGACACTCTAATGTTAAAATAAGGCAGGATAGTAGTAATGTTTCAGTATGATTGGTAAAGTTAATATACATGGGATGAATCTCTTATTTGTAGTAGTTTTGGCCTTTGGGTCCCGAGTTGTTCTGCAATCGAAACTCTTTGATTCATCTGCTTGATCAAGTATTATCTTGAATTGAGATCTGTTGTAGCTTATTCATGATAAGAATTGATGGATCATCCATTGATTATGATGCTCAAATATTTGTACTCCATCTATTGCTTCCACCCTTGCATCTTATTATAGATTTTTTTCCCATATATGCCATTTTGAAAGAAAAAAAAAAATCTAAAATACCTACTTTGAAACTGATTTACCAAAATGCTCTATTTTTTGGATCATCAGAAGGTCACTGGACAAGGATGCGACCCATGTGAATGATGTTTTTTTCATCCTATAGGAGGTCTTATCACGGGGATGCGACCATCTAGACTTAAAATAATAAAAATAAATAAATTATATTCATAAATCCAACAAAATACATTAAATACGGAAAAAAAAAATACATAACATTTTTAACTAACCATGTCCACCTAAATGCCTCAAATCCCACATTTAAGAGGTCGTTGAACTCGTCTAGCTCTTTGAATAACATGAGATTGTTTTGATTGATCCTCATTTTGTTCATGTTCCTCATCATCGTTCTCAATTATGGAAGGTGTATGCAACTCAAATCCTTTATAATTTGTGTCGGGATTAGAGCTACTACCACTTTTCTCTGTATAATTTTGAGCCTCGAGGTTATACATTGAATCAAAAATAGCATAAGTTGACTCGGGAGTTGTGCAATGAGTTCCAAACAAATTATAAAAAAAATTGCGTTCTGTCAAGTAATTGAGGGTTATATTTCTGTCATTGACGAAACGTAATACTGAGTCGACATTTCTGCATGTGTATGTACATGTGGTGGTGGTGGATCATAATATGGAATGTACGGTTTGGTATGTAGGTGAGGCGATGATGAAGACAGTTTTGCAGTTTGGTGCAAGGTTTTTTCTTGGGGGGTTGAATGGACATGGGGATATGTTGGCGAATGCAAACGTGGATCACGCAAATACTGTTCAATAGAAATAAATAATTTAGTGTGTTTCCTAAACCAATTCACATATTATGTGTTGTGATGCAAAACATCTTATACGAATTGACCTTGCAATAAGTGATTCTCACGCTCATTCCAGTGTTTAATCTCATCATTCCAAACATAGTCCTAATTAACATCAATGTCACGTCTCATATCGATCCCGTGGTAGGTTTTCATGTCCTCTGGTGGTTGTGGTATTTGTTGACAGTAAATCCAAGAGAAGGGCGATTAAATGGTCATTTCAGTGTCATCCTTACTAACAAGTGATGCAACTGTGGGAAATATCAAGCTATACATATGCCTTATTCACATGTGATAAAAGCATGCTCCAGTATAATGTATGATTTTTTGACACTTATACCTAATACGTATAAGGTGAAAATGGTATTAAAAGTCTACGGAAACACATTCAAACATAAACCAAAAAAAGAGTAAGCGCATTAGAACAGAAATGAACATCATAGAGTACCAAGAATATGCGGGTTATGTCGAGTCTTCTATTTTTATAATTAAACATAAAAAAGTATGTTTGATTTTTGTCTAACATAAAAAAAGGTATACCCACTCTATATATTTTATATATTCAATGATAATTGCTTCTCTTACCTTTGTATTTTCGTCATATATTTTGAAAAATCTCTAAATACATTTTTAGATTTATCAAAATGTATTTTTATGTTAAAATATTTTCACATTGGTCATATTTAAACTCTCATATTTAATACATTAAAGAAGCCGCACAGTTACAACATGTAGGATTCTTACTAAAAAAAATATGCTGGATTCAATCAATTGGGCTCATTGGAAAAAAAAAAAAAAGGTCTATAACTGATCCAATTTCCTTTTCAGCTTATATCCAGAAACTTCACCCATTATCAAATTAGGGTTTTGCCCCCTTTATAAACACGAAACAGCTTCGCTTTCAGCATCGAATATAGCATCGCGGTACTCATAATCTCATATACGAATGATGGTTCCCTCTTATTTGTCTATTGTATTGTTTCAATTAGAAATTATGTTATGGTTTAGGGTTTATAATTATAATGATTCAAAATATTCATATTATTTTTCAAAAAATGCGTTGTCAGTAATCTCAATTTTCAATTCAATTGTTTTGTGCATTAATTTTTCAAGCTAGATGTGATTTTTATGTTGATTCATGATAGTTTTGTTGGTGAAAATTGAAATTGATAGTTACCCTATCATTATTTGTGTTGTATTATAGAGATGGATGTGATGATTATTTCCCCAGATGATCGAAGCTGAACATACTGTGCGATTTTTTTCTCTCCTGAGAAACCAAGCCTAATAATCTGATCCATCTCTACATTGAATGTCGTTAGCATTGAAATTTTTTATTATATTTGTTATTAATGTTTAGTTTTATATGCTTTACTTGGGTAATGGTTTGATGAATGTGTGGTTTTTGAAATTTGAATATATTGTAGGATATATTTTGGAATTTGAAATGTATATTTATAATATGCTTCTCTATCTGGTCGATGTGGATGTATACAATTCCCATTTGACTCGTTCCCTTGAAGCAAAAGCAATTTGTGTTGCTTTTTCAATTCTCTCCTGCAACCTCTTTTCTCTATGATGCATTTAGGAGAATGCCTTAGCAACTAAATTTAAATACGACATAATTTGGTAGGACAATTATTTATCAATACCTCTAATTCCAAATTACCAACACCTCTTTTAAACTAGATGTGATTCCTCAAAATCCAAATGCTCCAACAGTGAACAAAACTAATCATGCTCTTCCATCATCTATGGACTCTCCCTTTCATCATCTTTCTAATAAGTTGGATGTTAATCCAATCTTCACACTTAATCATTTTTACTGGATCAATCCCGAGCCAATGAACATTTCTCTTCTAATAAACGAAAAATGATTCACTCCTTCCGATCCAATTAACAGTCATCTCCCAAATAGTAGTAACAAAGGCACAAAGAAAGAAAACAAAGATTAATTGATTAATACTTCAATTTTTTTAAGGAAAAAATAATACTTCAATTCTTAAAAACATAGCATAAATTGTAATCTTCATGCGTAACACTTCTCTTATCAAGCTCGTGTAGGTTGGGTTGAGATACTGAAATAGTTTCAAATTACTTCTGCCGCTGACTTATTTTATTTACAAATACCATATAAAAAATCCACGTATTATTTTTTATTAATAATTCCATTTTTATCTAATTTTGGTATTAAAAATTCAAAAAATCCTGAATTAAATTTTTAGGGTTTTTGAAAAAAAATCATCTTTTTTTGTTCCTGGATTTTTTTGTTCTCAAACCTAAAATAATTTAACAACTCCATACTCTTCTGCATTTTCTTCTTGTCCTCTTCTTCCAAACCTTTATGCTTTGTATTAGAGTTTGGAGGGAGCACATGAGAGAGCTTTAGAAGTAGGAGAAAATTATGAAATAAAGAGTATTATAACAATATAAAAATGATATGAATAATTTATTTAAGTCATCTAAAATCTTTCAAAATCACTCTCATGTATATTTTTTGAATTCTTTCAAAATAAAAAGATTTAGTATTATGAATAAAAACAAGCTAATCAAAACTCTCTCCTCTTAAAATTCTTAATTTCTTACATTTCTTTGTTACTTTTTTTTATTGTCCTCCCCGCCCTTCCCTTCCAAACTCCATGCCTTAATTTTCACACCTAAAACTTTCACACAAACTATCTTTGTTCTTCCTCCTCTTAAGGATAAGATTGTGCACTTTTCAAAAGATAAATGATTTAAATTGGAAAAAAAAAAGACAGAACTATACTACTAATATTTGCCAATTGGTTATTAAGACAACACATCCTCCTTTCTATTGATTGTTGTTTCAGCTATGTCTACATAATAATGTTACCTCAATTCTAGGTGTAATTGAAAAGATAAATAATTGAATTTTAAAATACACAATTATAGTTGATTTTACATTTTATTTTTAAAAAATTACATTGTAAATTAGAGAGAGTATGTCAGGTTATCTTGGTGGGATCAATTAAAGATGTTAAATGAGAGAAATAGAAAAGTGAGGAAATAAGGGAGGCATGAAGAGAAAGGTGAGTGTCCCAAAGGGTATTATAATGTCCAAATGTGTCCAAACCCAAACTCGTCCCACGTGAGCATTAACTTTAATGTTCGTTGCATACCTGCACCTAAGTGTATGTATTCAAGGTGGTTACCAACAAATTTACTATGAAATGACTATATATACTAAAAAAAAAATAGCAAATTCAATTAAAATATGATCCAAAAATATTTTAATTTAACCATAAAATATTACAACTATTCGTATTTAGTTAAATAAAAACATCCAAAATATAAAAAGCAAGTATGTAATACAATATAGAGGAATGCTAACAATACAAACGATATTTGTTAAGAATATAAATGTACGGAAAAAATATATTAGAGGTTGTGTAATTCAAATTTTAAAATTGTAAAAAAAAGTTATTTTTCCACTCAAATTTATTTTTTATTTTCTTAACATGTGTGGTGGGTGAGGAAGTGTTATTGGCTCAATTTTGAGTAGACCTGTCAAAACGGACTACCCGACCCATTTAGGACCGGCCCTAATGGGTTGCGGGTTTTTTCGGACCGGGCTAAAAAACTCTGTTTTAATATGAGCTGTTAAAATACTACTCGAGTCCGGCCCTAGACGGGCTGCAGACTGGGCGGGTAGCCCGCATATTTTTTTAAATTTTTTTATTATATTTTTAATTTTCTTGTGACTCTTTTAATTTAAAAAATTACTTCATGCCCATTTAAAAACAACTTAGTTCAAAATTTCTTCATGCCCATTTAAAAACAAGTTAGTTCTACAGGCCTATTTAAAAATAACTTATATGATATTCTAGATCATTAAAAATTTACAATAAAATAACATACAAACTAAGTTTGAAATTTGGATTTTCCAATTAACACAAACTCGATTGAAACAACGCATTATCCAAGATAACACATTATCCAAACAACACACAAATTAAAATAAGTTCAAATTGCCAAAAACAACTTAGATTTGTATGCGAGAGTGTCGTCACATTTCCCTTCAAAATATGGTTTGTACTTTGTTGTGTCTTTGTGAATTCTTTAAAAAAATTGGAACCGGCCCAATTTAATTTTTTTTTGTTCGGGACTTTTTTTTTAAGACCAATTTTACTCTTTTTATTTTTTTAAAATTGATTATGCGGGCTACCGGCTACCCAGTACCCATATGGGCTAACCCTAATGGGTAACGAGTTTATTTAGACCGGACTCAAAAGTCCTGAAAAATTTCGGGCAGAAACTTTTAGGTCCAAGCCCTATGTTTTAGCGGGCTGGGCGGGCCGGTCCATTCGGGCTAGCCCATTTTGACAGCTCTAATTTTGAGAGTCGTTACTCAGTCTATACTCGTACTTATAGCGCTTGTTTTAATTCTATCATTGTAGGTATTTTTTGCATAAGTCATTACGTGTGAGTCCAATTGTCCTCTCCAGAAGACACTACGGATTAAATATTTTATAAATAATTAATAAATTTTTTAAATAAATAAATAAAGAATTTTGTCTAATTTCACTAAAGAAAATGTGAGATCCAATTTTGTTTCTAACAATAATTAAATAAAAATTCATCTTTCACAAATATGACTCAAAAATATTTCAATATCAACGTCTTATAAAAATTCCAAAGATATTTGATACGTTGGCTGATGAATTCATACCTACGATGTTAAACTTTTTGAAAACAAAAACATAAAGAGTAATACGAAAATCAAGAAAAATAAATTTTAGAGGGCATAGAAGGTTACGAAATACATACCCAAAAAAAATTGTCATGGACAATGTGTTTTTTCTTATTACTCCTTACCCTTTAAAATTTATATTTGTTCCAAAAATTTAAATCTTATAAATATGTCTATAAAAAGTTGTTTAAAAATTTAGAGAAAAAAATGTCATTTGACTTAACAATTGTGATTAAAACTACACGAAAAATATTGTGGAGATTAAAAATTAAAGAAATTTTTTACGAATATTAAAAACTTAATGTTGAATAAACCATTATTGGATCTAGCGGAAGAAACTAAACTCGTGAATTTGTGTTGGAATAATGATTGGAAGATATATTTACATTTTAATGTAACTTTTGTGAAATGCAATTTAACTTATCTAACAATAACACACATATTCAAACAAAATAAATTAATCTTTAAAAGAATAAAATAAATTAAGAGTGAAGTTTTATTCAACTCCCTCGTAACAAATATGGATTCCAATTCAGTTTATGAGAGAGAAAAATATAATTTTTAGTCTTTTATAAAAATAAATTAAAACAATTTGGTCTCTGTACCAATATTTATCAATTTAGTCTCTTAAACGATGACATGGACTATTAAATTACTTATGTGACATTAACAACGTTCATCGTAGTGTATTACAATTTAATGATAATATTGTTTCGGTGGGAGAAGATACATGAGAAAGTTTGTGGAGTATCAAAACCATTTTGACTGAGTTTTGATTTGATATAAGTGAGTTGTGCAATAAACATCATATTATGATACGCTTTAAAAATAAAACTGGGGGTCGAATCCATGGACAGAGAGAAGAAGAGTTGAAAGAAAATACCATTAGCTCAATATAATAAAATATATGAAATAATGGAACTAGTGAATCTAATGCTTGGCCCAATTCACTAATGCTGCATTAAATGGTTGGGTGGAAAATGAAGAATTTTGTTGGTGTTGTAAAAAATGATGTTGTTTTGATTAACACAAAATGGATTTGATAACATTGTATAACACAATATATAAGTTAACAAAAATATCCCTAATTTGAGAGGGGGAAATTACTTAAGACACTAATCAACTTATATAAAGATTCCTACTTTAAAAATTATCCTCTGGCTCCTCTCTCTCTCTCTCTCTCCAATTTCCCCCTTTTCATCTTAGTCTTAATTCTCGTTTCACACAAATAGAGGAGAAACGATTTGCTGTTGTGTTGTTATAGCTGATTCTTATTTGTGAATTGTGAAGTTGTGTTATTTTGTTTCTCAAATACACAAGAAAAAAAAATTATTTCATACATCTAAAGACTAAAATTAAGTTGGTAAAAAATAATCAAATTGTGCTAAAAATTGCATAAAAAATAATTGTTTTTTTGAACTGAACCAAATGATAAA
The DNA here is from genome assembly GCA_037974735.1 of Cicer chorassanicum. Classification (NCBI taxonomy): domain Eukaryota; kingdom Viridiplantae; phylum Streptophyta; class Magnoliopsida; order Fabales; family Fabaceae; genus Cicer; species Cicer chorassanicum. The sequence goes on along the minus strand of JBBPBP010009778.1, from coordinate 37,830,107 downwards.
ATTGATAACCAAACTGTATTTAAAACTAATTTTTTTTTAATCGAACTGGTTTTCAAAAAATTAAAATCAAAGAGAACTAAATTTGTAACAATTCCTATATTTTAATTGTTAATAAATTTCATATTAAATAATAGCATTTCTAAAGTATATCAATAGTGATTAGGATAAATTTTGCTTATAAATAAAAGATGGATTCTCTCTTTTTATATAAGATTAAATCCATGAGAATATGTAATTAGTAAATTAAAACGTGCTAAAACAGAAAGTCTAATAAAAGAGAATAAGAAAAATTAATTCCATCTTAATTATAATCTAAATAAATTGGTTAAAAAAGGTATAAAAGTGTAGGTCCAATATTAGTTACAAACTAAAATCAAATTTAACAAAGTTTAAAATTGTCCGACCTATTTTTAAAACCCCAATAATTTGATTGGTTTGAGAGAAATAAAAGATAGAGTCGGAAAAGAAAAGTTGATAATTTCTCTTGATTGGTTTGATGAGAAGTCGAAAAAAGATAACAAAAAATGGTGGTACTTACCCCTTTTTTTTTTCTCCTCTCGTATGAGAAGAAAGTTACAAGATAAATGTCGAATTTTTAAAATTTTCTCAATTAACCTTGTTTAATATTTCTTTTAGTTTGAATATAAAAAAAATTTGATATATTTGATCGTAATTTTAGATCAAATATATCATTTTTATTTATTCATTTTCTCTTGTATTTAATATTGATGGTGTATTTTATTTCAAAATCAACTTGTGACATTTTTATCTGTTTTGGGTCGCAAATAAAAAAATATTAACCCTTATACATTTCAATATCGGTTCATGTTTATTAACACTGTTTTATCACTGCAAGTATTGTTTTAAATAATTTACAGTTTTAGATAATAAAAAAAAATCATACTTTTTCTATTTAAAATAAAAAGTAAACTAAATAAATTGAATAATGTTAGATAGTACGCTAATAAAATTAGAATTAATACACTTCTATTCAATCAAACAAGAGAAGAGAGAAATAACACACTTCTTTTACTTTTATTTCTTCTCTCTTTCTCCTCTACCAAATACTACATTAATTTCAGTCTCCCTACCAAACACACCCTACATCACAAACGTGAGAACCCTAAAATAACATATGAGACCCTAACATCACATAATTGCCGCCGCCGCCGCAACTAGTATCGCCGCCTCTCACCGCTGTTATTAACAGAGTTGTTCCTCTCTTCTCATCTTGCTTCAATCGCAAATAGCGTTGCTTATCTCTTCGACAGTGGTCTTCGCCGCCGTGCTCTTCGACAGTGGTCTTCGCCGCCGTGCTCTTCGACAGTGTTCTCAATCGCAAATAGAAACGGTACGCCACGTGTATTCTATATCAATGTGTTTTCTGGGTATTTGCTCAATATGTGTTTTCTTCACTTACAGAAGTGTTTTCTGCACTTACAGAAGTGTTTTCTGCACTTACTCGGTTGAGTTTTCTGTATTGTGATTTTGATTTTGTGTTGGTGTGAAGAAATAGTTGTTTTTGAAGTTGAAACTTTACTTCATTGCCTTGTGAACTTGTGATGTTGTTACTTCATGTTTTCATGGGGAAAAATGTTAAGGTGTCATCATGAATTTTGAGGGAATATTTAGTTTGTGCTTAACTTTGAAGGAAAGCCAATAGTATTCTATTTGATTTTGGTGGAGATTAATTTTTTTGGGTATGAATTCGACATGTATGATGTTGAAGTAATTGAATCTTTAATGGATGTTCTATTATTGTCATGTTATGATTGTTGTCTTATTACTTTAGTCTAAATTCAATGGGAGGGAGTATTCTCTCTTCTCTAATTTGTATAAATATGTTTGGAGAAGCTGAACTTATAAAAATAGCTCATGATACTATCACATTTTACATAAGAATATTTTTTAATTTATGAATATGATTCTTTGCAGTAATTTTAAGAAGCAAACCAGCTTCTCGTCAGACACTGAGAGTTAGAGTTCCACCACAACTTCATTTTCATTCTCATTCGAAAGAAGTAACAAGAAGAAGGAAGCAAAAATGGCTCGTAATGAAGAGAAGGCACAGTCGATGCTCAACCGTTTTATCACCATGAAGGCAGAGGAGAAGAAAAAACCAAAAGAACGCCGTCCCTTTCTAGCCTCAGAGTGTCGTGACCTCAACGAAGCTGACAAATGGCGCCAACAGATCATGCGCGACATCGGTCGCAAAGTCGCTGAGATCCAAAATGAAGGTCTCGGTGAACACCGCCTCCGTGACCTTAACGATGAAATCAACAAACTCATCCGCGAAAAATCTCATTGGGAGCGTCGCATCGTTGAACTCGGCGGTCCAAATTACGCTCGCCACTCCGCCAAAATGACAGATCTCGATGGAAACATCGTAGACGTTCCAAACCCTAGCGGCCGTGGCCCTGGCTACCGTTACTTTGGTGCTGCCAAAAAACTTCCCGGTGTCCGCGAGCTTTTCGAGAAACCACCTGAGCTTCGCAAGCGTCGAACTCGCTATGACATCTATAAGCGTATCAATGCAGCTTATTATGGTTACCGTGATGATGAGGATGGTATCCTCGAACGCCTTGAGGCACCTGCTGAGGATGCTATGCGGCGTGAGGCTGCTGAAGAGTGGCACCGTCTTGATATGATAAGGAAGGAGGCTAGGAAGACTGTTCGGAGTGGGGAGGTTGCTGAGGTTACAGCGGCTACTAGGGAGATACTGCATGAGGAAGAGGAAGATGTGGTGGAGGAGGAGAGGAAGAAGGAAAGGGAGTTGAGGGAGAGGTTGGATGAGAAGGAGAGGGAGTTTGTGGTGCACGTGCCGTTGCCTGATGAGAAGGAGATTGAGAGGATGGTGTTGCAGAAGAAGAAGACAGACCTGTTGAATAGGTATGTTAGTGAAGTACTCATGGAGGAGCAGACGGAAGCTAAGGACATGCTTAACATTCAGCGCTAGATAGGTTAGTGTTTTTTATGATGTGCTTTGAATTGAAATCTTTTGCTTACATTACATGTTGTAGTTGGTTTTAGATTATACACAATAATGGCTCACCTGATATATATTTTAGATTACATTGTACTCCAACTAGGGGAACGGCAAATTTTCTATGCAGGACGTCGAAGGAGTGTGTAACAAAAGCATAAAGTTACTCAATGTCTTTGAATATAAAGGGAAATGATAGAAAATGAGAGGGTAGCCAGTTTGATGGTGGACAGAAGTAAAGATTAAAAACATGATAGAAGTGTATTTGTTTGTTATCAACCAACTTTAGTTTGAGTTAGTTTTCTATTAGTTCAATAGTTAGTTAGAGAGACATTTCTTCATGTGTCATGTGTATGAAGAGACATTATGTAGGTACAGGCCTGAGGGAGCCAATTTGTGTTCATAACCCAATAAGAGTGAGTTAATTAGTTAGTTAACTAGGTTGTTAGGTAATTAGAAAGTAAGGCATGTGGCCTATAAATAGGAAAGATTGTTAGGACAGTCCTAACAAAGATAGACAAGATAGTGAGGGTCTTGTCGTTTGTATTGACTTGTGGCCATTTAGCCGTTGGGAGAGTCTAAAGTCTTTCAAATACTTTGGGATTATGCACTGTAAACAGAGATCTTCCATTAATATATCAGTTGGTGTCTATCACATCATCCTCTGCATATGGAAGATTGATGAACCTCCATAATGGATCTTGTATTTTAACTCAATTGCTTTTCTCTTAAATTGATAGCCGTAAAAGCTTCTGTGTCTTCACATTCTTAAGAACTGTGTGGCTCTTCTTACAATGCTGATATGCATGTATAATATCTATTTGACGATCCTTTTAGTGATGTATACATGATGACGTCCCTTTAGGATACAGTTTTTATTTGCTTTATTGTTAAGGTATTTTTCTCCTAAAAATTTGTCTTACTCCAAATTGCAAAGACAGATCCTTCATAATTTTAACAAGACTGTCTTTACAGTTGCACTTTTTTCTTTGATTTACTATTGGGGTGTTAGACAATGGTCTCTCATTTCCTTTCACGTGTAGAAAGATAATTATTATTAAAAATTGTATTAATCTTATTTGGACAGGAAATTATGCTGGCTGAGCTTACTACAACGGCGATTCCTGGCAGCCACAATCGTCTAGAGAGCTATTTGGCAAGGAAAATTTGTGCGTGAAACCGTCCCATGTGAATTATTTGTGCTTCGTTACAGGAGAATGATTCATCCAAATTTGTTACAGGAGAATGATTCATCCAAATTTATTATATTGACAACCATCTCTATTTGTGTTTCATTAGAGTGATTACGCATGATCCAATTTTGTTCTTGTTCGGCTGAGATGTTAACTTTATTGTACCAAACATTCAAGATCGAGTTTGTACATATATTCTGTCAAAAAAACACACGTTCCTCATATTTTATTTCTCATTACCTAAAGGTTCATCCACAACCTTTTCCTTATGTGAAACTTGAACAACAATAAATTAAGCAATTTCATACCAATCAATATACCAGGCTAACCAATCATGACCTATTACGAGTGATGGAAGCATGTGTGTTTATTATTGCATAGACGTTATTAGGTCATGGCACTCATAACACCTTAGGAACAGAATCAAAATTATGAAAAAAGTTGGGGATTAAAAGAGCAAATAATATATTGTATTTGGAATACTTCAATCATATTTATGCCTACCATTTTTTATGGAAAAAAAACCTTAGATTTTATAATAAAAAGATTTGGGTCGTTTCTAAATTTGTGTCGGGGTTGTGATAATCTTCTTTGTATTATACACAATTCAACTCTTATGTACTAGTACAACTTAATTGATTCTTAAACTCCACAAGTACAAGATAAGCTTTCACTTCTGTTTTTCTAGAAAGTATAAACTTAACCCAATCAATGAGAATAAATCTCAATGAATGCATCACCAACTAGGACAAACAGTCCTTTCCTCTTATCATAAACTAAAACAGCTGACAAGAAGTTCATAGTTGTCTTACTCTATTTGCAAAATTTTCTTTGTATAACTTATGTACAAGTAAATAATAGTTTTGGACATAATGGCAAATAACCTTTTGTTTTCTGTTCTATAATTCTCTTTAGCATAAATAAACCCACTTGAGCTAAAACTCTTAATGAAGCCTCTCTCTTTGATGCAGCTCATGTAATCTAGTGTTAAAAGAATGCTGGAAATTTTGCATTTCAATAATCTAAAGTCTAAACACTACATTGACATCAATGAATTTTAAAATTAAAAAATAAAAACTATTGAGACATTAGCTAAAGCTCAAATTTCTGTTGCATAAGGTTAACTTTTCCTATTTCACTCTTTTCTAGTAAAATCATATCACTCACATAAAAATAAAAACCTTAACTGCATTACAACCAATTAATCAATCATAGCTCATTATTTCATGAAAGAATCCAATATTCCATTGCAATAAGCAATACAATCAACAAGGACTTTCTTATACCTGAGCCTCCATACAACAGCTAATTTCCACCTGTCCATCAACCTTCTCACTTTTTTTGATAACAATATACCGGTAAAACTATGTGCATCTGTCGTTATATTATGAGCTTCTAAGAATGTATAAACTTCATCCCTAGAAGTCATAAGTTTAGCAATCTCCATGAAAGTAAAAAAGTCTTTACTACTATCCAATGCATTCACGAGTAACGTGTCGTCTTCAATAGATGTTGACATATTCTTTAAGACAGCTTTGCAAGTTTTCGATAACCATTTCATAACGAAAGTTTCATTGTCGGCAGACAGTTGAGAACCAGAATACGCAAGATGTCCGACAGACCTCCTCTTATTATGAGGGGTTGCCCACAATCGCAATGCAGCTAGTAGTGCGAAAGAAGGTTTCCCGTTATGATGAATATAGAGTGATTCCTTAGACCATGAAGTAGAAGTATACATAGCAGGTTCCAAAGGGATGAAAACTTTATCATTTGGATTTTCTTGTAAGAGAAATCCATAGTGTTCAAGAAGCTCCAAATTTGTGTATGTTCCATAGCATAATAGAACCTGGTAAAAACAAGGTCACTTGTCATTCCTTATTGACTAAATGGAATGAAAATAGCGCAAAAACAACCATGTAATTTAACTCCTATTGAAAATATTTATATGGAAAGAAGAAAATCAGTCCCTGCAATAGTTCATAGTCTACTTACATAAGACAGGCAACAAATTGTTTCTGGAAGTTTGTCAATACATACGATTTACGATGTATTATATGTTAAAATTTCCGAGAATTGTGTACTACCTGATCGCCTTTCTTGTAATGTGTCCTAGCGTAGAAGCAATATGCATTGGCATCTTCATCAAATTCACCATCTGTTAGTCTCTGAGAATGAAAATCAACCTGCTCTTCGTCTACAACTATATTCTTGTCTCCATTTGATAAGGTGGTTACAGGGATTGAAGAGTTAGATAGAAAATTATCTACATCCTCAATACCAGATAGCTCTTCTCCAGGTGCATCGTAATTAAATAAGTCACCCACAGGGCATAAACAACCAGCTTCATCCCATGGTATATGCAATGTTCGGGAAGATATCTGGTTTTCGAGAGTTTACATATATGATTAAATGATAGAGCAAGAGTGTGAGCTGTGATTTACTTATGACGACTAAAATAGCTATAAAATATGACATGTAATGTGCATGAAGAGCAGTTTGTTCAAATTACGCTACACTACAACGCTATAGCTTCTATTTGACAACTCATTGTACTAAATCGCTTATCACGGAACAATAGCAGTTTATTAAAATATTGTGATGTTAAGAAGCTTATGATGTACTAAGCAAAACAAATGAATCCATGCTTCAATAATCATTGTAAACAAAAAATGAATATTTAAACTACTTGTAGCATCTCAAATGAAGGCGAGATTTCTAACCGTTGCAGCAGCCCAAACCCAAGCCTTAAATGTTAAAAGCTGAGGCTTAAACATGAGATCTTCCATCAAGGCACGAGCTTCTTCCCATTCAGATTTGGCTTTTAGCACAGCTTTTTCTGTGATCCACATAGCTTCATCCACCTAATAACCACAATATAAAGATATTTTAGAACAAGTAAAGATGAAATGTTGATATATATCATTAGCCAAGATGCTATAATCTAACCTAATCAGATAAACTAAAATTTCTAACAGAAACTGAACTTGCAGAGCATGTTTCTCAAATTCACTGAACATGGCTAGCACATCGTAACTTTGCGGCAAATGCACAAGGTAAGGATGCCACCTTGACGTCTTTCCCTTACCAACTTCATATAACAAGCAAACAGTCAATATCTGCAATGTCAACAAGCTTGGAAATAAGTATCAAATAAAAGACTAAAAATGCATAATAAATCATAATTACGCAACATTAATGATGAAACCAAATCCTAACAGGTCGGCCCAATGCCTATTCAACAATGGATACAATAATCCTAACCAAAAAATTTGGGTTTGTTCAATAAACAAAAAAAAGGTAATAAAAACTAAAAGCAACTCATTTATTTAGGCACTGTTCGAGTAAATCACAATTTAGGCACTGTTTGGATAAATAAATTATTTAAGCACTTATAGCATAAGCGCTTCTTATATAAGTGTTTATGTATAAGAAAATTTTATAACAAAAAATAAAATAACGTCAAATTGTTTTCATATAAGCTATAAACTACTTTCATAAACTATCTCATAGAGTTTATAGAACTAAATTGAAACCACTTATAAGTTATTTTCATAAGCTCTTCCAAATAGTCTCACAAGTGGTTATGTTAGTAGATAAGTTCAATTAACTGATTAAGTCAAACCAAACAGGCCCTTTGTCTCTGAAATTGTAGGCATAGGGCAATTTTGTTCCTAAAATTAACAAAATTTTGAAATGATCCTTAAATTGAAAATCATCAATCACAATCAACTCTTCAAGGCAACTTCAATGACTAAATTGACCGATCTACAATCGAAAATTTCAATTTCAAGGCTTTATCCATTTTCACAAGTTAAATTGCAGGAAAAAAAAAGTTAAAACTATTATCAAGTCCTTACAATTTCAAGAACTAAAACGGTGATTTCACTCCAAAAGACCAAAACTATTGGCTTAATCAATTTTCACAAGTTAAATTGAAGGAGAAACAACCAGCAAAAGAACAACATCACTTAAGTAAAGTTAAGAACAAAAACCTGAACTGAGGATAGAGAAGGATGCTTATTGACAGCAATAGAGAGCTTTTTATCTTCCATAACACTCTCTCTAGTCAATAAAGCAGATTTTGGAACTCTCAGAACAATCTCTCCCCTTCTAAGATCTCTCACAGCACCCAAACCTCTACTGCACCATTCTCCAAACAACACAATAAAAAGGGTAAAATTTGTTAACAACAACAACAATTCAAAAGCATCAATATCTAAACTATTATTATAATTTACCACTGCCCTTTGATTGATCACAGGTTGTTATTAGAATGAAGAGAATAATGAATAAAAATGAAAAGTTTTCATTGGTAAGGGAACATTGTGAATACCCGCCAGAGTGAGGGAAGATAGAAACGCATAGGGAATGACCCAAAGAGGAAAAATAGTGTTGAGATTGGTTTGTTGAGTCTGATATTCCAATCTGTGATGCCCATGTTAAGAAGCTTTCGAGGTTTCCTTCTTCTTGCTCCATCTTCCTTCTCGCTAAATCTCTAACCTAGTTCTTTCAGAACTTAGATACTGTACTTCTAGTTTTTTTTTTTTTTTTGAGGGAATAGTGTATTATGTTTACGTTGTTATTTTAATTTTTTTATAGTGTTTTTTCTTTTTAATATATATATTTTTTTTCAATACTACCATAAATTTATATAATTGCAAAAAATTTCATTCAAATTCAAATAAAATATTTCACTTAATAATATCATTAGTTGAACTAAAAGGTAAATACTATTATATTTATTTTAATGAGTATAGTTACAAATTTCATATATATATATATATATAATTTAGCACGAAAAACCTTCATTTCATATATCAAAAATTTGAATCTTTTAAGATATAAGTTGACAACTATTTCTTTTTCAATTTTTATAAAAATTTATC
>JBBPBP010009778.1:37785577-37801778 GCA_037974735.1 Cicer chorassanicum | reverse complement strand
TTGATTAAACTTTCCATCAGTAATTCTTTCACTAAAGTTTAATTGAAATGTTAATTTTTTAGGTGAACATAAATACATTTGAGTCAAATCATTTGACTATATTAATTATCGAAAATGAATTAAAATCTCTTATTTTATTTTATTTTTTGAGTTAAGAACTCTTATTTAAAATGTATTAGACTTCTTTGTCTCTCGAAAATAATTACCTTCACGAGACAACATAATTGAAATATTATTTATGAAGTTATGATTATGAAAATATAACTTAATAATTTTTCTTTAGCTAAATAAAAAATTAATAATAAAACATTAATAATTTTTTATTATAAAAATCTTATCGTAAGTTGTGAATTTTTTATTTTTTGTTTTAATTATAATTTTCAGTAACAAAAAAATACCAATACAAATGTGATTGTGATAGTTAGTGGTTCTGTTTCGTTTCTCTTCTAAAACATTCAACCCATGCCCGAATAAACCCGACCCACAAACACGGACCCAATAAACCCGACCCGTTTTAGATGGGTGGGTAACAACACAGTGACGAAGCAGCATGGAGCTGAGACTGAAAGCAACAAACTTGCTGACAAGCGTGTGAAATTCACAACCATACATTGTTTTGTTGTTTCAAACACACACAAAAAAAAACTCAAAACCCAAACACTACAAGTAAAAAAGATTACACATTACAGAGGGAAAGAGCAATTCTAGCTACAAAAAAGGGTCACGTTCTTTTTTTTTTTTCAAAAAAAAAAATATTGACACCAAGAATAAACAATTATTTGAAGCATTAAGCTCTGGAAAAAAGTGGAGAGTTTGGTGGGTCATAATATTCATATCATATCGTGAGGTAATCAAATTATTCTTTTTAGTGGCCATTGTTAGTTTTTGCTCCATGATGTTGATGTTTTCATACTTTTGTTCAATTAATGGGAAATTCATGTAAATGGGTCAACTCAATTCAATTCTAAAACAATAACACCCAACAAAGGTGTGTGCTTTCTTGTTTCCTTGTTTCATCTTTGTAGTTGGATTTCCGTGTAGCTTTGTCAACATTAATTTACTAATACATACATACTTACACAATCTTAACCAAACCAACTTCATAATTTAATAGTGTTTTTTTTGCTTCAATGAATGAAAATTGAAAAGTTTAAGTCATAGCAAACACTACTAGCTGTTGCTTCATACTTTCTATGTGACTATTGTAACTTCCTTTTTTTTTTTTGCTCTGCTGTTTGGATTCAGATCCCCATTGTGTGAGTTCTTGTCTGTATATTATGAAATTTTATCGTTTTTTTTTCGACAAATGTTTGTAAGATAGTGGTTATGTTTAGTTTTCATGTTCGAACTTATAGTGGTTATGTTCATTTTCTGGGTTCGAACTTTGGACTTTCCGCTTAAAACTTCTTCGATGTCCCTTTATGTTGATGTTATGTTACTGTGATACTAAATATTGTGTTTTCTTGGTTCAATCACAGTTTGCTTTGGTGGAACAACTTACTCTATTTGTTGGAACTGTGACTTCTGAGGATTTTATAGGATACAAGATAGTCTCTTTGCATTTCTTTGGTTGTGTTTTCAACTGGGATTTTTCTATGAAGAGAGTTTAATGGTTTTCTGAAGGATTCATATTTGAAGTATAGGAAGAAGTCAAGGTTAGTAAAACAACAAGAGTTTTAGTCATGTCTGTAACATTATTAAGGGTTGTCTCCTCTCCTAGCTTAGACGTCTCGAATTCGACTGGTTTGCTTGATTCTTTCGGTTTTGTGAAGCTCGTAGAATCTTCGAGGTTCTTGTCTAGAGACTTTGGTTCAATTAGAGCAAAAAATGATAAGAAAAAGAGATGGAGATTTTGCTCTTTGAGTACAGATATGAAGTATGCATGTGTTGGTCAGTCTGGTTTAGAGAGTGCTAGTAACTTCCCTTTGTTATCGAATGTGCTCGCGAACCCGACAGCAGGAGAAGTGGCTATTTCGTCAGAGCAGATGGTCTATGATGTGGTGCTGAAGCAGGCGTCTTTGGTTAAGAGGAAGCTGAGCTCTAGCAGTGAACTTGAGGTGAAACCGGAAATTGTTTTGCCGGGAAATTTGAGTTTGTTGAGTGAAGCCTATGACCGTTGTGGAGAAATTTGCGCAGAATATGCTAAAACATTTTACCTGGGTTAGCTTTCTATTATCTTTCCTTCCAAGTGAGGATGTTAACTTTAGATTTAATCATTTGGATTTTGTGGCATGGTTTGAGTCTAATTTACATCGGGTTTTATCTCTCAGGAACTCTTCTAATGACTCCGGAAAGGCGAAGAGCTATATGGGCGATATATGGTGAGTGATTGTGCTCATTTGGTTCGGATATCTTTCTCTATCTCATAAACGTATCGACTATTATAAATTATCATGTAATACTTTTCAACTTTCTGGGAAGTTTATGTTCTATAAGTTCATCTAGTGGATTGTTTTTGCTCTAGGATATGCAAACTTGAAAATCTTTCTTTTTAATTGATATTTAAAATGACTTATATACATGAAGTTTTGAACGAGTCCTCTAAAATTCAGAAATGAATGTTTATGTTCCTTCTAGACAATAAAACTTGAGGAACTCAATCATTTAAGATAAATGTATCTAGCCAAATTTGTATTTGAAACTTAATTATCTTATGCTCAATTAGTCAAGGAAAATCTGGTTACGCCTTATACCGTCATGTGTTACGCTCATTTTGTAAGCTGATTGATTGTACAAGACTGTTCCTACATCAATCAAGATTAATTTCCTGAATCAGATGTCTAATACCTCTTGCTTTTTCAGTGTGGTGTAGGAGAACAGATGAACTTGTCGATGGTCCTAATGCTTCGCATATTACACCAACTGCCATGGATAGGTGGGAATCGAGATTGGAAGAACTTTTCCAAGGGCGTCCGTTTGATATGCTTGATGCTGCTTTATCGGATACGGTTGCCAAATTTCCTGTTGATATCCTGGTATTGATTAATTTTGTTCACCAAATTAGATATCGACATGAAAACCATTTTTAATGTTGTTTTTAAACATGCTCTATGATGTAAACATTATGTGAAGTTATTTAATAAATTTTTGTGAAACATTATTTGAATTTTCCTGAATAATATCACTCCATTCCTTTTTTTTTTTTTAATATATATAAATATCCTGCAAACTAGCTCAGGTTCTTTTTGTTCCCATATATCATGGTTTTTTGAAACATGCAATTGTGTTTTGTTACTTAGAATAAGCTTGTAAATTTAACTTGTAAAGATATCATGCAAAGAGCATGATATATGAGGGGAAAAAATGCGTAAAAAATACGCCACGTGTCATTAGAGAAAGACTTTTCTTATGATAGAAAGATCAGTAGATAGATATGTTTTAATCTTTTGTTTGTGTCGCTGCAGCCATTTAAAGATATGATAGAAGGAATGAGAATGGATCTAAAGAAGTCAAGATACAAAAACTTTGACGAATTATATCTCTATTGTTACTATGTTGCCGGAACTGTTGGTTTAATGAGTGTTCCAGTCATGGGAATTTCACCGCATTCAGAAGCCACAACAGAGAGTGTGTACAATGCTGCTTTGGCCTTAGGAATCTCAAATCAGCTAACCAACATACTTAGAGATGTTGGAGAGGAGTAAGTTCAGAACTATCAATGTTTGTTCAAGTCATACCATAAATTTTATGAAAAAATATACTTGTAGACCGTGAAATGTTAGTAGCAGAGATCAAACTTTGAACCTCCTTCTTAATACTCCTTATGTGTTGGAGAGGAGTAAACCACTGAACTAGTCTTTCAGAGACATTATATTAATGTGCCAGTTCCTTTAATTTTTTATGCTACCTTGTTATGAACTTGTCAAAACATATTAACATCCACCCATGCTACATCTAGTTTGGGTTTCTAGATGTTATTATAATGTTTCAAGGATATATGTGAATGATAATGCAAAAGTACTGGTTTTTGTTTCTATTACTATTCTTCAATAGAAGCCACTGATGAGAGAAAAATATAATATGGAAATTGTATTGACAATGAGAGTGTTGATTACATCAAATTACAATAAAGCTTATATAGCCATAAGATCAACTAACAAGTGTAATTAACTAACTGACGAAATACTTATCCGAAATACTTATCCGGTGTAACTAACTAAGCTATGATATTGGAACTCAAATATAGTGTATTTTTTTTCTCCTGTTGTTGAATTAAACAATGACCCTGCATTTCATTTTGGCTTCAACCTTCTTATCATATGTTCAATTTTCCAACAGTGCCAGGAGAGGAAGAGTGTATCTACCACAAGATGAATTGGCTCAGGCAGGGCTTTCAGATGATGACATTTTTGCCGGTAAGGTGACCGACAAGTGGAGGAACTTCATGAAGAGCCAAATTAAAAGGGCGAGAATGTTTTTCGATGAGGCAGAAAAGGGAGTGACGGAGCTTAATGAAGCTAGCAGATGGCCGGTAAGAAATTCAAACAAATATCATTTTACAAAATCTTCTATGTGGCCAAAACTTCTTATTTTCGCGGTATATATGTATGTGTGTATGTACTGATGTAAATTCAGAGTGTTGAATCTAATCATGAATGGTTGAAACTAAAACATACTGTCATATAGATTTGTTAAATGGTCATGTAACCTTCCATAAATAACCATATAGTCATCAAATAATTTAATTTTTGATCATCTGTGTATGGTTGTATGGTTAATGTTGTTGTGGATGTTGCAGGTGTGGGCGTCTTTGCTATTGTATCGCCAAATATTGGACGAAATAGAAGCTAATGATTACAACACTTTCACTAAGAGGGCTTATGTTAGCAAAGCAAAGAAGTTACTTTCTTTACCAATGGCATATGCTAGATCTATGGTTCCTCCATCAAGAAAGTTACCACATGAAATGAAGGCTTAGATCCTATAGTTATTTAGAAAAATGGACACACGACAAACAAAAAAGTTAAAGCATAATTTGTATATGATGAAATAAGGCTTGTATTCATTATCCCCTAATTGTAGTCAATATTGGTTTTTGCAAATTTCTTTCTTTCTTTTTTATTTTATATATTTGTCCCCCCTAAGAAAATGGATATATTTGCCACACACACGTCACCATAAAATAAAAAGACAATTAGGTTTTTTTACTGACCAGAACATCATAAATTAAAACTGATGCAAGCGAATTCTTTTAGTTGTATTTCTAAATTTAATAACAAATAAACATATAATACGTGAAAAAATTATTTATATCTTAAAAAAAACATGGTTTAGCTATAATATTTTTAACAAATATATATTTCATTTGATTTGGTAAAAAATAAGAGATTGAATATGACAAATAAAATCATAGAATGTATCCACATTTTAAATCCAAAATAATAACCAAATGAGCTTAAACAAAAATTAGGATTCCTTGTTCAAGCACAAAACAGAGTTAAACCATTGAGATAGTAAAAAAAACATCAAATACATGATTTAAGTTGTTTGGAAAAAAAAAAAAATAATTAAAATTGGTATAATTTCAATGAATTTCTGAAAACTTTTTACCTTAACAAGTTGATTCTTGAGTGGATTGTCAAAATATACGATACTTATATAAACCGTTAAAAACTTAGACATGTGGCCCATTAGCTCAGTTGGTTAGAGCGTCGTGCTAATAACGCGAAGGTCGCAGGTTCGAGACCTGCATGGGCCATTTTTTTATTTTGTAATTTCTTTTTCTTTTGCTCAATTTATACTTTTTCTTTTACTCAATTTAAAGTTTCTTTTCAGTTTTTATTTTTTATTTTGTAGTTTCTTTTTCTTTTACTCAATTTAAAGTTTCTTTTCAGTTTTTTTTTAAATAGATTGTTTGTTTTCAGTTAGAACTTAGCATATAATTATATGACCACCGATGAGCCTGAAGAACAACAAGAGATAAAAAAAAAAAAAAGAAATATATATATATTGAGAAAAAAAACAGTTGTTGATACTTCATATAAATACCTTAAGATTTTAATTGACTGATTAATTCCGATATAAATAGTTTACTATACAATAACCCTCAAAGATGGGGAAAAGTAAAAGTGGAAAAAAAATTATTTTCACACGGTAGTGACGGTACATCTAATATTGTTTTTTTTATAGAAGTTACATCTAATTAAATAATCAATTTTAAGCAAAGAAAAAAATAACACTAACAGTAGTTGTTGTGATGTTATACCACGTAGTTGTGGAAATATGAATGACGTGGCGGAACATGAGCCATCGGTATGTATTAAGGTGAGCGACGTACAGATTTGATGTAGTCTTCAAGAGCCTTAAGCTGTTCCTCAGAAGGCGGTGTTTGGTTGTTCTTGATTGATCTATGTACATCATATGTTGTTGATGCCAAGAATAGAACCCTGTTTTCATCACAACATAATAATAGTTGTTATTGGGATCGAATTTAAATGCTAAATTAACATGATGATAAATAGATATACGTACGTACCCAGAAGCGATAGCTATAATTTGTCCCGGAAACACGGGTTTGCCAAATATTCTCATCGTTTCTAAATTTTTCTTCTTCTTTCCCTCACTCAGGCTTTTTCGAAAATATCTACTCCCATTTTTGTTGTTATTCATATATAGGACTATTTTTTCTTAGACATTAATCAACGGATTCTTACTTTTTTTGTCAAAAAATAAACATGGATCATGGATGAATGGATGTTGGGTCAAACATGGATCCAAGACTTTAAACTTTGGTAGAATGAAATTATTTGGACAGTTTGCTCTGTGACATGTGAGATACTTCTTTTATAATACTAGAACCTTCGCCTCTAATATAAATTTCTTTTTCAGTATTTATATAAAAAAAATATTTTTGAGCAATTCATAATAATTAAGGAAATTAGATGTAAAAAAATAAAAGAATTAAGAATATTAGATAATATATTAAAGTATTTATTGTAAAAAAAAATATTATTGATTTTTTAAAATTGCTCTTCAGTTACTGGGCATTCATATTTTATCACTTAATTAGAGATATGGGAATAATTTGGAAAAGAGCAAGAGGAAGTAGTAATGGTTATTTAATTTAAAAATTTATATAAATTATTCAAATTGTCCGTGTAATTCTGGTGAGTATATTATAAATTACTATCATATGTTTGGGAATAAACAAGACCAAAATGTAATTGTAGAGAAATTCTAAATTAAATAAGATCACAATGAAGTATAAACAAACACAAAGTTGTTCTCGATCAGGGAAAGAAATAGGTCAGACTGACTGACAGAGGCATACGACTTAGACGTCAAACTCAGGTTAGGTCAAACTTTCCTATCAAACAAACAAGATCAAAACTTCTAAAAAATTCTATTTAGTTAAAAAATTAAGACTACATGCCACATAATAAATCTTTTAGGCATATTTGGTCGGCCTATTTAAATAAATACAAATAATATTTTTTTTTACTACTATAATTATTATATTAAAATTTTGATATTTTTGTTAGATATTCAACTTTTAGTAATTCACACATATTAACTTTCTTTAGTTTTTGAAATATTTAAATGTATTATTATAAAATAAAATTGAAGTAGCATGTGTATAAAGTCATATTCTTCAAAATGTCACGTAAAATATCAAAATAGAGCTTAATTTCATTGACATATTAACTCGTTAATTATTTAAAAATATGTTTAATTACTTATTCAAAAATGTTAAAATGAAATAAGCTTTTAAATCAACTAACAGACTATATCAGACTTACACGTTGAATTTTTTGACAGAAACCTAGCAAAGCATAACTCGGTCCAGTCTATTCTTACCCCTATTCTCAACAATATTAAAGCTTTTGCATTCTCAACTCAAGACCACTACTTATTCTAAAAAAGACTTCAAATTATCTTTATCCATACATTTTTGGATAGTATTAATTACTATAATCGTGGTGGACTAAACACTAAACCCTCCTTGGAGCGAATATTCAAAACAATTGAAAAAACATTTACAACTGATAAATAAATAAATACTTACATATAATAGATAGACAATAACTAATAGTTACTAATTTCCAATAAAATATTTCTTTAAGGACCCAGTTTTTTTTTTTACGAATTTAAAGACCCAGTTAGCAATTACTCATGCAAGGAAAACCCAGTTAACAATTACTCATGCAAGGAAGACCCAGTTAACAATTACTCATGCAAGGAAGACCCAGTTCGACATATACATCAATATCCATTACTAGAGTTTATAAATTATAATAATTATTATAGTTCCTATCATTATGAACAATATTGGTGATAAATAATTGCGAGAATTATGAACAAGTAACTAAGCAATAATTTAGAGTGTTAACTATTAAATGCATCAGCTACAAAATTCTTATATTCAAAGAATGTTAGTAGCAATGAAGATATAAGCTTCAATTTTCATTGAACTAATTTTTCAAAATTTATTCCCTACCTTTAACAGTGATATATACAAAACTACAAATACTTCTATTATACTATTTAAAAATTATCCTCCACATTTTGTTTATTGGAATTGCTGCACTCAGAAAATGAGTGTTTGAAAAATTAAACAACCAGCTTGACTTTCAAGCATTTCACCTTATATATACACAACAGATCAACAAACTGAAATTCAATATCCAAGTGATATATTTTGTGAACCAACAAGTTACATTATGTAATTTGCAGCCCATAAACTTGCTGGAGCTTCGCATAAACGAAGGTTTGAAGTGCGTATAGTATACACAAAAACACAGAAAACGAGTATAACTAAGGTGGATCATACACAGAATAAATAAATTATGAACAACATGATGCGGCTCTGGATCCTTCGGCGGGTCTATCAACAAGAAC
Organism: Cicer chorassanicum; assembly: GCA_037974735.1. Taxonomy (NCBI): domain Eukaryota; kingdom Viridiplantae; phylum Streptophyta; class Magnoliopsida; order Fabales; family Fabaceae; genus Cicer; species Cicer chorassanicum. The sequence goes on along the minus strand of JBBPBP010009778.1, from coordinate 37,792,940 downwards.
CATCCCTGCTGGGTTTTGCGCTGGCTGTGCTCTTGGTAACCTCTTTGCTGTTAACATTGAGCAATTATAAGTCAAACAATGTATATGTTAGAATATCTCAGCATACCTTCACAATATTTTCCAAATACATTGAAAGAGGATCATAGAAAAACTATTATTTGTGTGAATGAGTTAGCATTATAGTACAAATTCATTTGGTTCGCATTTCTTTTTTTGCATGTTAATCTAATCAGTAGTGCAGACAACAATCTAATCAGTAGTGCAGACAACGAGAATATCTTGGCCTACAAAGTACCTATAGGGACATATATTTCCTCAAAAGGAGAGAGTTTCCATTTTCTCTTCCTACTTCTTGGAATGATATACATTATGTTTAACTTTACTTGATTTTATCCTTATGCAATTAAAATAAAAGAAGAATAAAAATTAAATAAATCACTTATTAATAAGCAGTATAAAGTGTATCTAATAGGAAAGAACTCACCTATTTCATAAAATATATCATTAACATTGGTTGCTGCTTTTGCAGAGGTCTCTATGAAAAATAGACCATTTTCCTCAGCATATACGCGTGCTTCCTGCATTGTACAAGAGACAAGAGTCACAAGCTGATAAGTAGGTAGTTCCAAGAAATGTCACCGGCATGGAGGTGTATAAAATAGACAACTGTTTAAATACAATAGGCTATTAATTGTAACAGCAGAATCAAAAATTCTTTTAATAATAGATTATACTTTAAAGCATCTTCTGTGTTGGAAATGGAGTACTAGGATTTAGGATACTGAACACTTAGCAAGGTAAAACTATTCTATGTACAAGCTAAAGTCGGAATTACTGCACATAAACCTTTCGAGTTAAGCTTGTGCGATTTTTATTTTGGAATTAATATCAAGACTTAGTGAATCAAAGTTGCAGTGCATGAAACGAGGCACTTCTCTTATAAGTTGGAATCGATTTCGGCGGCTCAACTTTTTTAGAAGCACTTTCATCTAACTTATCCCACTTATAAACGTACAACTTCACAAGGTCTATTTCAGTTGGAACTAAATTTTTATTTAATTGAGAAACTTCCATAAGCTAGAAGTTAATCCAAAATGAGCCTTGAAATCAAACAAGTAGTTTCTCATGATGCAAATGTAAGTGTTGAATATATAAAGCTCAACTTGAAGATGCTCAGAAATAGAATAGTTAAAATATGTAGCAAATAAATGTTCCAATCAGACTTGTGCAAATGATTCAAATATTTGACGACTCAAATGCAAAAAAGAACTCTCCTTGTTTGAAGATGCTAGTTATGGTTGAAAAGGTTTCGATACATAAAGCTATAGATACTGGAACTAACATCAAATACCACCTTGAAAAGAGTAGCAACATAAAAGTTATCAAATGTAATAATAATTTGTGATCTTTGAAAATTTATCAGAAAAAAGTTGTGCTTCACCACTGTTGCAGTTGCAGCTAATTACCAATATAATTAAAGAAACAATAATTCTTATCACGCCATAACGGAAAAACTGAAAACACAGTAATACTTACTTCAGCTGTCACTTTCCTCTTATCTTCCAAGTCAGCTTTGTTACCAGCAAAAGCCACGACCATGTTAGGATTACCTGCAATATTATATAACCAGAATGAGTGCATTATTTGAGATCTAATAATTTAACTACAGGTGCCACAAACCCTGTATTTAATGAGGTAAGGAATAAAAAATATATCATATTTCATGTAATACTTCATAGGAAATCCTCTATTTATTACTCATATTACATGCTTTATCAACTATTTCTTTATCTAGAAAGTGAGAGCTGAGTCCTTTGGTAACATGTACAGGAAAAAATAGCTATTTTTTTTTTCAATAAACAATTAAATATCTATGGGTTAGGTTTAAATTAAATCAAAGTTCAATAGGTGTTTCTGCATACAGAACCTTGAACCTGCCTAATTGTTAGCAATTCTATCCTATATTCATCATTCTTACATCATGTCTTGTATTATCAAACGTGTCTGTGCTCTTCTATACTTTGAAATAAAACATGACTTTATAGTTTCATTGAACTGATAAAAGTCATTCTAACTGTCAAAAGGATTATTTAAGAATATGGTCAAGATTGCTTTACATATAGTTTGCATCAGAAATTTGTTAACAGCTAATATATAGTTTGGTTTTCCTGTTTACAATCTATAATTTTTATTTCACTCCAGAAAAAAAATAAGAATACTAAAACTTCAGAACCAATCAGCAAATACCTTGCTTCTGAAGCTCTTGGACCCACTTCTTTGCTCGTGTAAATGAATCCTGTGAACAGAAGAAATATTGAAATAATCATATAAACCACAGTATTAAACTAAATATAAACAATTAGTGATAGATTACTCTCCTGAATTTCATAAGGCATTGGATCAATTCTTTAACATTAATTTCTTCATAACATTCATCAATTTAATTAGTGATAGATTAGACAGAATAAGTGGACCCTATGTATACAATAAGAATCAATCTTTTTGGATTGTTGAGTAGAAAGGAAATATAACCTAGTACATGATAAGGAGCATGTACATGAACAGATCAAGAGATCATCTTGCAAAAAATAATGTAGGATTTGGTCAAGAATAAGAATTTAATATGGCAGTCTAAAAACCAATAATTCTTATTCTTGACCAAAATCCTACATTATTTTTTGCAAGATACCAGATTTTTAAAAATAATTGCAAAATACTAGATTTTTATTGGACAAGAATAAGAAATAATGTAGGATTTGGTCAAGAATAAGAATCCCTGGTTTTTAGGCTCATCATACTTCATAACATGGCAGTCTGAATTTATTCCTGTTGGAATTATTCTCCAGCACAGAAAAAATTGCAATAAGAGAAGCACTTGCTCATCCAAAACAAGTAAACAACAAAGCTCAACAACATGAGATTTACTACTGTTCCCATTGTAATTTTGAGATTTGTCATAAAATGCAATCAGAAACAGGATTAAATTTTTTTATTTATGCCCCCATACAATTTCCCTCATTATTTACACATCTTAATATTGAATACACAGCAGCTAAACAAATTATATTAAATATTACCGATTTAAATATGTAATCAGAAATATTCAAATTTCAAAGAAAAAGATATCATACCAAGTTAGTAATGTCATAGACAATGATAGCAGCAGCAGCGCCTCTATAGTACATGGGAGCCAAGCTATGGTATCTCTCTTGTCCTGCTGTGTCCCAAATCTCAAATTTCACTGTGGCATCGTTTACTGCCAATGTCTGGGAAAAAAACGCTGCCCCTATTGTTGATTCCTGTTTCACAATAGACCAAATAAATTCAGCAACACTATGTCCACGAGTATGTATGTTTAAGGATTTCGCAATAAATAACAGCTCTCAGAATTCAAAACCATTGTTGTGCACACACTACCATATACAGAAGAAGAAACATTCTCTATTCCTCATCCTCCCAACCCTGTCACACTTTTTACAGGGTATATATTTTAAGGAGAACTACTCTAAATACCCATCTTTTACCCATGAGTCCTTGTACTCTAGGGGGCTATTTGGGAGGGAGGATTTTGGAGTGCTAAGTCTATATTTTAATATATATTGGAGATTTAAAAAAAATAAAAGAACACAATATATGATCATATACGATCATATAACATTTCAATCACACTTTCTTTCATTCTTACAAACATTTTATAGTTTGCTTAATTTTGAAAAGAAAAACAATCCCGCCTCTCCCCTCCCCTCCAAAATCCCCCTTCCAAACAGACCCCTTGTTAAGGAGCTTCTAAACAGCTTATAAAAAAAAAAAGGAACCTCTAAACATTTGTTCTGAAACCAATGTTCAAATAAATGTAATAAACAGCCAATAACACTTCTAAACATTTATTGTGAAATCAACATCCAAATAAATGTTTTATAAGTTACAACCATACATTCTAATATGTTAATTAAATATATAAGATATTATAATCAAATCAAATTTTAAAAGTAAAGAGTACTACACAAAGCAAACTTCAGAATTATTATCCCATTCAAAGGTCCAAAGCCATAACAATTCATTCTCACTACCATACTAACTTTTTCAAACTAGAACTTCTCTAATCTTCTCCATCATATTAATAAGTTTTAGAAACACTTCACTAAAAAACGTAACAGAAAAACCCCAGTTTCAATTCGGTCAAATCAAAAGGGTCAAAAAAATAATATTTTTCCGCTAAACCTAAAAACCCATGAAAATTCTCCATATAAATTGAATTCCATAATCACCCAATTGAAGGGAGAAGAGAAATCAAAAGGGAAAAATAACCTGAAATTCAAGGAATTGACCCTTGACAAAACGCAAAACAAGACTGGATTTTCCAGCACCCATATCTCCAAGCAAAACCTGAAATTGAATCCATCAAAATAATTCAAAACAAAATAAAATATACGAATTAAGGTTATTGAGATGTAAAAACTAGATTGAAGGGGAAAAAAGGGGAGAATCGAGAATAGAGAGATACCAATTTGGCGTTGAGGTTGGTGTGTCCGATCGTAGCCATTCAAGTGAAATTGAACCGATCGGAATCGAAGAAGTGAAAAGGAAGAAGCTTTGAGACGAAGAAATTGAAATTGAAATCGAAATGTGAAGAAGATGAAGAAGAAGCTAAAAACAGAGTACTTGTCCAAGTTGTATTGTATTGCTTTTGGCTTGCGTGCAAACGCGCTTCTTCTTTATTTTATTTCCTTTTTCTACGTTTAACTTTTTATGTTGAGGCAGATTCCACTTAGCTTGGCTTTAGTTTAATTCACCGAAAACACACCGTCAAAATTTATATATTCTACCAAATCATTATACATTTCACGGAAAATCAACTTCTTATTTATCTTTTTGAAAGGGTCGATCTATCTTATTTTATCTTTCTTGTTTGTTTATAGGAAAGTTATTACTTTTTAAACAAAAGTACTATCTTTAATTTTTTAAGTTTAGTCCAATTTTTATTTAGGTTATATAAATATTTTTTTTATTTGATTTTTTTAAGTTACATTCATTTATAGCATTAATTTTTTAGAAATATTAAATTACGCATATTAGTCCTTTAAGTTTGACATTTTTCTCGAATTACCTTCATAAAATGTTGAGATATAATCGAAATATTGGACTATTTATGTTTAAAAAATAAATAAAATCAAAAAAAGGACATTTATTGCCTTGTTTTTAAAGTTATATATGTATTTAAATTGTTGTAAAGAAAATCAAGAAATATAGACTATTTATAAGATTTGATAAATGTTTTCTGAAAGATTAGTATGATATACATATTACGAAATTGAGATAAAAGACTAATGATGCAAATAAAATGTAACTTAAAAGACCAAATCGAAATAAAATAAATTTAAAGGACATAACCGGAAATTGAGTTAAACTTAAACGACTATAAATGTATTTATAATTACTATCTCTCGACCCTTTTGAAAACAAATATTCTTTTTTTATTATTATAATAAAATCAACAAGTTTGGATCTCATTAAAACTTCTAGAATCAAAATTCATTTGGGAGAAAGATCATTAGAGAAAAAAGTATCCTTCACCCCATATTAAAATTAATATACAATAGTTGTAGGCAATGTGGTATCTACGTCCCCTTTCAGAAATATATAAAACATGTTACTCTTAAATGAAATATAAACAAAAAATGTATTTGAAAAATTGACATACATGATATTAATTTTTAGTTAAATGCATCAACTTTTCAAATATCATTTTTATTTATATTTTATTACGAGAACATATTTTGGTAAGCAATGGAGCAAAGTATTACTCTTTCTACCAATGCGACTAAAAGATATATGGGTCATATTAGGACACAAAGCCCAAATGGAATCTAACAAAGCACATGCATAATCTCGGTAATTCTTCGTCTTTGAACTTCTAGAAACACTTGTTGTGTCAACACATGATGATCATTCCAGTTTGCTGCAGCCACAAACACTCCATTCGCGTCTCTAACAACTCAACTGAATCCCTGACCCATATGATCAATGGCGACATCAACATTTATCATTAAATAATTTGGCAGCGACAACGTCCAGTAATTTGGTTGACTGGGATGAGGATGGCGAACATGCAAATTTAGCTTAGCTTGATAATTTAGAAGAATGTGAAGACTCTTCTCAATGATCTCATGCACAAGTAGTTGTTTATCTTCAATGTTTTTTTGATTACGAGCTCTTCTAAAACATGTATATATCATGCTAAGGGCTTGATTAGGAAACTTTTAAATAGCATATTCTAACCAATCTCAGAAATTTTGAGGTTGACACCACATCTCCACCATAAATCTTACGACGTTAGGTATATGAGTCACCTTTCTTATATATCCAACATTTAGTCAATGTGCGATTTAACATCTCACACTTGAACTTAAACAATCTTCCCTTCTAGTATGAATTTCCTACATCCTATATTTGTATAGTCGTCACAACCAACACGCATATTGCCTACACCGCCAAGAAAACTTTCAATACTAGGATCCAATACATCAGAATTCACTCTTACTCTCCCACTAAGCCGAATCAAGGCTCTGATACCACTTTATTGGGGAGTAACAGGCCAAATACTCTAGAATCACAAGAGACTTTCACATCACATCTGCACCAAAAACCTGAAAGCATTAGGTATATGAATCATCTACTTTATATATCAAATATTTAACTCATACATAATCGATGTACGACTTAACCGCTCATACTTATAGATTTTGTAACATCCGAGTCCAATCCATTTTAAAAATATTAAACATAAATATGGTCTATTACATGTCATAGATTCATTTTTAACTTCTGCCATTTTGAAAGTCTCAAATATATAAAAGTTCGTTTATGTAAAAGTATATTTTATTATGATTTTTTGCGTGAAAGCCTAATCTAATCGTTGCTTGTGTAATCGTTTGGTGCATATGATGACACGCCCAAACAAATGATTTGTATATTATAAAGATCAAGAGTGCAATTTTTTTAAATTAATTATTTTAATATAAATATAAAAAGAAAGATTTCAATTTTAAAATGATTACATTAATGAAAAAAAATTAGTTAATCTAATTTATTGATGCAACACTCTAATACTTTCATATGCACTATATACGTGACTTTCTTAGTAATCGTCTTGATTTAATATTTAATTTATGATATGTGGAAAAAAATTAAATTAAATTAAATTAAATTATAATAGTTTTATTTAATTTAAATGATTAAAATCATGATTTTATATAATTATTTTGGTATATTAATTAAATGATTATTATTTTATACCTGATTTTGTTATATGGTTTACAGTCTAGTTTATTTAATTAATTCTGAAAATTAAGAAATAAATGTG
>JBBPBP010009778.1:37766682-37784182 GCA_037974735.1 Cicer chorassanicum | reverse complement strand
AATAGGACAGTTTGTTGGCTTAAACTCCTACAAACTGTGTTTTCTTTCACCAGCTTTATTGTTTGTGGCAATTTATACATTCACAAATTTGTGGCTGCCTTTTCCATTACAAATGATAACTAGAAAACTAATCATTGTGGCTGTTTTGGCGGCCATAAATATGGATTTTGTGGTCTTCTTCCCCTTTATGGGGCTTTTGACGGCAACATATAACTATTTTTTTTGTAGTGAATTAAGACATGAAAGAATGAATTTTCCATCACTCTTGACACCATACAATCATCTCTATCTCTATTCCTTACTATCTTTGATTAATTCATTGAAATGAAGGTTAAAAATTTAATTATTAGTGTTAATGATTTTTGTATACAATCAATAGAGAACAAAAATATTATTTTTCTCTTTGTAACCTAAAACCAATCCCTCTTTTCTAATCAAGATGATGATTTTAATTTATTACAAAAAGAATATTAGAAAATATTTTTGGTCTAAAGTTAATTTACAAAAATAAAATAGTTGGCCAACAAATTATTGCCTTTCCATCGATTTTGTTTTACACCCATAACTTTCTAAATTTCCTAAACCACAAACTCTTCGTCACAAACGAAATGAAGAAGAAAACTCTAGGCTCCTTCCATCATCTTCACGCCACAATCACCATCATTCACATATCAAAATTGAACTTCTAGTCTCTTTTCTTTAATTTTTGTGACACAACAAAACAGACTTTGATTCTTTGTAGATGCTTTTGGTCCTCATTTCTTAGAATGTGTTGCGAGAATGAAAAGCTTTAAGGTAAGGTCTTCTCCCCATACAAAATTAGGCTAGATATTAAATTAGTGTTTTGTAAGATATTGATATGATGTCTTAATGAATTTAACTATAAAATTTTATATTTTTATGAATAATATGTTTGTCTCGATTAACTTAATTATAAAGTTTTAATTTTTATTATTATAACATGAGTAATATACTTGTTGTTATATATTTGATATAAAGTTGTGATTTTTGTGTTGTCTTTATGTACTTAATTATAAATTTATGATTTTTGTCATGATACAATGAGTAATATATTTCTTATGATGTATTTGATTTAAAGTTTCAATTTTTATGTATTCAAATTACAAAGTTTTGATTTTTATGAAAAATATTCGAGTTTTGAGGAAGTGATGAAAAGTTGAGTTTTAATTATGATAATATGAGAAAATTGATTATTGTGATCCGTTTAGTGTAAACTCTAATAATGGGAGAAATTTTATAGTAGAAAGAATGAAGTTTCTATTTTTACGTACCTGATTTACATTTTAATGTTTATCAATAACATGTTGGATTTTATGGTTTATAAAATGAAAGTTGTGATTTTGAGATATTTACTCATGCGTATATGTGTTCTATATTTGAGATAGTGAAATTATTCATTTTTGACTATGAGGATATATGAGAATATAAATTTGATGTCATATGTAATTAAAATTTAATCCTGAACACTTTATATTTGTGGTTATCTAAGTGGTCGGTGATTTGTATTTTGAATATTTTTCTCCTTGTGGTTGCCTAAGTGGCTATGATTTGTGTTTTGAACATTTTATCTTTGTAGTTGTTTAAGTGGTTGATGATTTGTGTTTTGCATATTTTATCTTTTTGGTTGATTAAGTGGCTGGTGAGTACCTTGAGCATCATTATTATGACATTGCATATGCATTTTTGTGGGCGCCTTATTGGCTAGTTTGATTTTCTCCATTAATATGAATGACTTTTTGTGTGGGTGCCTTAGTATCATATAGTTTTAGGAGCATGCATAAATTGATTTTTTTAAATATTTTATTACAAAAAGACTTTATATTTATATTTTATGACTATTAATTTATTATTTAGTTTGATTTTTGTCTTGGGATGAACTGATCAATTATACGAACATTTTAAATACTAATGATCATGAAAAGATGTACGATTGAATGATGTTTATTTGGTCTACACACATGAGAAAAATAAAATTCTTATTTAAAAATTATGTTTGTATTAACAAAACCAACACAATATATTTTTAAAGTTTATTTAATTTTTGTTGTTAACTTTAATTAAAAATGTGGAGGTCGTTTATTTATTTATTTATTTTTTTTGTAAATTTCGCTTAAACAAAAACAACCGACGACATTGTGCGTTTTGGGTTTGTTGTGTTGCCAATATTTTCACCGGCACCACTTGAACCAAAGAGTATCTCAAGAAGAACAAATGATCACTTCCCTCTATCACCGATCTCGACAAAAATAATCCCTCATTTTTATCACGTTGACAAAAATAATCCCCATTTTTAAAATTGACTTTTTAGGTCCTTTAAGTATTATATTTATTGCAAATTTGGTTTCAAATAAGATTGCCATTAAAAAGGGTTAAAAAGGGTGATGTTGCATGTTTTTAAATGACTTGATATTAAACATATTAACGTCACAAAATACATGTGAATTTGTATTTATTCAACTTATTATATATTAAAATAATAAATTAAAAAAATACTAAAAATATAATTTGAAATTAAAAAATAAATTACAAAAATATTTATTTATTAAAAATAAATTACAAAAAATATTGTGTCTTTTATTTTAAATTTCATAATTTATTTTTATTTTTATGATGTATTAATTTAATATTTGATGAGATGGATACATATAATTTTACCTATATTTTTCTATGCCATCATGGTTAATGTTATTTCATTTAAAAATTTAGCACTTCACCATTTCTTAAAACAAAAATAGGGATTGTGATCAAGATTGCAACAAGTGTGATACTTGCGGATAAAAGAATTCGATTTAAAAATGAGATTATTTTTGTGAATATAATATAATTAGGAGGATAAAAAATACAAAGTCAAATTTAAAATAATATCTCCCTTTCATTTCCCTTCTATCAAACATTCTTTAAGGAAGCAGTTCTAAAAAAGAAAATAAAAAAATAGTTTAATATAAAAAAAATTACTTTTTAAAATTTCAAGACATGGATTACAAAAATTTCAGTAGTTCCTTTTTAAGTTGTTGGACAATTGTTAACATTTTTCTTTAAAAAATACACATAACACATGTTTTTAGAAAGTGTGTTCTTGAACGATTATTTAATGTTTTAAAAATTAGATGGGTGATCAAATTGGTGAGACTTTTTAAGTCATGGTTCAACTAGTTCATTCACTTTAATCACGATTGCACTATTGACAAATAAATAAATAGAAAAAGAAGAAATAATGCAAAAAAATAAAAATCAATTGAACCATTTGTAATTCAAATTCGATTAAACCAGACTATAGTACAATCGACTAATTAACCAAGATCAAATCGACAAATAAATGAACCAATCAATTTAATCGGTTGAACCAACAATCCCATTTTGTATTTGGTTAACAAAAAACGATATTCATTATATTATTTAAATTGATAAGAATTACATTGATCGATAACAATACAATTCAAAGTTATTAAAATAAAAAAGGATAAATCTACAAATAAATTCGCAACATCCAGATTAATAGCATTAAACAGTATAATGACTACAAATGTGACAAAATCTACAAATATGACAAAATCGAAGTGTCCAGGATACACATGTCTTTGGAGTTGTAACGTTGAAAACGCCAAAATCATTGATTGAATATGAATCTGTACTAAATCGAAATTAATCTATCAATCTGAAACAAACAAACACCTCAACAAAACAAAAAATCAAATGCCACACTGAGACGAAAAATCACATGCCACACTAAGATAAAAAAACTAAATATACGTGTAAAAAACACTTATTTAATTAAATAAAAAATAAAAAAGAGTTAAGATGTGATTTTAAATAAAAAATACCTTAAATCATCCCTTTTTGATGGATGAAGAACTAAGAAGAAGAAACAGGAAAGTTTTTGGCGGTTTCTAACCGAAAAAATCTTGCTTCACTTCCTCTGTATCAACAATCTTAAAACATTGATATAATTGCATTTTTTGGTCTACCATATAATTGCATTTGAATGAATGATACAAAATTTACGTCTTTTTAAAGAAGTATACATCCAAATAATGCATGAGATATAATTCAACTGATTTTAAGTAAGTCACGTAATTGGTGCGTTTCTTTCAGATTTTTTTATGAAAAAATCTATTTTTTCAAACTAAAATCTATTTTTTGAAAGGCGTTTGTTTCAGATTTTTAAAAAATCATTTTGTTAAAAAAAATATTTTTTGGACAAAAATGAAAAGTTAAAAATAATAGTTTCTCGCATTTTGCTATTGCGATAGATGAGTGAGAAAAACCAAATACAACTGAAAAACACATAACTTAACTCATTAACGATAGAAAATGATGCAATTACCTATCTTATTTTGAAAATTTCAAATTGCCTCCGTTCATTTTTAGTAAGTTGACCATTTTTTTCTCTTCTCACGAAGTTGTTATTTTTCCCATGCCACCTTGTTTTCATCCAATAAATTTTGTTTTCTTTTTAGATTTTTCTTGTTTTTTTAGTTGGGTGCTTTTATTTTTTTGTTTTTGAGAAGTACTCAATCATAAAATTTTAAAATGTGTATACGAAATGGTCATTGTATTTAAAAAAAATCATTTTTACAAAATTGTATACAAACGAGTTAAAAATCATTTTTCTTAAAAAATTATTTTTATAATAGTAAACAAACGGGAGTTAAAAAATCATTTTTTTAAATCTCTAAAAAATAATCTCTAAATTATTTAAAACAAAAATTATTTTTATTTAAGCTCAAACAAACACACTCAATATTGAATATTGAAGGTGGTCCAATATGATCGCACATTTCAATGCACACCGAATAAATTAAGTTTAATTGTATTTTTAACTTATCTAATTTTTTAATTGTACAATTTTGGTCTCTTTGGTTTAAAATAAGTGATTTCGGTCTATCACATTTATCATATTTTTATTTTGTATTCTTCCATTTGTTTTTCTTAATTTTTTGGTCATGTGACACGACATGTGAACTTTTTAATAATTTGACATGATGATTTTTTTTTTATTTAAAAAAATAAAATAAAGAATCGCTGCTATATCTTTTACGTAATTATCTTTTCTTCCTCTGTCATTTTATCGCCGTTAGAATATGAACTTTCTCGAGATTTCATTTTCAAACTGTTGTGCTTTCTATTGGTTTATGAGTACCTATATCGGAATTTTCTCGGGTTTTTCTTGAATATCTTTTTTACAGAACTTTAAATTCATTTTTTTTATAGCTTGAATGTAGTTGAGAGTGGAAGTTTAGTGAATGACAATGGTGTGGTGGCGGAAGTAGTTGAAAAATATGTAAAAACATCAAAACAACAAAAAAAATAGACTGAAATTGAAATTAAGGATTCTAAGTTTAGTTTTTTTTAATTAAGTAAATATAATTTTGTTTTATTTAAGTAAAACAATTATTTTTTGTAAAAATTAATTAAAATCACTTTCATCATGTCAAGTCATTAAAAAGTTCATCCTATCATGCCACATCACTAAAAAAATTGAAAAAATTAAGTGGGGTATTCCAGAATAAAAATTTGGGAAAATGTAAGGAGCCAAAGTGTTCATATTAAATTAAGGGGACCAAAATCTCAAAATTAAAAATTAAAAGGCAAAAAATGCAATTTAGCCTACAAATTTACTCCTGGAACTGATATGCTTTGGCATCAATTATAATTATATACATTTTTTTGTGGATTCAAATATAAATAAAATTCAATTAATCTATCTATGTATATGATGATATTAATCCAGAAAATATCATTGCATTAATTCTTTAATATTATGAGAAATGACTACAATAATTAGAGATAAGTAATTAATTATATATTTTTTACATTAAACCAAAATAATTATGTTTAATTAAATTTTTTATCTCCTATTTTAAAATTGAATTTTTTGGTCCTCAATTTTTACATTTATTGCAATTTGATTTCTAACCCATACTTTTTACTAAAAAAATGGTGTTTTGAGCCTAAAAATGTGATTTTTTTGCCCTAAAACTGTATTTTTCTCTTCACATTTACTATTGGGGCAATAATTTATAAATCTTGGAGTAAAAAGATAGCATTTTAAATGTCAAACTCAATGCTGGGATCAAAACTACAATAAATGTGATGATTAAGTGATAAAAAAAATTGATTTTAAAATATGAAAATTATTTTTTACTGGTGTGATAAAATATGAGTTCTAAAAATATAATTAAGTCAAAAAATTAAATGCATTTGATTTAGCTGTCATCCATAATATAATTGTTAAAAGTAATTATATTTGCTTATACTCCATATGTCCCTAAGAAGAATGGTTTACAAGAATTAAGGAAAATGGTTTTCTCATTAAATGTGTCAACTTTGGGTATTACCTTTCTACAAATATCATTCAATTATTAAGAGAGAAGTGAACAATCTTTTAATTTAATTAATTAAGGATATTTTAGTGAAAAATAACTAATGCATACTGTAAATTGAATAGGGGCTCTCAAAAAGGGACATATTTTTGTTTACAATATAGTTTTACATATAGGAATGGGGATAGTAATAGAGGTCAGAGAAAGTATATCAATTTCAATTATAAACAAAAAATGCATGATTTTGACTTTAAATATAAAAAAAAGTCAATTCATCTATCTATATACATTTAATGACATTATTCCAAAAAAAATTGGCATTAATTTCTTAATATTATGAGAGATATGTTGAGACAAAATCTCTCTCAAATGATTTTAATGATAACAAAATTGCTTAAGAGATTATGATTGTGGTTAGTGACTAATATGTGCTCTTGAGTGAATTCTTATAAGAAAATAGGTTAATCATCAATAAGATCAAAAAGAGAAAAATCTGACTTAATCCATCAAATTTTCAAATCTGGAGGATAGGATGAACTATTGAGAGGATGACCTTCAAAGATGCTTAATATTCATCATCATTGTAACCATGATTTTTAGTCGTGAAAAGATGTTAAAACAGTATCCAAGAATAAATAAATGGAGCATTTTAATCAAAGAGGTCAGAGACCAGATTTAACTGGTACGAGGATGGGCTGCACGAGGTACGAGGATGGTCAGTACGATGTAAGAGGATAGATCTATAGTCACATCATTCTCAAAAGTTGAAAACGACCTAGCACTTCAACTTACAGGAAGGTTGTAGCCCACAAAGTCAAAGATATAGCCTTACATGTCTTAAAGAATGAAAAGAGAAAAGGACAACTCATGACCAAGTACCTAGGAGGTTTGAACCTCATGGACGATGATGGACTGCATCTGTCCAAAGACAGCTGGATAGCAGTTCTGTAATTAAGTTCAAAGACCTTGGACTTTTTGATCAAGTCTCCAACGGTCATATGATGTTTGTCACATGAAAAGATCTTCACAAGTTCTCTATAAAAGGCATAGAGCTCTTCATTATCAAATACACAACTACATTGCATAAAAAGATCAAGAGTCTTAAAGCTATCAAGAGCAATATCCATCATCTCTTTATACTTTCTATATTCCTACACTAGATCTCTGAAAAATGCTTTTAGAAAGTGTTAAGTAAAGAGAAAGAAAATCATACTCATATCACTTTGTAATTTCCACGTGAGCTGCACTTGGAAATAGTTGAAACTTGTAAAAAACAAGGTTGTAATCTTGGTGAAGCTTAAGAATACACAAAGTGTAATCAACCTCTGTGAGAGGTTGATCATTAGTAAAATCTCACAAGTGTGTGAGGACTGGACGTAGCCATCATTGGATGAACCAGTATAAAAGTTGTGTGTCTCTCCTTTTATATTTTCGCTTGTTTTCATTCAGTTCATATTTAAAGGTTTAAATTTCTATCATCTGATTCGCATCCTCTCTAAGAGGTTAGTAATTCAAAAACACATTAAAATATTTTTAAACGCCATAAACCATATTCAAGCATCCTTCTAGTGGATATTTAGCTACATCAAGATAACCCTAATAATTTGGGATAATTGTGTTTCTGTTATACATAAAACAAAAACATTTGATATAAGTCCACATTTTCTCTAAGTTTCTCTTATTTTTCGTTTACCAAAAAGAGGGGTTTTGGTCTACGTGCTTCTTTATTTCCGTTTTAGTCTAAATAAGTATGTTTCACACAAATTAAGTTTTTCTTTCATGCTTTTTTTCTTCTTCGTGATTTTGCTTATCAAATCGACGTTGTTTGATTTCTCACTTGGTGCAATGTTTGTTTGATTTTCCGTCTTGTTGCGGTATTCGTTTAATTTAAATTGACATATCAATTTAGATCAATTACTGATTCTAGTAATGACTATGTCATCAACATTACAAATCCGGAAACATGAATATTCTAATTTAATTTTGTCAAATTACTAGTAAACATTGTATCGTTTTATGGTATTAACTTAGATGATATGAGTGTGTTTGCAAATTCATCATTTTAGTTTTTAACGACGTTGAATTTGTGTTTGTATTTAATATTCTCCATCGATTTGAATGAATGAATAAAAACAAAAAAAATTAAAATGCAATTAATTATTCTCCTTATTAAATTTGAAAATAGATTATCCAACCAAATTTTGTGGTCGTCAATTGTTACATTTATTGCAATTTTATTTCTAACTCATACTTTTTACTCCAAAAATTGTGTTTTTAGTCTAAAAATATGATTTTTGGTCCTAAACTTGTATTTTTCTCTTCACATATACGATTGGGGCGATAAATTATAATTTTTGGAGTAAAATGTCAGAATTTTAAATGTCATAATCTATGTTGGGATTAAATCTACAACAAATGTGATGATTAAATGACAAAAAAATTTGATTTTAAAATATAGAGACTATTTTCGTGAATAAAATAAAATAAGAGTCCTAAAAGTATAATTATGTCAAAAAATTAAATACATTTAATTTAACTATCATCCTTTATATAAGTGTTAAAAGTAATTATCTTTACTTTACTTGTACACCTATGTCCCTATGTTTAAGACCCATTTGATAAATTTGCAAGAATTAAAAAAAAAAAATTCTCATTAAATTTGTCAACTTTGTGCATTGCCCTTCTAAAAATATCTTTTAATTATTAAGAGAGAGGAGTTAATGATCTTTTAATTTAATTAATTAAGGGTATTTTAGTGAAAAATATTTAATGTATCTTGTATATTGAATAGAGTCTTACAAAAAGAGACGTACCTTTTTGACTTAATTGCAGTTTTAATTTTTCTATTTTAATCAATTCACGAAATCAGTTCCCTATTTTAAAATATGACACTTTTAGTCATTTATTATGATTTTATAACTAAAAAAATGTGATAAGACACATTTTAAATTACGTAGATACAATGATGTGGAATAATTTACACTCATGAAATAACAATAAAACTCTAAAATTTTAACTTTCAACCTCATAATTCTTTTTGTTTTTTTGTAATTTAATTAATGACATATGAATAATAAATGCCTCTAGATAGTTCTGTATCATGACATCATATGTCATGATATAGAACTATTTTTATAGTTAAAAGATTTGAGAGAGACCAAAACAGTCGAGTTTTAAAATAAGAGGATCAAAACTGTCGAATTTTAAAATAGGATGATCAATTTTGTAAAGTGTGAAAATAGAAGGATCAAATCTACAATTAAACATACTTTTTTTAACAAGAGAGTTTTACATATATATAGGAATGAGGATAACAATAGAGGTCAGAGAAAATATATCGATCTCAATTAATTAATGCATTTGAATGATTTTATATTATGAAATCGTATGACACATCATTTAAAAGATGTCAAATCGTTTAGTTAAAAAATTTGAAAAAAAAAAAATTATCGGACTTGTAAAACAGAAAAACCAATTATGTAAATTGATAAAAATAGAGAACAAAATTACATTTAGTTATGATTAAGAAATGAGAGAGTATTTGTATGGATATGTTTACTCATTACCACAATGAAGGTGACCGGTAGTTGCCTTGGGAATACGTTGCTTCCCATATTGATATAATGTTAGCATTTAATACATTGATATAATGTTAGCATTTAATGCTACCCTGTAGTGGTTGGCTCTTGTTCCTTTCATATTTATGTACAATCAAATTCAACCAAATTAGTAAACATTTTTAGCTACTCATAATAATAATGGACAAGGGAAATGGTGTTGAAGCAACAAGATCTTCCATTGAAATGGAAAATTCAGTAGCTGATGAGGAATTGGAAGACAGAGCTTCACTCCTACGCATTGTTGAAACTTTCTTGCGTTTGTTCCCTATTGGTTTGTGTGTAACAGCTCTTGTCATTATGCTTAAGAATTCTGAGGAAAATGAGTATGGTTCTGTTGCTTATTCTGATCTTGGTGCTTTCAGGTATCAAATTTTTAGTTTTCATGTTTTTATTTTATTTTTTGCTCTAATGAAAATTGAAATTTAACTCCTATAAATTTGATTTAGTGGTAAAAAGATAAATATTAGATCTGACATGTTGGGAGTTTGATTCTGCTAATGTTATTAAAAAAAAGACAAATATAAATATCTTTGTAAGTGTTCAACGAACTCTAAGATCTTCTCTTTTTTTCTGTGAAGAAAATAATTTTGGTTTTTGCATTTTAGTGGTTGGAGGAAATTTAAAGGAGAGATTTTATTTTAATTTTTTTTTGTTTGATTAATTCTTGAAAGAATGGACATAATTTCTCTCCAAGTCAATTCAAGTGCCCTCTAACATTTTGAGTGATTGTGGAGATCTGGAGCGAGAGAATCGACTGATAGAGAGTTTATAGTTGGTCTAATACATGATTTATTAGTTAAGATATTTTATTTAATATTTTGATATATTAATTATTATTTTATTTTCTTATTTTTAGTATTTTCTTAAGTTTTTTTGAGAATATGACACATGCATGACCATGATTTATTTAGAATATTATATTAAGTGCATTGTCCTTTTTTAGAAAAATCAATAAATAAATAAAAGATTATTTTTATTCTTCCTTTTTTAGATTGGAATTCCTAATTTTATTAGTCTCTCTATAAAAGAAAGTACCATAAACTCAAAAGAACTACTAATTTTAGTGATAATTTTTAATTTAATAATTTGTTTTTAGAATTTGGTTCATTGTTGAGATTCAATTTATTGACTTTTTAAATTTTTGTTTCTTCTATGTATTATTTTGTTTAAGTCTCGTGCAAATCCTTATGGTTTTTTCTTTAAAAAACATTTCATTATCAACCATCTTTTAGCTTAGAGTCTTAAATAAAGTAAGATTTTTTTGTGTACTTAAACAATAATACCAATGGAAGGTAAGGGACTAAAGAGTGTGTCATCCATCGATGTAGAAACCTCTAAATTCAATATCCATTATTTTTCTAAGTGATTATCTATGTTAAATCTTATATGAGCTCTCACAACTTTAAATTTAAAAGACACCTTAGTAGATTAAGTAGAGTAGATAATTATAAACTTTTTGTATTTGGATTTTGCATGTGGTAGGTATTTGGTGCATGCCAATGGTATTTGTGCAGGATATTCACTATTCTCAGCTGTCATTGTTGCT
This sequence comes from Cicer chorassanicum, assembly GCA_037974735.1. Lineage (NCBI taxonomy): Eukaryota > Viridiplantae > Streptophyta > Magnoliopsida > Fabales > Fabaceae > Cicer > Cicer chorassanicum. The sequence continues at coordinate 37,772,672 of JBBPBP010009778.1, read as the reverse complement.
GTGCCCCGCCCTTCAACCATGCCTAAAGCTTGGGCTTTCTTTTTGCTTGACCAGGTAGGTTATCTCACTTCGATTTAGACTTCTTACCAAAATGTCAACTACTTCAATTTAATGTGATATATGATTTTATTTTTAATTACTATAATACTAATAATTGGAAATACTTACCACTCTAACTCTATGTGTCTTACAATAAATGATCCATTTAAAAAAATAAATGTTTGAAAATGAATTACCCTTTTCAATTTACATATAACATTAATTATTTTTTTTTTCAATTAAACCCCCTCTAATTAATAATACATACATCACTTTCAATTCAATACATTTTTTTTCCATTTGTATTTTTTGAAATCCTAGGTGCTAACCTACATAATACTGGCTGCTGGAGCTGTATTAGCACAAGTGTTGTACCTTGCTGAGAAGGGAGTCCCAACAGCAGCATGGAATTCAGCTTGTGACTCTTTTGGTTCATTTTGTCACAAAATCAAAGCATCATTAGCTATCACATTTGTTGCTGTTGTTTGCTATGTTTTGCTTTCACTTATTTCCTCTTACAGGCTATTTAGCAAGTATGATGCACCAGCACCACTCAACAAACCCAACAAGGACATTGACAATATTGCTGCTTTCAATGGTTGACCTTAAAATAGTGTGTTTGTAATGTGTACATCTTAATTAAATACTTCTATGTGCATGAAGTTGCCTTGAAGTACAAACTTTAAGTGCTTCTGAACCAAATAACTTCAGCAGCATGCTTATGAATGTCCTCTAATTTCCAAGTGCAAGGAATGTGAATTACACTAGTTTCTTTTTTATTTATGTGAAGAAAATATCCTTCATGTGCAGCATAATTGATAAATGTTACTTAACAGTGATCCATATCCAGAACACCTTGAAAATCTAAACTTATCCTTAACCATATTGTAATATACAAAGGCTATCAAGAAAATCACACACAACAAATTTGAGTCTACATTAGTCATTTATTTGCAGTCCTTGGTCTTATGTTATTTAATAATACACCAAAATCCATATTATCAAAATGGTATAACAAAAGAGAGAAAAGTACAAAATCATGAGCATGAAGAATATTGGCATTGTTTCCAGAGAGTTTTGGTGCCCTCTCTGCACTCACCAAAACACAAAATATAATCACACCCTAGGTGTAGTGTTAATGTTCCAATCTCAAGTTCTAACTCCTATTATTTTTAGGAGATATTATTTGTGTTAAGATTTACGTGAGCTCTCATGATTTTGTTCTTAAAAGACATCTCAATAGATAAAGTAGAGTAGATAATTATAAATCACCTTTAGGTTGTGTTTGAAAGCAAAGAAGATACACATTCCAAGAACTTTTCTATTGCATGGTTCAAAAGGAGTTAAGATCATCTCAATTTCTTACTTTTTCAAATTTTTTTCATTATCAAAGTTTTGAAAATATAAAATATAATAATATGACATTTAGTGGATCCAAATATTTTTATACACCCTAAAACACCTAAAAACTCACTCTAGTAATGGAGAGGATAAATGACCACAAAAATGTCTTCTCTCCAAAATGGAGAGAAACATAACAAAGTAAAGCTTATTGGAGAGAAAGATAACAAAGTAAGCTTATATTTTCTCTTTCATACCATTTTACCATTTTTTATTATAATATATCTTATTTTTAAAGGGTACTTAATTTACCAGCCTCAAATATATATATAAAAAAAAAAATTATATTTGGTGGTCTCAAATATAAGCTAAAATTAGATACTTCTATCATATTTAATGCTATAATTTCTAAAATGCAGTTTCATTAATGTAATTTTTATTTTTCAGTAACTCTTTTATTCGTATAGAACAATTTTAATGAGGGGCAATTTAGATAATACAATTATTTTTTTACTATGAGAAAATTAAATGAACTCGACTATTTTTCATAAACAATATGAAATAAGTTATGTTTTTTTGCTTATATATACGATCTAGAGAAACTCGACTATTTTTCACAAACACTTTCAATGATTAAAATGTAATTCAATCTTTATGATAATAATTATAAGTATACGCCCAAATCATCACTTAAAGTTAGGGATATAATGATAAGGAAAGTTGGGGATATAATGATAAGGTGGTTGCGAATTTGATTTCCCTCAATAAAATACTACTAATATTAATTAATAATATTGGCCGTTAAAAAAAAATTTTACAACACTAAATGTATTCCCATTTGTGTTTCATATCCTAGGTGGTACCCTACATAATCCTGGCTGCTGGAGCTGTATTAGCACAAGTGTTGTACCTTGCTGAGAAGGGGGTCCCATCAGCAGCATGGAGTTCAGCTTGGGGCTCTTTTGGTTCATTTTGTCACAAAATCAAAGCATCATTAGCTCACATTTGTTGCTGTTGTTTGCTATGTTTTGCTTTCACTTATTTCCTCTTACAGAATATTTAGCAAATATGATACACCAGCACCACTCAACAAACCCAGCAAGGACATCTACAATATTGCTGCTTTCCATGGTTGACCTTAAAATATTATTTGTAATGTGTGCATTTATTATGTCCTAGTGGATAGCAAAATACTTTTATGTGCGTGAAGTTGCCTTAAAATGAGAAGACAATCATTCACATTTGCTCAAAATGAGAAGACAATCATTCACATTTGCTCCTTGAAGCATGGACTTTAAGTGCTTCTAAACTAAATAATTCAGCAGCATGCTTATGAATGTCCTCTAATCTCTAAGTGCAATGATTTATACTACTTAGTTTATCTTTCTGAAAACAAAATTTTCCTTCATGTGCAGCATAGTTGATAAATCTTAATAAGCTATATGATGTCTAGATAATATATCGTTTGCAAATCATAGCTTGATAATAGGATGCCGCTCCAGTATGAATACATGTATGATACATTTGAAATCTTATACCCTTGAAATTCATTGGACCCTAGTCTACATTTCAACCCAATTTCCTCTAGATCTTAAACAAATCCTAATAAGTAAGACTAAGTGCACGTTTGGTGTCCTGGTAGGATAGACAAAATCATAATGAACCACCTTGATTTTGTAAAAGCTACAGACTGTAGTTTGTGCAAAATCACAATGGTTCACCGTGATTTTGCTACTTCCACTAGAAAACCAAACATAAGCTAACACTCCAAAATCCACCACATAAAACCAAAAACAGGGAATATATCAAACAATCTTTTTTATGTTGATTTATCGTAATTAGGGCTTTAGATCACCACAAGACGCCAAATGTACTACTGCGACTTAGGTCCTTTGGACTGTTATGGAACTAATCCCAAGTCGACAACGAGACTTTTGATTTTTTCACACGGGGTTGGCCAACATTTCATTGGGGCGACTCCACAAATAGAACTACATTCAAATTTTTGCAGGAGAATTACATTACCAACTCTCCCAAAACTATGTCCATATAGATCAAGCTATCTGATTGAAGAATAGTCAAGTTCACAAAAAATATCCATATCCAGAACCCTTGAAACTCTAAACTTATCCTTATTGTAATATAAAAAATCTATCAAGAAAATCACACACAACAATTTTGAATCTGCATTATTCATTTGCAATCCTTAGTCTATGTTATTTGTTATTTAATAACTCAGTAAACCCCATATTATCAAAATGGTAGTAGAACAAAACAGAGGATAATACAAATCAGTGGCTGCCGGGCTGATTTAGAAGACTCCATCCACATGAAAGTGTGCACAACATAAGCCCCAGTAGCGCCGGCATAAAAAGTCCCCTGTCAGCATACCAATTCAGTTATATACTAATTTATGGTTTTACAAAAACAAAAAAAAAGTTATGGTCAATTAAAAATTTTAATACCCCAGTTTGAGACGGTTCTTAGGTTCGCCAGTGGCATAGCCTGTGAAGTAGAAATATCTAGCAACAGTGTAAATTATTCCAAGGACAGCACAAATGGAGGGATGCTTAAACCCTCCCAAAATCATGAGCATGAAGAATATTGGCATTGTTTCCAGAGAGTTTTGGTGTCCTCTCTGCACTCACCAAAACACAAAAAAATATAATCACACAACACATATACAACCCAATAAATAATAAAATTCTTTCATTCACCAACTATACCACTACAACAAGAAACAAAACAATAACAATGTTTTCTGTTGACCAAATTATAGTTCCAGTGCATCCGCCCAATCAAGTTGACCACCTTTAGTGCAGGCTCCTCTCTTAACAATGTTTTTTTGAAATTGTATCAGTTGTAAAGACGATGAGGGTCATTAAACTTATACTTCTTAAGATTGTCGACGATCGTAGTTAGAGTTTCGAGTAACTGTTAAACATGAGGCTACGATGGACCCAAGGCCAAAGCTTGAGGCCTCCAAAAAATAATTAATTTTTCATGTATATTTTAGCCTAAAAAAAATAGAAATGTTAAAGTAGTACAGTAAAGCAAGTAAAAAACCTCACAATTATAAAAAGGTACAGCCATTGACATATATATTTAATTAAAATATTTTGCATATCAAAAAACAAGAAATCTAGAATTTAAATAAAACTATACTAAAATTATTGTTGTTAGTATTGGACCGGCCCAGGTCCACCAAAGCATCCACCTATTTTTCAATATAGTTTTACCATAGGATCAAATTTACCAGGATAACTAAAATCATGTGAGTATAACTCTGATTAATAGGGATTCATTATACTTAAATTTCACTCAATTATTATCAAAACAATATAATAGAGAGAACGAGAGAGGGAAACCTGAACGCAGTTGAAGAGCTTGGCATCTTTGTTTTCAGATTCAGAAGCATAAAGGGTTGGATAAAACACTTTGTACCTACGGAGAATTTCAACAAACACCTTGTAAGCAAAGTGACACAAGTTGCAAGAATAAAAATTGAGGAGGAAAATAAAAGCGTTTACTTCTTGCGAGCTTTGCCAACTTGAAAGGTCATGTAGAAATTGAGAAAGCAATAGAGAACGAGAATTATCACAACAAAGCCATATTCTTTTGGCAACAATTCTATCAGTTTCGTCATTTTTGGATGATGGGTTGGAGAGTTTTCGAATGGACGAAGGATTCAATGTCAGAGGAAGTCTTGCGTTGACACAACACAACTATTTGAGCACAATGTTTAGCCTCACACACGTGCTTCGAAAAATATAAAAAGAAAAAAAATTAAGTAATGTATATTTTTATATGTGTGTCTAAATGTTGTTTCAAATAATTATAAAATTTGTAAACAAATTATAAAAACTAATTTTTTTACTCAAATTATAAAAGATCATAAATATATAAAATTTGAGGACAATAATTATAAGCAATAAAGAGAAATATAACTACAAAATTTTGCATAAGAAAATATTTCAAAAAAAAACTATACATTGATTGAAAAGATTTAAAAAATGGATACAAATAGCATTTATTTTGTATTGGTTTTTTCTTCATGTTCAGTTAATCTAGTTCAATTTAACCCACACAATGCATAAAAGCTATTAACAAACATACTAGCTTTGTTGGATTAGTGGATGCTCTTAAAAATTATTAGTGTGTAACCCGCGCGACACACGTTGACAAATTAAGATTATTAAAACTTTTTTTTTTTTATTAAAATACCTATCAATAATAATAATTGTTTAAAAATTTTAATTATTCTAAAATAAATGTAGTATGAAAGTCAAAAAAGTTTTTATAGTCTAATTATAAAGATTAAATTGTCACATGATACACAAAACATCATTTGTTGTAATCATAGAAAAATATTGAACACCTTAATTTTGAGATGAGGATAAAAAACTTGAATAAATAACCTAAGAAAAATAAATTCCAAACAATAGATCCTAGCCAAAAATATCAAATAATTAATGTGTTTATTGATTTAGCAAAAAAAAAAAAATAAGTAACCATGTTCTATTTTAGCTTTTACAACATAAAACCATATAAATGTTTCGATGCATTAAGTATATATATCTAAAAAGTTAAGTCACAATTGTTCAGTTATT
>JBBPBP010009778.1:37745455-37759029 GCA_037974735.1 Cicer chorassanicum | reverse complement strand
ATTTATTTATTTATTTTAATTTTAAATAAATAAAATAGATATATAAATAAAAAATAAATAAATAAATCAAATTGATAAATTTTAAATTTAATAAAATAAAATTTAAATAAATAATTTTAAAATATTATTTAAGTATAAATTGATAACATTTATTTTTAATTAAAAATATTATTTTATGTTATTTTAAATTTTCAATTAATTATTTAATTTGCTTACTATAAATTTAAACTATAAGTTATAAATTATAAGTTAATTTTATTGTATATCCTTCCATCAAGAAGATGTACTACTTGATTTTTTTAACCAAAAAAAGCTTGGAAACGTAAAGGAGTTGTACAAGTAAGAAAAACGATCCATCATGATTTTTGTCATTTCCTATGAAAGTACTTTAGTATTAAATACTTCTTTAATTAAATATAAATTTCTCTCCCCTTCGCATGAAATACTTTTTTGGACAGGAATAGTGCATGGAGCTAACCTTTCATACTTTGCGATATATCACCATATCATTTACATATAAATTTTTGTAGTAACTTGAATATCATTCAGTATCTGTTTTTCTTCCTTGTTTCAAAGAGTGAGAACTAATTTTGCATATATATACACTTTCATCATATTAATTTTGATGTTTTTTATTCCTTTAAGTCATGAGGTTTTGTTTGTGTATTTATATATGTATTGTGAAGTTGTCTTTTATGCTTATTATTATTGTTGTTGTTAACTGATTTTATGTTGTTTTTTCTTCTCTTAATGATAGCTTTAGAGTTTGAAAAAGAGGTTATCAACAAAGAATGTGGAAGAGTAGTAGTAGTCATGCAAGTGAGGATGATAAAGATAATGCCACTCTTGGTTTTTTTGATACCATATTCTCGTGGACTCTCAAAGATGTTCTCAACGAAAATCTATATAGAAACAAGGTTCTTTTCTTTCACCCATTTTCAAAATGTGCATTTGTTACTTGAGAAGAATTTTGTCCCTAGAAATTTTAAAATTCATTTTTATTTTATTTCTTTTATAATTATTGGACAAACATGAATTTTCTTTTATATAGTAAGAAATCAAAATCTTATATTGTCTATTTTTTTATTCAATGTTGAGTATTTTTTCATGAAAATAATTTGTTATAGATCATTTTTTTAGAAAGTATAATTTTCAGTACGTTAAATAAATACAATAGTTTCTACTTTTTCCAAATATCTCTAAAACATAATATATAAAATATTAAATGTCAAAATCATTTTTTATATTCTAAACAAATCAAGTCTATCATGATTTCTATTTTAGGTGAAAAATCATTCCTGTCTATAAAACCATGCATGAAAAAAGAATATGTATACATGTTTATCTATGGCTATATATCATTTGTTTATTTATATTGGTTAAAAAATTACTATTTTTCTCTCAGGTGAATAAGATTCCTGAGACATTTAAATCACCAACAGAATACAAGAACTCCTTCATTCCACCACTGCTAGAAGAAACGCATTCAGATTTACATTCAAACTTGTTAGCAGTGTCACGAGCTTCATATTGTCATGTTTTGAAAGTAGAAAGAGACAGTACTCAATTCACACTTTCAAAACATTTGTTCTATAGAATATCAATGAAGAGCATAACTGATGAAGTTGCAAAAGATTTTGCAAAATATGAACCAGAAGCTGGTGATCTCATTGCTTTTACTGATACTAAGCCTAAAAGAGTTGAAGATTTGAATACACACCAATGTCCTTACAATGTTGGTTATGTTGTTGGTCCTAAAGATGAGTTTTCTGATGATATTTTAGTAATGTCATCAAAACTCATGATTGAATCTGACTTCACAAAAAACAACACTCATAAACTATATGCAGCTAATCTGATGAACTTGACGACAAATGTTCGTATTTGGAATGCGTTGAACTCTCAGTTGGAGGGCGAACATCTTGACATTATTAAAAATGTGTTGCAGCCTGTTCATAATGTATTAAGAATCACTTGATCATTTCTTATTCTGAGTTTTTTTCTGCATAATTACTCTGTCCTTACTTTTACTGCATGAAAAGTTATTTTGAAATGCATTTTTTTTTCTCATTGTAAAGGGCTCTGGTAATCAACAGTTTGGCCGAGAGATAAGTAAAACCTGGTCATGTTCATATATTCAAGACCATTTTCAATGGTTATGCCGCATGGAACTATGAATACTATTGTATTATTCTTATGGATTTCTTAACTTTGCAGCTAATTTGTGAAAGTAAATTTTATAATGGTTTGTATTTCAGAGTGGAGAATGTTGCAAAATTTGCATTTCAAGATCCAATAGTCAAGCTTCTTTAATTGAAAAGGGCATAATTGTTGCTCAGAATCTGAATGAATCACAAGAAGAAGCAGTTTCAAGCTGTGTTAGTATGATAAATTGTTGTCATGCTAATACTAAACTTATATGGGGTCCACCAGGAACAGGGAAAACAAAAACAGTTGCATGCTTGTTATTTTCTTTACTAAAGTTAAAAACTAGAACATTGACATGTGCTCCAACTAATACTGCAATATTGCAAGTTGCAACTAGGTTGCATAGTATTGTTATGGATTCACTTGAACATGATACATATGGTTTAGGAGACATTGTGCTATTTGGCAATTCTAAGAGAATGAAATTAGCTTCTCATCCTGGTCTTGAAGATATCTTCCTCGATATTCGCATAAACAACCTCATGCAGTGTTTTGCTCCATTAACTGGATGGAAGCATACCTTGGAATCCATGATGCAGTTTCTTAAGGATCCCAGAAAAACATATTTTTCGGAGCTTGGCCATGAGTCCCTTGAAGAGTATGTTTTGGGAAAGAATAGTTTTGTTTTAAATATGTATCGCGCATACATGCGAACTAGTGACGATGATGATCCTATGACATTTGAGGAATATGTGCAGAATTTTTGGAAAGACATTGCAGAGAAATATCAATCTGATGTGATTGATAACAGCAAAAGTTCCTTGACGTTGGAGCAATTTGTAAAGAAGAGGTTTCGTGAGCTACGAGAGAAACTCAAGTTCTTAATACAAACTTTATACACACACTTGCCAAAATCTTTCATTTCTGTTGAAATAGTGAAGAAAATGTTTCGAGCTCTCGAATTGCTAAGGTCTATAGGAATTTATTTGCATCAATCCAAGTTCAAGGAAACTTTTGATGATTGTGAAAAAGAAAGTATTCCTGCTTGCTTTGAACCATCAAGCATTGAAATAGATGAGTTCCTTAGAATACTAAGTTTGCTTTCATGTTCAATTTTGCTTCCTGAACTCAATGGAAAAAGTCACATAGAAAAGTTTTGCTTGTCAAATGCATGTCTAGTCTTATGTACGGTGTCTAGTTCTATAAAACTTTATACAGAAGGAATGACACCAGTGAAATTTTTAGTTATTGATGAAACGGCTCAATTAAAAGAATGTGAATCTATAATTCCATTACAGCTACAAGGTCTTCAACATTGCATTCTTATAGGTGATGAGAGACAACTTCCAGCTTTAGTCAAAAGCAAGGTACTTGATCATTGATTTCATATTTTGTTGGATTTTGAAAAAAATTCCATGATTGAAGATTGTTATTTAATATTTTTAAAACTATATATTATTAGATTGCTGATAATTGTGGATTTGGAAGAAGTATGTTTGAGAGGCTGGTAAAGTTAGGATACAAGAAGCATATGCTTAATGTCCAATACAGAATGCATCCTTCAATCAGCATGTTTCCATGCAAGGAGTTCTATGATGAAAAAATTTCTGATGCTCCTGTTGTCAGGGCAGAAAGCTATAATAAGAGTTTCCTTGAAGGAAAAATGTATGCTTCTTATTCTTTTATTAACATAGCTAAGAGTAAGGAGAAACTCGGCAGTGGACACAGTTTGAAGAACATGGTAGAGGCTGCTGTAATTTCTGAGATAATTAAAAACCTTAGAAAAGGTTGGTATTCCTTTTCTCATGTGTTGTAATTATGTCTTTCATTAACTAATATTTTATATGACTTCTTTAGCTTTAATATGCATTGATATGTGTAAGAACTGTTTTTTTTTTTTTTTGCAGAGTTTATGAGGACACAGAAGAAAGTTAGCATTGGAATCATATCTCCATATAATGCTCAAGTTCATGAAATTCAGGAGAAAGTTAAGCAGTTCACTTCGGTTTCTGATACCGACTTCTCTGTTAGTGTTCGATCTGTTGACGGTTTTCAAGGTGGTGAGGAAGATATTATCATAATATCTACTGTTAGATCTAATCAGAGTGGAAAAGTGGGTTTTCTTTCAAATATACAAAGAACAAATGTGGCTATGACAAGGGCTAGGTATGTTACTTATTTCTCATGTTGTAATGTTTTGCAGAATCTAACTTGGTCGGAAAATGAGTTAATTTTTGTGTGCAGGTATTGTCTTTGGATATTAGGCAATGCAACTACTCTAGTCAATAGTGACTCTATTTGGAAAAACATAATTCTTGATGCTAAGAAAAGAGGTTGTTACCATAACGTTGATGAGGACAAGAAATTGGGTCGGGTTATTGATGATGTCTTGTTTGAGCTTGAGCTACTTGAAGAATCTGAGTCATCATTTAAGAAACTCAGTCTATGAGAAAAAACAGAAATAACTGCTACTTCCACTAGGTAATTTGAACCATATCTCTGAACTATTCATGCAAGATGTTATAACTAGCATTTATGTATTTTGCAATATTTTGTGACAATGCTAATATGAGAACTTAACATTTATGTAATGTAATTCACAATATTTTTTGTGGCAGACCAATGAAACCTAGGGGTCCAAACATGAAACTGATGAATCAATTGCGGGGTGTCCGGTCGCTAAGGGAAGACGTTGAAGCACTGTTGTGAATTACAATATCATCATGAACTCTTCTCTAAGTTTCAAATTTGTGTACAAGGAATAGACATGCTTTTTGCTATTTAAGTTTGCAATTAGTTACTTATATCAAACATAATTCCTTCTTTTCAATTCATGTTCTCATGTTAGAGTACATATTTCTCTAGTATGAATATGATCAAACTTTGATTTGAAAACAAACAAAAATGGAAGATGACAACTTCGCGAAATTCGATCAATGCATCATATTTTTTGAATGATATCAATTCATGATTCTGAACAATTGAACATGTGTAAAATTCCGCATTGTCACCCACTTAACATAAATGCAATTACTTAGATACCCTTATACATCTTAAAATAGTAACAAATGATGGAAGTTGAATTGTGTTAAGTATCCAACACTACAAGTCATTGCAAATGATGTATTTGCAATTCATGTTTCTACTGGAGCTTCTAAATATGCATTCAGTACCAACGAACATATCTTAAGTCCTCATCGAAGTGGACTTCATTGGACTACTATAGAGGCTTTGATGTGTGCAAGCAATTGGTTATGGAGGGTTGAGAAGACTAGTGTTTCTTTTAAATTATGCATTCAAATTTGAATATATTTTAAAAAGCTATTAATTTTGTATATCTTAAATTATTAATGTTTATATATTACTATATTGATATTGATAGGTGATTTGAATTCTAAAGTAGACAATGAAAAATATATTTTACTCAATGAAATGAAGTTTGACGATGAAAGTATTATATTCTCTACCTCTTTGTATTAAATTTTTCATGTTAAATATTAATATTTAACTTTTATTTTTTTAATATAGGTGAATTATTGATTAATGGTTTTACTTCAGTTTCCAACTCTTGCCTTGAAGATAATCATCAGAAAATGTTTGTTTGGTACTTTATTGTTTTGATGAGTTGGAGCTTTTTGTTGGTTTGATGAATGAGTTCTTTTGTTGATTTGTAACTTTTGTTCAAATTGATATTTTCACTTTTAAAGAGCTTGAAGAGTGCGAAAATATTGTGACTAACAAATCTTCTTTGAGTGTGGATGTGGAGGTTAAAAAGTCATCTCTATCACTGACGGGGACGGTACTAGAGTTGCAGGTGCGGAATTGGGAATGGCTAAAATTTTCCCGGTCCGGTTGTCATGCTTAGAGTCAATATGAATAGAATAAAAAAAATGCATAGTGCATATGGAAACGAAATTAAGCAGTTGCACTTGTAGAACTCAAGAAAACAATGCACATTACGTAATGTAATTTCCTATGAAGAAAAAGCACCCCTAGTGCACCTTTTTATGTACTCCTACGCTGCTTTAATTTTATTTTGTTGGAAAATATCGCTTTCATTAATTAACTACATTAATCAATAAAATTCTCTCTCTCATTCATTCACGTATCACCAATTAGTATATAAGTGTACATGAAGCTAACCTTTCATAATACGCGATATATAAGCACATTCTTCAAATTCCTTCATTTTCTGAATTCTTTTGCATGTAAGTATAGTATACTTATACTATATATGCACGTTAACAACTACTAATGATTTTCAAGTCTATGTTATAAAGATAAACGATCGGTGATTAATTTGTTTCTCTTAATGCTTTATTCTTTAGTTAGGTGACTTTTAAGGAGACAGATGGAGAAGCCTACTAATGAAAGTTATAAGGAAATTCAAGAAGTTGTCGAGTTTTTAGATATTGTATTCTCATGGACTTTCAAAGATGTTATGAATGAATTTCTTTACACAAACAAGGTTCTGCTATTTTACTCCTTTTCAACACACACTACAAACAGGGTCCTATTTTTTTTACTTTTAATTAAATACTTATTCAATCAAAACATATCATCTTCTTGTAAGTTTATTGTCAATTGCAAATGTTTTTTATTATCATGTGTAGCCAATTCTAACGCTATAAATGATGATAAAAAGCAAACATTTCTATCTCTAAATCCTATAGTTGAATGGTTGTATTTTGTAGCGGTAGATTATCTAACTCTGGTTTTGTTGTAATTTTGTTTAGGAAGATTGATTTGGTATCACAGCAAATGTAAGGTCTATTTGGGAGGGAGATTTTGAGGATTTTGAAGATGATTTTTTTTTTAATATTTAATTTATTTTTTAATATATATTTAATATTTTTTAAATTTTAAAAAAAATTACATGATTTATGACAATGCTACAACTATGTTTTGTAAGGCCAATAAAGCTATTTATAGCTTATAAGTTATAAACTCTATTTAATAATAGTTATTTATGAGCTTATAACTTCTAGCATTTTCTTATAAGTTAATTCAAATAGTTTATGAGTTTATTTTAGTTTATCATATCTCCTTCTAATTTTATTCTTATTATCATAAATAAAATTCAAATTTATACTTTATAATTTATTTATTATAATTTAAAAATAAATTAGATAAAAATATGTATCAGTTGATAAATTTTAAATTACTATCTTTAAAAGAAAATATTTTTAATTAAAAATCTATTTTTACGTCATTTTCCATTTACGGTAATTAATTTTACCAAATAATTCAATTAACTTAAAATCTACCAACTATAAATTATCTAATTTTATCAAACAACATTTTAATTATTCTTAAAAACAATAAATAGGACTCCACTCTCCTTCCCTACAAACCCCCACCCAAACATACCCTAACAGTTAAAAATTATTGAATTGCTTATTGTAAAGTTATTGTTAATTATTACTTAAAATTTTTGTTTTCTCTCAGGTGAAAAAAATTCCAGAGACATTTGATTCAACAAAAGATTACAAGAAATCCTTTATTCCTCCATTGCTTGATGAAATACACAGTGATTTATCATCAAGTTTATTAGGTGTGGCTCGAGCACCTTTTTGTGAATTGTTGAAACTTGAAAGAGACGAGAAGCTTTTCATGCTTCCCAATTCCTTGTTCTATCAGATAAAGTGTAAAAATGATGATGGAAAATATGAACCTGAGTTTGGAGATCTCATTTTGTTCACTGATATTAGGCCCAAAAGTATTGATGACTTGAAGTTTGACACTCCCAAAATTCCGTACCATATTGCTTTTGTTCTTGGTCCAATATATGATGATAAATTAACTGATGTATTAACTGATAAAATCCTAGTTCGTTCTAACCAATGCATTAACACAGATTTTGAATTTGGTATGATGGATAATGAAAACCAGAAACTGTATGCAATTCATCTTATGAACATGACTACAAATGTCCGGATTTGGAAAGCAGAACTCAGCGTTAGATGGGAACATTATTCAAAATGTATTGCGACCTCATCTCAATGTAAGAATCACTAGATCGTTTCTTATGATTGATTTTCTATGTTATTTTATATTTCATTTCGAAAAATGAAATATAAGCAAAAATTGTATTGAAAAATTGATCTATCTGTTTAAAAATTATGAATAGATACATCAATTTTTCTGATATTCTTATTGTCTATATTTCATTCGAGAGTAGTATTTCATTATGTATAATCATATCCTACGTTTTCTCTATGTTGCACCAAATCCTTGGGTTGAAAGCCTCTCTGATGTCTGAGATGTGTTATTCTCCAACACCACACTATATTGATATGTGTTATATTCAATCACTTATTTTTATTTTTTTTATGATTATTATTATTATTAGCATCTACGTCTTGTCTGGTATTCATTGCGAGTAATGGTGTTTGTGTCAGTGTTTAATAGCTCGTCTATTTTTTTATAACTACCTAAGTGCTTACATGTTGTAGTACTAGTTTGGAATTATAAATACTTACTCTCTTATTTTGTAGTTGTATATATGAAGGCAACCTGTTTAATGCTTGCTTTATATTTCAGAGTGGAGAAAATTGTAATCTTTGCCTGTCAGAAAAAAATAGTAAAGCAGTCAAAGAAGACAGCATAATTCTTTCTCAGAATCTGAATGAATCACAAGAAGATGCTGTTATGAGCAGTGTTGATATGATAAATTGTTGTCATGGTAAAACCAAACTTATATGGGGACCACCAGGGACTGGAAAAACAAAGACAGTTGCATGCTTGTTATTTTCTCTACTCAAGTTACAAACCACAACATTGACTTGTGCTCCAACAAATACAGCAATATTGCAGGTTGCAATTCGGTTGTATAGTTTAGTTTTGGATGCCCTTGAGCATGCTACATATGGTCTCAGTAAGATTGTGCTCTTTGGCAATAGTAAGAGAATGAAAATAGATTATCATCCTGGTCTTGAAAATATTTTTCTTCAGAATCGAGTTGAACTCCTCATGGAATGCTTTCATCCAGTAACTGGATGGAAGCATACTTTGGAATCAATGAGACAGTTGCTTAGAGATCCTCAAGATCAATACTTATTGGAGATATGTCCATATCGTTCGTATCGTGCATACAAGCTAGATATGGGGAATGAGGCATGGAAAGAGATTTTAAAGCTTAATGAAATTGTTATGCATGATAAAGAGAAAAACATCATGACAATGGAGCAATTTGTAAAACAAAGATTCTTGGAGTTAAGAGAAGATATCAAGCTTTTCACACAAACCTTATTTTCACACTTTACCAAGTTGCTTAAATGCTATGGAGAACAAGATTTGTTAAAGGGTGATTTATCTCAAGATGATTTTGTTATGGGAAAAAATAAGGATGATTATCCTATTACATTTGAGGGATATGTACAGAAGGCATGGAAAGAGATTGCACAGATATACCAATTAGATGAGTATGATCAGAATGCATGTGTTATGACAATGGAGCAATTTGTTAAACAAAGATTTGGTGATTTAAGAGAAGTGCTTAATTTCTTAAATCATGCATTGTACACTCATTTACCAAAATCTTTGATTTCACTTGAAACAGTGATAGTTTTGTTAAAAGCTCCTGATTTGTTTGAGTCTTTTGAAAATTCCTTAAGTCAAGCCAAATTCAATGAAACTCTCTATGATTGTGAACATCACTATGTTTCTGATTGCTTTGGATCGTTAACCGATAAAAGGGATGAGTGTCTTAGCCTTCTAAGTCTGCTATCTAAGTCAATTTATCTTCCTGCTATATATAATAGAAGTGAAATGGAAAAATTTTGCTTGTCAAATGCATGTCTAATTTTATGTACTGCTTCAAGCTCTAGTAAACTGTACAAAGAAGGAATGGCAGAAGTGAAATTTTTAGTAATTGATGAAGCTGCACAGCTAAAAGAATGTGAATCAACAATTCCATTGCTGCTTCCAGATCTTCGCCATTGCATTCTTATCGGTGATGAGAGACAGCTTCCTGCATTGGTCAAAAGCAAGGTACTTGATAATTGATTGTAAAATATTTTCTAGTTAAAGATTGTTGGATAATGTATTTGAAATTGTTATATTTGTAGATTGCTGACAGGTGTGAATTTGGAAGAAGTATGTTTGAGAGGCTGGTAATGTTGGGATACAAAAGACAAATGCTTAATGTTCAGTATAGAATGCATCCATCCATTAGCTTATTCCCATGCAAAGAGTTCTATGAAGATAAGCTTTCTAATGCTGCCATTGTCATGGAACAAAGCTATGATAAGAGTTTCCTTGAAGGTGAAATGTACTCTTCTTATTCTTTTATTAACATAGCTGAGGGTAAAGAGAAATTCGGTCGCGGACACAGTTTGAAGAACATGGTTGAGGTTGCTGTTATCTGTGAAATACTTAAAAGTCTTAGAAGAGGTTACTTCATTTTCTGTTATCTTATAAGAAAACATTAGTTTGACATTCATATAATGTGTAACTTCATTTTCTTTCCCAGAGTTTCTGAAGACACAGAAGAAAGTTAGCATAGGAATCATATCTCCATACAATGCTCAAGTTTATGAAATCAAGGAGAAAGTTAAGCAGTACACTTCCATTTCTAACACAGATTTTTCTGTTAGTGTTCGTTCTATAGATGGCTTTCAAGGCGGTGAGGAAGACATAATCATAATATCTACTGTGAGATCTAATGGTAGTGGAAAAGTGGGATTTCTTTCCAATAGACAAAGAACAAATGTGGCTATGACTAGAGCTAGGTATGAATTATTATGTTCATTTTGTAAAGTTGCTTCCAATTTTCAAGTTGTTCGAAACTGAGTTTGTTTTTCACTTTTTTGCAGATATTGTCTTTGGATATTAGGAAATGCATCTACTTTAATTAACAGTGATTCTGTTTGGAGAAATGTTGTTCTTGATGCCAAGAGAAGAGACTGTTATTATAATGCTGATGAAGATAAGAAATTGGCTGGGGCTATTGAAGATGTCATGTTTGAAATTGAACTACTTGAAGAATTTGAGTCTCCATTTAAGAAACTAAGTTTAGGTGGCAGATCAAAAACATCAACTAGTTCCTTTAGGTGATCGATTGGATGTGTGAAACTAATTTGATATATAACAACCATTTTGGTGGTGAATTTTTTGTTCTAGTTCATGATTACATCTGCCACATTTTCCCGCATTTAAAAATCAATGTGGTGATAAGTGTAAAACTTTGTTTTGATATTGCAATCACATAAATTAACAATGTTATGTTTTCATCAAATTAATAATGTAGCCAAAGTCAATCAAATCTCAGCACAATTTAAAACAAATCATTTCAAATTCTTAAATTACTAAGCTAAAATTTCAGAGCATTGTTTAGAAAAATTATCAAAAAATATGATTCATTCACCTCAATTCAATGTCCCACCTCTTTCTCTACCGCCATTGTTAGGATTGGCGTTGTAGCTGGTAACATTTGAGAGGTAAGTAAAGTCTGATGAAAAAATATTTTAATTAAAATTCATATTTTCTCAAATAATTTGTCTTAAACTGAATTTCATTAACCACTTGTTCAATTACTTGTGTTAAAAACAATAATGGGATCTACAACAAAAATTAACCAACAAAATAGAAAACTAACAATTACAGAAAAACAAAACTGAAACGGAGAATGTTCTTCTTTTAGTTGGAAACGGAGAACGTTCTTGACCTGAAAACACAGAAAACGGAGAACGTTGTTGAAAACCCAGAAAAACGGAGAACGTTCTCCTTTCTGCAGTTTAAATAAATCAATTTTTGAAATCAAAGTAAAACCAAAATAAAGAAAGATAAGAGAAGAATAACACCTAAATTTACGTGTTCAACCTCAATTAATGAGACCTACGTCACAGGCAAACAAGACAATTCACTATTGAGATTTGAATTTACAAGATTAAGGCCACTTTAAGATTGTTCTCCTAGTATCTATCACTGTTGAGCCTCGGCAATACTAGTCTTCACTTCACAATCTATGTTTTCTTTTCCCTTGATCTCTCTTCTCTGAATTTCTATGAATCTAGTTGCATAGGCCTCTATCTAAATCAATATTCTGCAAATACAATTGACTCCATGCATTTAAAGTTATATTACTTAACGGCACATTAGCTTATCTAACTATAACTACCTTTGTCATAACTAAATTGGTCAAATTCAGTTATAACTAACATTTAACCATAACTAACACTAGTTATTTGATTTGAGGCATATATTCACAATTCTGCACCTTAACTCATCATCAGAATAATTCAATCATTGTCCTTGCCTCAGTTTTACTCTTTGTCGAAGCCAACTATGTCCAAGCAATACTTGAACTTAGTTTGTGATAGTGATTTGGTGAAGGCATCAGCATGATTGTCCTCAGCTGCAATCTTCTCCACTGAAACCTGCTTTGAATCAATCACATCTCTTATGAAGTGAAACTTAACATCATTGTGTTTAGACTTATTATGGTACACTTGATGCTTAGAAACAAATTATTTTCCTTGAATAGTACTTATAATTAGATATATTGATATTATTTAAATGCGATACATTATTTTAACAGGATTGAATACAGTCTTCACGAATTCAACTTAATTTGATTTATTAGATGCTTTATTATAATTCTCCCAAACATATATATCAACATTTTTTAGCATTTGATATTGTCTCAAATAGGATTGTATTTAGTGGAAATAACCTACAAAACAGAGACAATCCTACATATTACGTGGGAAAGTACCTACACTTAATTTTGAAAAATTAATATTTTTTAGTACATAATACACTAAAAAATAAATTATACCATAAAGAGAAAGATTTATACTATATATTATGTCTCCACTATGCTTTTTATTTTTGTAAAATAAATGTGTGAGAGTGATTATAACAATACTTAAATATATTAAAATCACAAAAATAAACTAAGTATATCTTTTATTAATCACTTTTGTTTTTAAATGTGTCTTTAGTTTATTAATTTACTCCTAATTTTTAGTTAATCACTAAAGTCTAGAAAATTATTAACAAGAAACATATTTAAAAATGTGTTTGTAATTTTGATAAATTCAAAGACTATAAACTTACATACAATTAGGGGTGTTCATGGTATAAAAACCAAACCGCATTGAACCACATTAATCGTTTGGTTCAAGTTCAGTGCAGTTCTGAACCGGTTTAATGTTAGTTTATAAATGTAAATTATTTTAATATTTTGAACAAATTTTTAGTTAAACACAATTTTAAAATAGTTATTCGGAAAAAGAATTTTGAAATTCTTTTGATAAAAAAATATCAATTTGTTTTTGAGAAAAATAAATGTAAAAAAATTCTTAATAATCTTTTTTTTTATTTTTTTCAAGAACTTTTTTTTTTATTTTTTCGAGAAAAATAGATATAAAAAATTTCTCGATAAAAAAATTCAAAAAAAAAAGTTTCAATTTTTTTAAAAA
>JBBPBP010009778.1:37679656-37704317 GCA_037974735.1 Cicer chorassanicum | reverse complement strand
AAAAAAAAAAGAATTTATATTTTTCAATAAAAATTTTGTATAGAAATGTATTTGTGAAGAAGTAGTTAATGCATGGACAATTTTTTAAAAGAGTCTTCCACTGAACTATAGACAATAAAATATGAAAAATATATACTTTATTAATAAGTGACAAAAAATATCATTAATCCAATTTAACAATATCGACATTTATCAGTTGAATTATTAATTAAAAACTTAAAATGTTAAATTTAGTCGGTATGATGATGCGAACAGTATTATTAATATTTTATTATCCATATTATCTAATTATTAGTAATACTTGATTTTATAATAATTGAAAATATTAATCATTTTCAATTAATTAGCTTTTTATGCATCGTAGAGTCGCAAGTGAAGTTAAAATAGCATATTTAGAAAGCCCAACCAAGGTATGGAAATTTGAATTACGTCTCTGAAACCGTAATAAGATTATACATTTGGCGATCTATTTGTAATTTGGAAAAACATAACATGGATGTGGACGTGCCGGAGTGGTTATCGGGCATGACTAGAAATCATGTGGGCTTTGCCCGCGCAGGTTCGAATCCTGCCGTCCACGTTTTTACGTTACCTTGATTTAATTTTTAAGCTTATAATCAAAATTAATAGAATACTCTATGATTAATTGGTTAGTTTTATTTAATCGCAGATGAATTTGAAAATAAATGATTAATATATGACATAGAGACACATTTGTTTAACGTGTTGCAATTTTAAGGATTATTTGAAATATTGATAATGTGAGACCGAATAAATTGTTACAATATAATTAATATCAAATACTCATACAAATGAGGTGATATGATAAAACAATAGATTTTTATATCACCGTAAATTTTATGATTTTAAACGAAAACATGTTTTGATTCAAATATGTTAAGATTAGGCTCAAGTTTTATTATGTATTTTAAGTGATGTGTAACCAAATTTTAGAATGATCTAGATTGATCCATTATAGTGAGTCAAATATATTTGTTAAAATATGTCATTTATGTTTTCCTATAAATATGTTATATGAATCGGTAGATTGTAATCATTATCAAGAAATGAATTAAAAAAAATCTGAAGGCTACTCCACTTAGGGAACTATTTTCATGAGTGCTTTTCTAACCCTAAACTTATTTTTGAAATACACATTTAAATAAAACACAGTTTTTATATTATCTAAAAGTATAATTTCCAAACAAAAACAATGTTAATTTCCTATTCAAAATTATACTTTTGAAATCATATGTGATATTTTAAAAAGGTAAAGTATATAAAGTTGAGGTCAAAATATGGAGCATATGGAAAACACAACCAGTTAATAAAAAGAATGGTACAATCTTAAATGATAAAAAAAAAAGTCTATACTTTTAGTTGCATCACTATCTCTAATGTATTTGTTTCAATGTCTTCGGTCTTCACTAAGTTTCCATGGTACTCACAAACCGAGCTATAGTCAAATCTTCCTCCATTATTCCTTGTTCATCCATAATTTCAATGGTTTGCTATAATTAAAATATAATCATGCAAATATTAGTTTCTCCAAAAAGCCAAAACAAATAAATTCTCCAGAATAAATTATAATTAATTCATTTTTTTTAAATTATTGCTAATATCAACGTGTTAATGTTAGTGTCTTGACCAGTTTCACTGTCATTATATGTGATTCATAGTTCTCAATACTTAAAAGCAACATAAATAGTATTATCTAGCCCTTGTGATTGCCACATTAGTTCTTTGTCTATTGGAAAGAAAACCAACCATTCCACACACATTGGATCTCACAGTAGACATTATTATAATATCTTCTTCACCACCTTGAAAGCCATCAACAGAACGAACATTAACAAAAAAAATTGAGGATCTGAAACCATGTACTTCTTAACTTCCTCTTGGATTTCATAAACTTGAGCCTTGTATGGAGATATAATCCCTATGCTAACTTGGACGGAAGATTTGTATCTACAATCTACCTCAGAAATATTGGAGGCTTAAGAATATATTTACAATCGCTCCAAGCATTAACACTCCTTTATCTCTTGATGAAGCAACCAACACATAAATGTTGGTGCATTTTGCTCAAGTTTTGATCGATTTGGACATCACAAAAGAGCTGCGAGATCACATTTTGGTTGAACGGGAAGACTATGCATTTTTTGTTTACATTGATTATGAAAAATTTCCATTGTTTTGTGAATCTTGTAAGGTTGTAGAACATTTCATAGATAACTGTCGAAAATATTCTAGTAGTTACGGAATAATTCATTATGTTGAAGATCTTACATGTGTAAAGAAGTTGATAAAGAAATATGTCCCTAAAAATACTGATGCTCAGGACAAGGTTGAAATTGAAGGTACAAACAAAGAAAGTCAAGGTATTAGTACTCATCGTGCTGTTAATTCTCCTGTTAAGAACAAAGTTATTCAAAAAAATTCTCCATCAAATTAGGAAAAAAACTGATAAGAATCGTGATGAAGTATCTGATTGAGATCCAGTTTAGGAAGTGGTAGTCGCCCCGTAGAAATACCTTCTCGCCCCCTATCCTCGCCCCGTAGAAATAGCGAGTTTTTGCCTTCCGTGGGATTCGAGCCCGGTACCTAGGGGATATGGCAGTGGGAATGAAATGAGACGGTACTTGTCCCCTAGGTACCGGGCTCAAATCCCACGGAAGGCAAAAACTCGCTAATTTCCAACGGTGGGAAAGGGGGACGAAAAATTCGTAACTAACATCGTCGATAACGATAAGAGTCGGGATGTTACAAAATGCGTATTACAAAAAGCCTTTTAGAGAGAATCATTCTAGTGTCAATGAAGAGCCTTTTATGGAGGTAATTTTTAAGGCAAAGAAAAAATAAAAATGTATAGTATATAATTTTCGCCAAAGAACTAAAAAAAATCTACATGATTTGAAAGGATATTTTTATATATTAGTTTCAAAGTAATAATAAAATAAAAAATCTTCAATTTTTGTATTTGTTTTTTTTTTTTATAAATAAATTTTTATCTTATAAAAATATATACGATTAATATATCTTTAAGTTTTAGAGTATTTTAATAATAAGGAAATTAGACGAAGAATTTATAAAAAAATTCTAAACCCTCTTTGAAGACATTTTTCCCCAATTTAGAGGAATTTTATATATGGTCGGTATATTTTTGATCCGGACAACTTGATTAAATATAATATATGCAAAGGAGTTCATGATTGTTAAATTTTAAACGCATGGCATAAAGTTTGATACTGCAAGGGCATTAAATTAACAAGGTTATGATTTTCATCAAATTAATAAGCATCTTTAACAACATATATGATCCCAACTAGAACAAATAATTCACAAACAAAAAGGCTATTATAAATTAAATAGGTTCTACACAGACCTAAAGGAAGTAGTTGTTTTTTTTATTTTTCATCTAACCTTAGTTTCTTAAATGTTGACTCATATCCTTCAAATAGTTCAATCTAAAACAAGACATCCTTAATAGCATGACCCAATCTCTTGTCTTCATCAGCATTATATAAATAATCTCTTCTGCTAGCATCAAGAACTACATTTCTCCAAACAGAGTCACTGTTGATCATAGTAATTGCATTCCCTAATATCCAGAGACAATATCTACACAAAATTAACTCAATTTTAAGTCCACATGGAAGCAACATTACAAAATGAAAATGGTATTAGTACATGTTTGGTTTCGCAGTAGAGTTGACAAAATCACTGTGAGTCGCTGTAATTTTATAAAAGCTAATTGCATAGCTTTCGTAAAATCAGAGTGACTTAATGTGGTTTTGCTACTTTCACCGTGAAACCAAACATATGTTTAATATACCTAGCCCTAGTGATTGCGACATTAACTCTTTGTCTATTTGAAAGAAACCCCACTTTTCCACTCTTATTAGATCTCACAGTAGATATTATTATGATGTCTTCTTCACCACCTTGAAAGTCATCAACAGAACGAACACTAATAGAGAAGTTGGTATCAGAAACAGAAATGTATTGCTTAATTTTCTCTTGAATTTCATAAACTTGAGCATTGTATGGAGATATGATTCCTAAGCTAACTTTCTTCTTTGTCCTCATACACTCTGCAAAAAAAGTGTTACAAGTGTGAATGAATAATGCTTACTTAATCAGTTAATCTAAATATTTCTTATTAAATACTTCTTATTAAATATTGCTTATTAAATAACTAATTTTACGTTTATTACGAAATTTGGTTAAACGTAATTAATCTTTTTGATCTCATAAAAAATATAAATGCATTCTCAAAAGTGTCTTTAATGAAAACTTATTCCATGAAAATAAAAATCATTGGAAAATAAAACTTATATTAGCTGAAAGGTATTATAGGATATACATCAACTAATTAAGTGAAAGTTAGTTATGTTTGTTTATATTTGAGCCCAAACAATAGGAGTATATTTTTGCTTTAATCTCTGAAGCACAAAAACTGGCAGGGATACCGGACGCAAAAATAGCACATTAATGTAAGACAATGACATGTGTCAGACACTAAGACTATGTAGATCAAAAGTGTCAATATTTGTTATAATTGACTAAGCAGGAGACAATTAACACACATAGTTCAAGAATAGAGAAACTAAACTAACCTTGTTTAAGGCTTTCAAGTATCTTAGAAATAACAGCAACCTCAACCATGTTCTTTAAACTATGTCCATGACCAAATTGCTCTTTTCCCTTAGCTATATTAATAAAAGAATAAGGAGCATACATTTCTCCTTCAAGAAAATTCTTAGTATATCTTTCCTCCCTAACAATGGCTGCATCAGAAAGTTTTTCATCATAGAACTCTTTGCATGGGAATAAACTAATCGATGGATGCATTCTATACTGAACATTAAGCATATGCCTCTTGTAGCCTAAAATAACCAGCCTCTCAAACATACTTCGTCCAAATTCACACTCATCTGCAATCTACAATGAAAAAGTTGATTACAATGAATATATGATACACTTTATATACTGATCAACAATCTTCAATTTTGGCAAAAGTCAACAAAATAAGAATACATTGATCAATTAGTACCTTGCTTTTTACCAATGCAGGAAGTTGTCTCTCATCACCTATTAGAATACAATGACAGATACCTGGCAGCTGCAATGGTATAATTGATTCACATTCTTTCAGCTGCGCGGCTTTATCGATAACTAAAAACTGCAATGGACTCATCCCTTCTGTGTAAAGCTTAACAGAACTTGATGCAGTACACAAAATTAGCCTAGCATTTGACAAGCAAAATTTTTCGATTTGATCTTTCGATTTAAATTTAGGAAGTGAAATTGAGTTAGAAAGCAAACTTAGTATCCTAAGACACTCATTTCTTTCCAAGCTTAATGGTCCAAAGCAAGCAGGAATGCTTTCTTCACAATCATCAAGTGTTTGCTTGAATTTGGCTTGACTCAATGAAATTTCAAGTGATCTTAACATGTCAAGAGCTTGAAGCATATTTTTCACCTTTTCAAGTGAAATGAAAGATTTTGGCAAGTGGGTGTACATGGTATGCATAAAAAACTTTAGCTTCTCTCTTAATTTTCCAAATCTTTGAATTACAAATTGTTCCATAGTCATGACAGTTTGGTATAGCATGATTATGTCTTTCCTTGCCCTCTTTACATATCCTTCAAAAGTCAAACTATCATCACTCCCCCTATTTTGCTTGTATGCACTATAAGCAGATGCTATAATGCTATTCATAGCAAAATCTTCTAGGGACTTGTAACCCAACTTTGAGAAAATTTGTTCTCTAGAATCCTCAAACATCTGCATGAAGTTTGTGTATAAGGTTTGCATGAAGAATGTGAGCCTATTCATTCTTAATTTATCAACTCTATGTTTCACAAATTGTTCCGTTGCTAACATCAATTCCTTTTTATCATGCTCATCCAATTGGTATAGCTTTGTGATGTCTTCCATGTCTTCTGAACATATGCCTCAAAACTCATACAAACACCATAATTCCCCCTATTTGTATCATATGCAGATACTATAATGCTATTTTTTTCAATAAAAGAATCCTTTTGTGACACACTATGCATCTCCATGAAATATAACTCTCTAGGGTCATTAAGCAACTTGATCATTGATTCAAAGTTATGCTTCCATTCACCACAAAAGCACTGCATGAGATTTTTTACGCGATAATCAAGAAAGATATCTTCAATGCCAGGGTAACAATCTAATTTCATTCTCTTACTATTTCCAAAAAGTACAATGTCTCCTAAACCATATGTATCATGCTCATGTGAATCCATAACTATACTATGCAACCTAGTTGCAACTTGCAACACTGCAGTATTAGTTGGAGCACATGTCAATGTTCTAGTTTTTAACTTTAGTAAAGAAAATAACAAGCATGCAACTGTTTTAGTTTTGCCAGTTCCTGGTGGGCCCCATATAAGTTTGGTATTAGAATGACAACAATTTATCATACTAACACAGCTTGAAACTGCTTCTTCTTGTGATTCATTCAGATTCTGAGCAACAATTATGCCCTTTTCAATTAAAGAAGCTTGACTATTTGATCTTGAAATGCAAATTTTGCAGCATTCTCCACTCTGAAACACAAAGAAAGAACAAAAAGTGTTACATTCATATGTAACTGCAAAGACAAAAATTCCAATAATAATACAATTGTACTTTTAGTTCCATAGTGAAGAATATGAATGTTACATTGAGTACATTGCACAATATGATATTAGTTATTAATTATATGATATTAAATATTAATTATACAATATACAAAAATTAATATCCAAATTAGTTCTAACGATTACATATGGAGACACATTAGATCCTCTGTCAAATATCACTCAAGTTTGACTAATCAATTGCTAACAATGCTTATCACAATACATGTTGGATGAAAAAATATTGATCTGAAATTTAACATAGGGACTAATTTAGGTATTATTTTTTGTCAGGGACTAATTTGTTCTCCACGTGTAATTGTCAGGAACTAAGTTGACTATTATTTTTTGTCATAAGCAAAAAATTGGGCCGCTCTAATGAATAAAGGAGAAACAAATAAAGAAAAAAAATGATCAAGTGATTCTTACATTAAGACCAAGTTGCAACACTTTCTTAATAATGTTGAGGTGTTCACCCTCTGATTGTGAGTTCAAGGCATTCCAAATTCTTACATTTGTTGTCATATTCATGAGGAAAACTGCATACAGTTTCACCTGTTTCGCCTCTTTCTTGTTCCTCAAGTCATACGGAATATCCATATCCTTCTTGAGGCTTTCAGATGACATAACTGATATCGCATTAGAACATTGATTTTTCGCGCGATTAACATATCCAAAATGGTAGGAACTTTTCAATGTTTTCAAGTCATCTAAGCTTTTTGGCCTAATGTTTGTGAGAATAATAAGATCTCCTGACCCAGGTTCATAATTTCCATGATCAGTTGTACTCTTCAACCGTGTGATCTGTTGGAACAGTTTGAATTGCTTTTGAGATTTAGGAAAATTCAATTGCTTGTCATCTGATTCTTCAACATTATGGATTTCACAAAAAGGAGCTCGAGACACGCAGTACAAGCTTGATGATAAATCAGAACGAGTTTCCTCCAACAACAGAGGAATAAAAGAGTTCTTGTAATCTTTTGGTGACTTAAACGTTTCTGGAATCTTATGAACCTGTGAAGAAACATTCAAATTCAATCATTCAAATGTTAGGACATGCAATTGTTGCATAATAAAACATAGTAATCATAATAGATGTTACGTATTATGTATTACTATAACAGATGTTACATATTATCTTAGATATCTTAATTTGTTAGTTAGTTACACTAATTAATTAGTTGTTTATATAGTGTAGACAAATATTACAAACTAAGAAAAAAGGAATAAGATAATACATTTCAGATACTTTACACTAACAATCAATCACAATGTACTAACATTTCAAATAATTGTATAACTTTTATTTTCAATTTTTCCATTTAATTTAGTTGTGTTTGAAAATTTATTTATCAAAAAACATTGCAGTTGTACCAAAAATAAAACAGGAATCTAGTTTGCGAGATAAAATTCTCTTCAGTTTTTCCCTTCTATCTAGTGGCGGAAGGAATCTATTAACTATTTTTTTTTTTGTCTATCTCTCTTCAAATGCAACATAAACGACAATAAAATATAGCAAATATTTAAAGAAGATCTTATCTCTTAATTTGCAGCAGTTCCAAACTGTCATTATAACAACAATAAAATATAGCAAATATTTAAAGGCAGTTTAATTTAAACCGCCGCGATGAGTTAAAAAAATTGAATTTCTTGGTATCATTTGGTGGCAGTTGGAATTGCCGTTAGAGGTGGTTTATAGGGTTGCTTTTTGTAATTTTATGCCTTATTCTATCCCAAAAAATTATATGTATCATTTTTTAATTAATTTAATTATTTTAACCCACTTTTGATAACTTAAAATCTTAATCTTCGTGATTTGTTCATGAAAAAATCTATGGTACTATATATCTTTACTAATAAATTAATTATTATGTTATTTCAATACTATTTTTATTCAATATTTAAAATTAAAATATATATAAGAAGACAAATGGTAACAATAAAGTGGAGAAAATCTATATAAATAGCCAACCATTATTGAGATTTTGACAGGTTTTCTATAGGAATTTGTATTCTCTCTTGTTAGTATATAATATAATTATAATTTATATTACACGCTCCTATTGTTAGTGTTAAAACCCTTTTTGAAGAAACAAGTGCAGTTTTTCATTGTGAGAGTTGAAAAGAGGGTAAAAGAAACCTTGTCTTTGTAAAGATTTTCGTTGAGAACATCCTCGAGGGTCCATGAGAGTACAATATCTGAAAGCCTGTTAGGTTTAGGTTCCTCTTCAGTTGCATTATTACTCTTCTCCATCCTTTGCTTTCTCTAAAGATATCATTAGTTAAGAAAGAAAAAAATTAGTATATACACATATAAGAACACAATCAATGATAGAGAATGGAACAACCTAAGAAACTAAGCAGTTAAAAAATAAATAAATAAATAAATAAAGGTATATCTTTTGCTCAACCTTTCAAGTAAATAAACTTAACTGATACTCACAACTTTTTCAACTTAGAGGGAAAAAATTAACAAGGTTGATGAAACTGTAAAATGACCATATATATCCTAGAATAATATGAGAGGTTAGAGCTTCATGCACAATTAAGTAATTTTTGTGATATGCGACCGGGAGAAAAATTTATGTTTACATAATTATTGAAAGATGTGTTAATTAATTAATTATTATTTATTTATAGGAATACTAGTTCCTTTTTAAAAAAAAAAAAAAGAATAGGAGTTCTTAATTGCGCATGAGTGTAGTTTCATAGGAAATGAGAAGGTGCATGATGCATTGTCTTCTCGACTTCTAAAGCCCCTTTTCATTTTCATGCATTAACTATATTATATTATGAAAGGCAAAATGATTAATAGGTACTCTTTCTCTCACTTATTAATAAGAAAAGATACTTTGTTCAATTACATGACTCTACATGTGCTTGAATATGTCTAGACTAAACTATTAAACTATTGTAGTTTAAAGAAAGATTTTTTGTTGGTCTATAATTGTTAAAATTATTCTTGTTGATCTTTAATGTTCTATACCATCTTTGTATCATAATGAACGATTCATCTGCAAAACAATTTTGTCCCAAATCTTTCGATAAGAATAATCTTAACAATTATTATAAAAACAATTTTGATATATATATATATATATAGAGAGAGGCTACTTTGATCTAGGATATAAGACAAAATGTCTAGTCTTAAATATAATAAAGTATAATTAGCTCTACCACGTTTAACGACCGACTCTCCTTAAAAAATATAAGAAATTTTTTAGAGATATCTTTAGTTTTATTTATACGAAAAAGTTATAACTTTTAAGATATAATTATTATTTAAATTAATTAACCCAAAAGGATTGAGTAATTGTCATAAGTTTTCATAGGCACGTGGAAATCAATAATTCAATTATGTTATATAACTTGTGTTCCATGTTTTTAGCCGCAACTAAATGAAGTAATTCTATTTTCACCGAGGCTGAATGTGATTGGAATTGCATGCACAGATAGAGAAAAATTGAAATGCGAGTGGTCGCACCGGAAGGAGTGATGATAAAAGCTTCTGAAGAAGAATGCACACAACATTTTTCCTACTCTTAAAGGCATAATATTTAGTTGAGTGTTGAAGAATACCAATCAACTATAGACTATCACATGTTGAAGAATGATTGAGATATTACTCACTAAATAAATGATTGAGACATTACTTGCTAAATAAATATGGTGTTATTGATATTGATGTGACTTTAAAAATATGGTGTTATTGATATTGATGTGAGTCTGTTACAAAAATGGAAGAGTAAATGGTCGATTGATGGATCAAGAATACATAAAAAGTGTAATATCAAAGCTACAATTGGTAGCCTAAAAACAAAGTTTGTGTGGAGAGTAAAATTTGGGTAACATGTAAAAATTTATTTGACTAGATAAAAATGGATCTATGTGATAAAATTGATAATGAGACTGCAATAAAATGGATTGAGAGATTATTTTAATATATTATAAATAGATAAATAGATTTGTAATTCATTAATTTCAAGAACTTTATAGCATATGGAGTAGAGTCCTTAAAGGGAACTCACCCCTTCCGTAAATTTAAGGGCAATTGTTACTAAAATCTGATCCGCCCAACTAGTCACAATTAGAGATGTTTTATTCAGTCCAATATAAACCACAACATCCAAATAAATAAATTAAAAAAAAAAAAAAACTGAACAAATTGTAAACCGAAAAATCAGCTTTTGATTCCTATAAATCCATCCAACTCTAACCAAACCATAAAATTAGGACATGTTTATTTTGTGAAAATATTTCATGTTTTCGTTTCTTAAAACATGTGTTTATTTTATTTTTATCAGAGACTATTGAAGTAAACAATTGTCATGTAGATAAGATGAAATGCAATTTAATGAAGATGCAATGGAAATAATGAAAATAATTTTTTGACATTTTTATTATTTCTAAAAATGTAGACAATTGTTAACTTTAAAAATTTCTTAAGAAATGAAAACCAGAAATATTTTCACAAAGTAGATGACGTTTGTATTGTTGAATCATATTCCTCTAGTATTAATGCACAATTATCACACTAAATGACTAGTTATTGAACTTTGAGGTTTGATGTTGGTTACCAAGACAATATGTCCAAATTTGGATTGTACCTATAGTTGTTATTCTGATTGAATGAATCCATTCTAACCAATGTTCTACCTTAAATTGTTTTAAAAAGGACAAAAATCGAAAAAGTATCTTCAAATATTTGTTCATCAATTTTAATTTTTCACACATATTTTTATCTAACTTATAGGAATAGTAGTTAAAGATTAAGATTAGAGTAGTATGGGAAGATACAAGATAAATATAGAAAATAAATGTAAAATTTGTTGAGAGACGTGAGTTAAGCCTCAAAGTCATATTAATTAGACGTTTAGGATAGATACACATATCGTCACTATTTTTGTCATAGCTTGAGCTACGTATGCCTGATTGAGCTAAATAGAGGTATATCATGGTGTAAAGTCTACTCTACATTTTCTCTAGTGTATCACGAGTAGTACTTGCATTACATTTCGTCCATAAAGCATATATATGGCTATAGATATTAGATGTTAAGGTCAAACCAAGACGAAATAAAATCTAAGAGACGAAGCTACGATTTTAATTAAGACGCCTCAATCCAATTTAGTTTTTAAAGAGTCTTAACGGAAGGATACAAATATAGATGAATATTGGGCACGAGAACTTTACTTCTAATTAATCTAACTACCTAATTAACACACAATTAGGAAGATCTTAATTAAACACTTATAATAAGGATAACACATTTCACATTGTGCCATATTGTTTAGACCATAGGGCGGAATACCTTTTCTTTAACCGTATTAATTTTGTAGCATGCAAAAAGAAGAATGACCATAAAGTGGTCCTTGTTAGAGGACTCTATGTTTGGTCTCAATTTTCTTAACTCATAACTAACAAGAAAGGAGGACAATTTTAATTGTTTTGGACCATATAGGAGGGGTATAACTATAAGTTGTCGCAATGCAGGACTGACCGGATATCACAAGCATATTTGTAATTCGTGAGTCATTTGTTCTTAACCCTTTCAAATGACTAGTAAGTGATTATTTTAGTTTATTTTCTAGTGTGTGCACCAGAATTTAGATTTGGTGTACTCTCCATGGAGGCACTAACTGCTTGACCGTTCGAGCTTTTGTTTGAATGTTTTTAATATCAAGTATATTTTGATTTTTTTTATGAAAAGAAAAATTATCCAGGATTGAAATTTGAATATGAAATCTATGATTCAATTGAAAGAAACCTGAATCTCTCAAATTTTATATATTCATTTCAATTATACATAATCAATTATAAATTTAATTTATATGTATCGTCAGCATAAAAAGTTTTTACAATTACAATTATTAGATCATTAGTAATTTTAGCTTAATTTCTTCTAATTAATCCTTGTGGATACAATGATCTTTTATACTACCAGAATACATTTGCTCTAACTGTGTTTCTAATGCAATAGTCGCATTGAAAAAAATGTAGACTTTATATAAACTAGTTCATAGTTATCACCAGCTCCAAATCGATTTAAATCTTCTCGGTATTTCCTCATCAGCTCCAAAAGCATATCTATGAGTGCGAATCGTTCTGCTCAAGTGCTTTCACACAAGTCATAAGTTGTTGCATCATACTAGAAACTTGTAGTGAATTGACTTCAATGATGACCACAGGATGTTCTTCACTGTCAACATATTCATAACTGCAATTTAATCTTCATGAGTTGTACAATTAGAACTCCGAATAAAAAGTAAAGAAGATCGACTTCAAATCCGCACTAAGTTTGCCGTGACAAACTGAGTGACATAATAGAAAAGGCAGCACATGAAATGATACTATGAATAAGTAAACCAACCTCCTAGTTTTTTTGTCCGACCTAATTAATCATATAGCACCAAACAAATAGCTAGTATCAAGTCCAACAATTCAGAACTTCTAGTAACCGTGTACACGCGTGATTCAATGGAACCCTTCAACAAGAATTGTACTTGGATACTTAAATAATTCTACTAGTTTACTTTTATGGCAAAATGTTTAAGGTATTTCTTTACACTGAGTTCAGGAATCAATAGTCATCATTGATTGAAAATATGCATCCCATATTGACATTATTTTCATTTTCTGAACAAATTCAACGATAAAAAAATAAAACTCTTAAACTAAATTTACGTAGAAATCAATTCAATTAAACAAAGGTAGAAGTGTGTATCGTGTAAGAAATTGAGCTAAAATTTGAGTTTTGAGTTCATTTTTTGTTGATGAATTTTTACTGTGTCGTAAAAATACATTCTCAAAATATTCATAAATATACGTTGATGTTCCAACAAAGATTAAAAGTGTTTGCATAATAATTTTGTATGAATTAAAAAATGTGATTTTTTTTACAGGGACTAGAAACAAAATTTCAAAATTTTATCGAGACTAAAAAATTATTTAACGCAAAAAATATTATAATGTATAGATTGCATAAACTTTTGTACGTTTTTAAATATTATTGTATTACGTATTTTAGGTTTGATTTTAGGGACAAAAATGAACTTTATACATAAATTAAGGGATCAAACAAACTTTTAAATAAGTTAAGGATCTACATTGAATTTTTTTAAAGTCACATTGTAAGAGTTAACGTCGTCTATCATTGACTTAATTGAAGGATCAAGTTGCGTTAATTTATATAAGTTAAGGGACTAATTGATCATCTTTTAAAGTTAATGGACCAAATTAAACTTTAAAAAAAAAATTAAAAAACCAATAATCTATATTTTTTTTAAAAGTAAATAATTAAAAGTAAGTAAAAGTGTCCTTAAATCTTAATTTAACTGATAAATGCTGAAATTGTATTGAATATTATGTCTCGTATTCGAATCAATACCTCACAGTTATGTATGAGTTTTTAGTAATAATTATATCATCTTATTTATAAATAAAAAGTTAATACAAATAATCTTTTAAGTAAAATTAATTTTAAAATACACTATATACTTAAAAATAATTATATATAAAAATAAAATAATATAAAAAAAATAAGATGTTAGATACGAACAAAACTCTAAAATATAAGAGTTTAAATGCCATATATTTTTACAATGTATAATGTTTTAGTTACATCTCAACTATTTATAATTGTAATTTTTACAATTTTTTTATCCGACAAATACAAGTCGGCTTCACTTCGGTTGTTGGATTAGTTTGTTATGATCTCAGCTATTCTTCCAACCATCTTTTTGTAAATTGGAATTTGCTGAAAATATTTCTTTGCCGTGTTTTCTGTTTCATCTGCTTAGTAATTTTAATTTTATTTGCGATGATTTGGAATCACTCGAGAAGACTCAAGTTTCGAGTTCAATTCGCATTTTTGGTATTGATTTTTGTTGGAAAAAACCATAGATGATTATCATTTTTTTCCCAATTTAAATGGCCAAATACAATTTTTAACTTTTAACGTGGAAAACTAAATATGAGACAAACACAATTTTTAACGTGCAAAACTTTTCTCAAATTGACAGAATAAAAATCACAGGAATTAGTCTAGCAAAAAACTTCTACTATAATAATTAATTAGCTAATTTTGATAAACTTTAACAACCTAGTCAGCAACTACTACCTATTAACAAACTTTTACATGTTAACGTTGATATATGATATAATGTGAAATTATTTGTTAATTGTGAATTATTTTAATTACTATGTGTATTTTTTTAGGAGTAACATGATATTTAAACATAAGAAAATTGATGCATTTTTCAAGAAGAAAGTTTTCGACAAAGATGGAAATCGTAAAATGCATATATTTTATTTGATTGAATTGTGTGAAGTTATAAAAACTTGTGTGAATTGTGTGACGTGTGAAAATTGTGTGACTTGTGAAAATTGTGTGACTTCTGAGAATTGAAATTCTAACTTTTTCAACTTGTCGACTATGTATGAATTGTATATGATACTTTTAAAAAAATATATGACTTTTATGAATTTCAACTATAATATTTTAGTCAATATTTGTCGCTTCCCGACTCCCCCAATATGTTTGCTATGAATCTTTGTTTAATTGTTGAATTTGTATATTTATTTCTTTGACCAAGGTTGTTTGACCACATGAAATAAAACTCTAGTACATCTATGTGATGGATGCATTGCCTTGATAATTTTAAACGCAACATATGAATTTCTTCTAAGACTATTTTATGTATCATATTAAACTTAACTATTTGATATTTATATAAAACATAGAAATAGTATCAACAAAGTGGACGTGCCGGAGTGGTTATCGGGCATGACTAGAAATCATGTGGGCTTTGCCCGCGCAGGTTCGAATCCTGCCGTCCACGTTTTTCTTATTTATTCTTTATTTTTAATACAACTTTGACTTTAAGAAATTTAACTGATATCAAATGTTCCCAAGAATACTTTCAAAATCATGTGATATTTTAAAAATGTAAAGTGGATAAAGTTGAGACCAAAATATGGAGCATAAAACACAAACAAGTAAAGAAAAAGAATGATACAATCTTAAATGATAAAAAAAATTGTATAGTTCAGTTGCATCACTATCTATAATGTAATTGTTTTCAATGTCTTCGATCTTCACTAATTTTCCATGTTGGTGACAAACGAACTATAGTCAAATCTTCCTCCATTATTTCTTGTCCATCCATAATTTCAATGGTTAACTATAATTAAAATACAACCATGTAAATATTAGTTTCTCCAAAAACTTATGCTACCGGCCTATTATGTAAATATTAGTTGCTATCAGTTTAACTTTATAAACTATCACTTTTATTTTATTTTTTAAAATATTTTTATATAGGTAAGCTATTTGTGAAGACAGTCTTGTGTGTACTATTTTCTATGCAATTATGTAAAAATTAATAATGGATAAGTATTTTTTTTATGATAAAAAAATTCTCTAATATATAACAGAAACCGAAAATATTTTCTTAAATCAAACATATTGCAGCATACCTAATATCCGATACTTTTTTGAGCAAAACTCACAAAAGATGTGTTCTTTTTTAATTTTTATAAATTTTTTTCGGTCTTATCTCTTTTCAATATGAGAAATTTGTTTTTTTTTAGTTGATTATACAATTAACATTAATATATGAAAAAATATGATGGCTTCACTTACCTAGAAAGTAGTTGTTTCTGACTTGTCACTTATGCTAAGTTTATTAAATGATGATGAAGATTCCTCAAGTATTTCAAACTCCAACAATGCATGCTCAATAACTTGATTCAATTTCTTGTCCTCATCAGCATTATGGAAACAATTTCTTTCTTTAGCATCAACAACAACCTTTCTCCACAGAGTTATTGTTGATTAAAGTTGAAGCATTTCCTACAATCCAGAGGCAATATCTACAAGAAATATATAAAAATCAAATTCAAATTAACTTGTACATGTATATTTTAATCTTTGTAACTCTAACACTTCTCATCAAAGACATGTTAAATTGTGTGACAAGACACATTAATTACTATCAATAAATTCATTTTTCTAAATTATTACCGGTGTCAATATCATGTCATTTATGTCATTTATGATTTGTGTCAATAGTATTCGCGATTCATAGTTCTCAATACTTGAAAGCAACATAAATAACATTACCTAGCCCTTGTGATTGCAACATTAGTTCTTTGTCTATTGGAAAGAAAACCTACTTTTCCACTCCCATTAGATGTCACAGTTGACATTATTATAATGTCTTCTTCACCACCTTGAAAGCCATCAACAGAACGAACATTAACACAAAAGTGAGGATCAGAAACCATGTACTTCTTAACTTTCTCTTGGATTTCATAAACTTGAGCCTTGTATGGAGATATGATCCCTATGCTAACTTTCCTCCTTGTCCTTAAATATTCTGTCAAATAAAAAAAAATTACATAATATATATATGCTATATTATATTATATCATATCACATTATAGAACGTATGCTGGTAGTTTTAAATTGCAATTTCGGTTATTTTACAATAAAAATCAAATAAATGGAATCAATGTGGCCACATTGCGGTTGCAATGCAGTTGTGAAGACCTCTAAAACTGTTACATTGAGGTTGTAAATGCAGTTGGTGACCGCAATTTAGAACCATAACTTTATACACTATTGCTAAAAATTTAATAAACAAACATGTTGACAGAAGAAAAAGAGAAAGAGAAAGCAAACCCTTTTTAAGGCTTCTAATAATCTCAGAGATAGCAGCAGCTTCAATCATGTTCTTCAAACTATGGTCATGATTACATTGCTCTTTACCCTTAGATATGTTAATGAAAGAGTAGGAACCATACATGTTTCCTTCAAGGAAAAACTTGTTATAGCTTTTTTCTCTCACAATGTTTGCATCAGAAAGTTGATCATCATAGAATTCTTTACTTGGGAACATGCTAATAGATGGATGCATTCTATATTGCACATTAAGCATATGCTTCTTGTATCCCAACAATGCTAGCCTCTCAAACAAACTTCTTCCAAATTCAGCCCTCTCAGCAATCTGACACAAAAAAAAACATCGCAATCATAACCATAATAAAAAAAAAAAATCTCACACACAATTTTAATAATATCTATCTCGTTTTATCTGTTAAGTCTGAAACATTATCATATTTTATATTATTTGTCACTTTAGAATACCAGAATATACTATGAACAAAATACCTTTATTTATGGTTATGAACGGTACTTTTTTATTTTAAAAGCAATAATAAATACATGTTATTTTAACTTGAAAAAAAAAAGTACTATTGATTTTCAAGTAAATTGAGACAGATAAAATAATTTTCTTAGTACTTGCTTTTGACCATTGCAGGTAGTTGTCTCTCATCACCAATGAGAATACAACGTTCGAGACCAGGTAATTGTAATGGAATAGCTGATTCACATTCTTTAAGATGAGCAGCTTCATCAATCACTAAAAATTGCACTATTTTCATTTCTTCTGTGTACAATTTACAAGAACTTGAAGCTGTACAAAATAGAAGACATGCATTCTTCAAGCAAAATTGTGATACGCCATATTTGGTTGTAAGTTTTGGAAGCCTAATAGCCTTAGAAAGAAAACAAAGGGTGTCAATGAACTCTTCTTTTTCTATGCTTAACCATCCAAACCCAGCAAAAATGACTTTTCCATCTTCACAATTATGGAAAGCTTGTTTTGGTTTGCTTTGACTCAATGAAACTTCAAGAGATTTTAGCAACTCAATAGCTCTAAACATTTTCAACACCAACTTAATATGAAGGAAACATGTTGGTAAGTGAGTATACAAAGTTTTCATGAATGACTTTAACTTCCCTCCAATGATACAGAATCTTTGTCTTAAGTAATTCTCCATACTCATACCAACACTTAACTTTTTATCATCTTTATATACATCATATTGCTCTACAATGTAATCATATTTCTTCCTTACAAACTGCTCCAATGTCATAACATAACGATACTTACAATGTCTCTTGTAATAAAAATATGCATGACTCACATGACTGTGATTTCCCTTCACAAATTCTTCTAATGACATAACATCTTTGTCATCTTCATTCACATTTTTATTATTCTTATACAAAGAATATTGCTGTTCAGGATTCTTTAGTAACTTGATCATTGATTCCAAACAACTTTCCCAGCCAGTCATTGGACCGAAACAGAATAACAAATCCTTTACTCTATTACTCAAAAACACTTCTCCAAGACCCTTATAAGAATCTATTTTCATTCTTTTTTCATTACCAAATAGCACTATGTCACCAAGACCATATGAACCATGTTCAAGTGAATCCTTAGCTATGCTGTGAAGGCGTGTCGCAACGGCTAACACTGCAGTATTAGTAGGAGCACATGTCACTGTTCTGATTTTTAACTTTAGCAGACAAAAGAGCATTGAAGCAACTGTCTTTGTTTTTCCGGTTCCGGGTGGACCCCATATGAGTTTCATAGGATCATTATGATGACATTTGGTCATACTAACACAACTCAGAATGGCATCTTCTTGAGATTTGTTGAGATTCTGTGCTTTGATTATGTTTTGTACTCGAACATGGGGTCGAATAACAATTTCTCCTGATAAGCAAGTTTGACAGTTTTCTTCTTTCTGTAAAATATTTAATGAAAACATGAAACTTTTTATGACACTATCTATACTAATATCATAGAACAATAATGCCAAAAAGTTGGTTAAATACAGTTGATATGGCCAAACTTCCAGTCACAAAAACATCAAAGACTTTAACATTACTGTCAAAATCACGATTGCTACTGTTATCGAAATTGTGAAAATTATAAGCAGGATTTTACAAATGGCCCGCGAATGCAATTTAAACTATGACATCAAGATTTTGTATGTCTCTATAACGCAACTGCAATATGGGCCGCATATATAAGGCTATGATGAAAAAAAAATTGGTGATTCTTACCATTGAATAAGGCTGCAACACTTTTTTAATTATAACGCAACTGCAATATGAACAAGGAGGCTTGGATGACAGCTATGAATGAAGAAATGCAGTCATTAGAAAGGAATCAAACCTGGACTTTGGTTGATATTCCTAAGAGTCAAAGGGTAATTGGATCAAAATGGGTGTTCAAGAGAAAGGAAGGCATTCAAGGAAAAGAGAAGATAAGGTTCAAAGCAAGATTAGTTGCAAAGGGATTTTCTCAGCCTGAAGGAATAGATTTCAATGAAGTATTTGCACCAGTTGTAAAACATTGTTCAATCAGAATTCTGCTTTCAATTGTAACCCAACAAGACTTGGAATTAGAGCAGCTGGATGTTAAAACAACATTTCTACATGGTGATCTTGAAGAAACCATCTATATGTAGCAACCTGAAGGATTTGCAAAAGGCAGCAACAAGGTTTGTCTTCTTAAAAAGTCATTGTATGGCCTAAAGCAAAGTCCTAGACAATGGTACAGGAAGTTTGATGATTTCATGATAAGAACTGGTTTCCAAAGATGAAGCTTTGACAGCTGTGTTTACATTATGAAAGAGAAAGGACAAGAACGTTCCCCAGCTCAAGAACGTTCTCCAGCTCAAGAACATTCTCCAGCTCAAGAACATTCTCCAGTTTTAAAGGAAGGTCAAGAATGTTCTCCAACTTACCTATTACTCTATGTGGATGATATTCTTCTTGCAAGCTCAAGTAAAGACCAGATTAAAAGGCTCAAAGCTGATCTTAGTAATGAGTTTGAGATGAAAGAACTTAGAGAGGCCAAAAGGATCTTATGAATGGATATAAAGAGAAACAGAATGAAAGGGGAACTATTTCTTTCTCAGGCTGCCTACTTGAAGAAAGTTGTCACTAAATATAGAATGCATGAAGCAAGACATGTTACTACACCTTTGGGACAACATTTTAAATTGTCTACGCAAGACTCACCTAAGACAGATGAGGAAAGGCAAAGAATGAGTATAATTCCTTATGCTAGTGGAGTTGGCAGCATAATGTATGGAATGATCTGCAGCAGGCCAGATTTAGCTTATGCTGTGAATGTTGTCAGCAGATTTATGACTAATCCAGGAGCACCACATTGGACAGCACTCAAGTGGATTATGAGGTACTTAAATGGCTCACTGACAGCAGGTTTAAAGTTCAAAAAAACTCATCATAACAAGGAACCAATCAAGGGATATGTGGACTCGGATTATGCCGGAAACATGGACACTAGAAAATCAATTTCTGGTTATGTTTTCACTTTATTTGGGACTGCTGTAAGTTGGAGAGCAATTACACAGTCGGTGGTAGCACTTTCTACAACCCAAGCTGAATTCATTGCGCTTACTGAAGGTGTTAAAGAAGCTTTATGGATGAAAGGACTTATTGGTGAACTAGGAATAAATCAGAATTGTGTTTCAATTTGTTGTGATAGTCAAAGTGCTATACACTTATCCAAACATCAAGTGTATCATAATAAATCCAAACATATTGATGTTAAGTATCACTTCATAAGAGATGTGATCGATTCAAAGCAGGTTTCAGTTGAGAAAATTGCAACTGAGGACAACCCAGCTGATGCATTCACCAAATCACTTTCACAAACTAAGTTCAAGCATTGCTTGGACATAGTTGGCTTCGACAAAGAGTAAAGATGCAGCAATGGCAGCAAGGTTAAAAGTTGAATTATTCTGATATTGAGTCAAGGTGGAGAATTGTGAATGTGCCTCAAATCATCTAACTAAAGTTAGTTAAACTTTAGTGGTTGTTATAACTAACTTTGGCCAAGTTAGTTATGATAGGTGGATATAGTTAGTTGCTTGTGTATACTATATATAGGGCTGTATTATTATAGCAAATGTAAGTTGAAATCATAGCAGTTACAGTAGCAAAATAGAGAGGCATAAGCAATTCGTGACTGATAGGAAATCAGACGAAGAAAGATTGAAGGGAGAGGAAGAAAAGATTGAGAGAAAAGGCTAGTGTTGCTGGTTCATAAACAGTGATAGACACTAGGAAATCAATCTTGAGAAAATGCTTTAATCTTGTAAAGTTCAATTAACAAATAGTGGATTAATCTTGCTTGCTTGCCCGTGACGTAGGTCTCAACAATTGAGACCGAACACGTAAATTTTGGTGTCATTCTTCCCTTATCTTTCTTTACTTTTCGTTTAATTTGAGTGATAAAAACTGGTTTACAAAACTGCAAAACGTAGAAGATCAATCCTGGATTGATCCAGGATCAATCTTCGTTTTTTCTGTTTTTCAGCTCTGTCAAGATCAATCCAGGATCATTCTTCGTTTTTTCGTTTTTCTGCAATCGTTTGTTCTTTCTACTTTGTTGGTTAACTCTTGTTGCAGATCCCATCATTGTTTTCAACAAAATTAGATGAAAAGTGAAAACTCTCGCATCAAATGAAAATATTGGAGTAGGCTTTTTTTTTTTCTTTCAACAATTAAGTATTTTTTAATTTTCAAGTGCAAAAAATTGCACACCTCTAGCTTTTTAGAACAAAAAGAAACACTTGACCTAATGAAACAAAATAAGAAGAAAAGATATTTATATATCTAACACAAGGTCTCCAAACTCTAATTGTCAAAACCCTAATTTATAATTCATGCCTTAATATTTATTGTCAATTCTTATATTTCTAAGGCTGGCTTTATTTTTTTGTCATGAACACATGAAACCTCATATATAAATTGGTTGAACCAATTTATTTGACAATGGTTCACAATGGCATATCACATCACAATACAAGTTTGCATTGCTTGGCCTCCAAGTTTTGTTTTTATACATATGTGTTTCATCTCAAATGATTATAAAATTATAAAGAAATTCATCTCCCTTCATAATATCAAGGTAAATAGTTAGTGGCGAAGTGACACTTATTATTATTTGATGGAGTGTTTTTCACTATTTTAAAAAATAGTGAAAATTTATTAGTAATTGTAAAAAAGTTATGTCCCAAAAGATGTGGTTCTAAAAAATATATACACTACAATGAGTAATTGTGCATGCATGCATGACAATGAAAAGTAATTATCAGTACAATGGAGAGTAGTTCTCTTATCCATTACCATGATGATGAGATAATCAACATGCATTGGTAAAAATAACAATCATTAAGACCTTAATTGTTATCCCATTGATTAGTGCGTGAGTCATTCATTTTTAGTTATACCACATATAGTGTGCTGGCATATGTTATTAATATTTCATCTCTCTATCCTATTTTCAATGTCATTAATTATCTCCATTTTTTACCTCTTAATTTTTTTTCATTATCAAAGTTCTGCGAATATAAATATGATAATATGACATTTAATAGGTTTAGATATTCTCTATACATTCTAAAACTTTTCAAAACTATAGTATTAAAAGAGAAAATAAAAAGAAAAAATAGAGATATCCTATTGAATACTCCATCCGTTGCTTATTAAAATAAAAAGATTTTTTTTAATTATTTTGTTATTATAAACAATTTTAATTAACTTTTCAATTTTTAATTTTACCATTCCTATAATATCCTTTATTAAATTTTACCATTCAGCTTATCATCACAAAATTGGGAAAATATGTTCTTGTAGGAAAAGTTATATCGGGAAGAAATATTGGAAATACATCTTTCGGTCCCAGAATTCTGTTCAAAGTTTAGCGAAAGCAATTTCCTTTAATCATTTCCTTTGCAATGACGGTCAACAAAAGTCAAGTATAATATTTGAACCATGTAAGATTATATATTGCAACGAGTTTATGCTCGTATGGACAACTATATGCTACAA
Organism: Cicer chorassanicum; assembly: GCA_037974735.1. Classification (NCBI taxonomy): domain Eukaryota; kingdom Viridiplantae; phylum Streptophyta; class Magnoliopsida; order Fabales; family Fabaceae; genus Cicer; species Cicer chorassanicum. Next base: position 37,680,931 of record JBBPBP010009778.1, on the reverse strand, counting down.
TTTCAAAAATGACACCAAGAAAGGATTTGAAGATCTGATCATTGATGATGAAGGTTGCGATTCAAACATTACATCAAGTGTTGTTTATAAAGAAGTGTTTTAAAATGTAAAATGGGTTACTATACGATTTTCGTGTTTATTTTTTATGATATGATTGTTGTTCTCTTTTGTATTAAACTTGATAACTTATATTCATAACATTTGATATTTTAAAAATAATACATGTATTGCTACATTATTTTATACAATTGTTTTTGTTTTTTATATTACACTTAACAACTTATATTACTATTTTTTTTATAGATACCAGTTTATTTTTTTAACCCCTATATATTGTACAAGTTTACGTCTAATAATAATGAATAGTTAGTATGCTTATCTTGAAGAATACGATAATTTAAAAAATATCATATCTCTAGTAGAAGAAAGAAAATATATTTTAGAATATAAAAATATAAAATAGAGTTGCAATTGTTAATTATAAAATAAATCTAAGTTTTAACAGTTTTGTAATTTGTAATACACCTATATCCACCGAATCACGATCTTAAAAAATGACATTGCAATCAATGGTTTTTACTTTTGGTAATTAATTTTCAAGTGTTCTGTAAAATAAAAAATAATTTTGAAGTGCTGAACTTTTTGAAACTTAATATTCCATATCAACTTTATGTCTCTCTTTATCTTTCTCTACCATTTCACCTCTTGTCAAAAAATTACGCAATCTATGATGTTACCAAATCAAATTCACTAAGTAAATAAAGATAACTCTTTTATTGGTTTTATGTTTTAAATCCAATTTGAAGAGATTTAATATGAGTCATATGATGTTCAACAAATAAGTCTGATTCTATGTATATATTCTCGATCATACGTTCAACGATGATGATTTTATAATAATTTCATTTTTTCGTGATTAGTTATACACACTCTTAGTTATTTATGCATTATTTTTTACAATACTATGCAAAAATAAAATCACATTTAAATTGTTATATTTTTCTCTACTTTTTATTGCATTATTATTATTTTATTGCATTATTATTGAGTATTTAAGTTTATTTAAGCTATAACTTTTTAAATTACTTTTTTGAATCATTTAATAGTTTATACATACCTTATAAGAATAAATAAAAAATGGACTTATAAAAGACACAAAAATATAGAATACAAATAAATTTCATTTTTCTTACAAAAAAATATATAAATGGTTTAAATGCACTTTGGTTCCCAACCAAAATAAATTTTTAGTCTCTTCATTTCTAAAATCGATTT
>JBBPBP010009778.1:37660989-37679646 GCA_037974735.1 Cicer chorassanicum | reverse complement strand
TTATTTTATTCAACTCACAAATGTTATCTAAGTTCTAAATGTTATGTTATTTATGAGAGTGTCACATCATAAAAAATGGCCAGAACCAAAATAATTTCAAAAATTAGTTAATATAGAGACCAAAAAATTAATTTTAAAAATAAGAGAACTACTATAAATAAATACATTTAAACCTATACAAAATTAATGTATTCAATTGTACCAAAAAAAAACATGTATTCAAAGAATACATTTATATAAAAAAGATGTGACATTCAATTTCTTGTAAAAAAATAATAATAAGTAGTGTACTTGGTCATTCCTATTCTCTCGAGAAGATGAAAAAGGAAAATACACATTAAGGAAATCATACCACAATTAAAGGCCACCAACATTGCCAAATAAAAAAGAACACTTTTACATATATTTACACACAAAAATGGATAACAATGATTTAGGCGGGAAAATGCAACTTTATTGCTACTACACCAAGATATTATTACTTATTAAAGAAACCAAAATTAGATATTTTATATTTAAAAAATTAAATTCTAAATTTTCATAAATTCAACTTTCAATATATTTTAATTATAAAATAATTATTTTTAGTTGTGAAACAAATCTCGTGTAGCACGTGAGTTAACATATTTGTCTCTTTTTAACTAACTAGCTATAGTCAGAGTAATCCAGAAGGAAAATTCTAATTCAACATGGATTCAATAGGTAGGGTCCACATATCTTAAGACAACTATTATAAATACCTCATCTCTTCCTTAAAACAAAAACATATCTCCAACAATGTCTGCTCCAAACTCCAATAACCAATCCTCCACCACCGTGGGAGCCAAGAGAGCTCACATGGATTCTAACACCACCACCACCAATGAAAACTTGATGCTGCCACCACAAACGGAGGATCTAATTGAACCAATTACATCCTCCTCCATGAAACCACCCGTCATTTTGAATGAAAACATTGAAGCCTTCGTTGAACCAATTCTAATTGAGATATCTCCTGGAGAAGATATCGTCGAGACTCTAATCAACTTGGCTCGTTTCCATCAATGTGGCATCGTTGTTTTAAGTGGTTTGGGTTCTGTCACTGATGTTACTCTTCTCCATCCAGTGACTCGTACACCTGCTTTCCCTATTCAAGGACCTTTCAACATGTTAGCGCTATGTGGAACTTATATTAATCCCAATTGTGGATATGTTCCTCCTAGATTCATCCCCAACCGACCATGTTCTTCTTTTTCTGTTTTTATCGAAGGCACTCGTAGACAAGTGTTTGGTGGTGTTATTGGTGGGAGGGTTATGGCTGCTGGTGCTGTTGTGGTTTCCGTTGCTCTTGTTAAAAAATTTGAGTTTCATCGTTTGATCCAAATTAATGGACAAGTTCTAGAATTTGAAGATGGTGACCCAACCTATGGTGGTCTCATTGCACCCAACAACAATGCTTTTATGGCTTCAGGATCTGGTGCTGTGGGTCCCAGTGAGACTCAGATGAATGACCATATGCTTTCTTCTCTTCCAATGGATCTGAATGTCATGCAATGGAACTACTCCACTCGCAATGATCATAACATGTCTCCACCAAAAGACTCTTAAGTGTTTTTTCCATTTCAGTCATTTTTATATTGTTTCAATAAAATGAGTTTCATTTCTTGTGTTTTGTCTTACTTTAAAAAGGAGAGTTGTACTTCAAAATCAAATATTATATGATCACCTTTTCATATGTCTTCATCATGCTGTTTAATTTTCATTATTTATTTTCTTCTTTGTTGTCTCTCGAAGTTATATGCCAAATATTTTCAATGTGTTTATCTTTCTTGTTAGATATTTATATATGCTTCATTCGATCGAGTTGCCAAAGCTTATAACTCAGATTTGTCAGTTAGCGTTGTGCATGTCTACGTAGATGCTTATTCTAATTTGTATTTTGTTATTATATATGTATTTGCACCTTCAAAATGGTTCTTGTATATATTGAACATGGCTCATTCGTAAGGAAAAAATAAAATAAAAGAATTGCACCCATGAGTGCTTATAATTACTATATTATTGTTAAGATGATTACATTGGATTGGATCATATAAATCTTAATAAAATATTTATAAGTGGTGGATAATTTTTACTCTATAAACAGGTTACATGTGAGATATTGCGTAATACTCAATTCAAATTCTAATGATTAATTTTATATAAACACAAATTTATAATGAATATATGATGATATCTCACACTAAAATAAAGAAGATATTTGATTAGTAAATCAATTATATAAATATATATTAAAACTACTGTATTTAGGCGAAAAGTCAATTAAAATTAAGTGTTGTTTTAGTAATTTTTTATTTTTGTGACGAGATGATAAATATTACCATAAAATTACATACATATATGAGGTTTTTGGTTAGAATTAGGACATAATGTCTGATATAACAATATTGACATTTACTAATTAAACTAGGGCTTAAGGATATTTTGTTAATAAATTTAATACATGTATTCCACACTGATATATAATATATTTTTCATATAATTAAGTTTTTATTTTAGAAATTAAAGAGTATCAACATGGCTGCAAGAAAGTAAATTTTATTTCATATGTGGATGTATGTGGTAAGTACAACGTTGAAAGTTTGAAACTACTATCTTAAAATAATTCTTTAATAGGATGTTATAAATTTTCATCCCCTTCTAGAAATACAAATGAGAGGAGAGATAAAATAAGAAAAATTGTATTCTTTTTATATATTTATGTATTATTTTTAAATATAAAAGTGTGACTTTATTTTACTAAATTTATTATTTGTTTTTAAAGGATTTGTATAAAACAATATTATTATATTTTCTATTTCCTATACAAACTTGAAGTATGGTAGTTTTGAACTTAAGAAAACAAACAAAAGACTTTTTATTTAAACTAAATAGACCTTTATATTTTCTCCTCTTTGATTTTTCAAAATAAAAAAAATGATGGTAGTGGTGTTAAAATAAGTGTTCTTTCTTTTCTATGGTGCGTAGCATAAGTGACAAACACCATTAAAATAATATTATTTTTTTTAAGATCGATAGACAAAGTGACAGACACTGTTAATAAATTCATACGTGTAAAGTAGAGCTCTCAAATTCGAATATGTATTATCATAAAAATGTTAATTCTAACAACATCCCATTAATTTTGTATATAATTTTAAAGCTTAAATTTCTTTTTCTATGCTTTGAGTTATCCACGTTAATAAAAAGTGAAGATATATATTATTATAATTTAATTAATACTAAACTAGAGAAATTTAATTTAGTGAAGTATGATAAATACTAGAAAAAAATAATATAGTATTATGGATGGCAATCAGACAAATATTTGCAAATAATATAGTATTAGTGGTACCCTAACCCTCTTGGAGGCACTTCTGATTCCTGGGCTCTAGAAAACTTTGTTGAGTTAAACGTTAACCCTCAAATTTTCAGTCCCCATGGCTTTCTCTTAAAGGTGCAACCATGGAGATGGAGAGTTTCTGGAGGTTAATGGTATATAACTATCGAGTAACAATATCATCTTTTATGTCGACGTCTTTTCTCCACCATTTTTCACTTTTGACCATTTACCTAAAACTTATTTATACTATAACTATACAATTATTAAATTCGAAACATAAACACTTTTTTGCATATACATTTTTTTTACAAAAAAACTATAATTAAGAGTGTCATAATGAATAGCTAGTATACATATCTTGAAGAATAATAATTGAAAATATTTATATCTCTAGAGCAAAGAACACAATTTAGATTGTCAAATAGAGTTATAATTATTGATTAAAATTTAATGTATGAAATTTTAGATTTTCATAATTTATAACAGAAAACGATAAAGATCTAGCTGACACACTTTTGTTTATCTTCTCTTTCTTTATCTTGATCACAAAGAAAAAGTAATTTTAGACTATTTTTGAATCTAAAATTATCTTTTTAGATCGTTTTTTTCTCTATACTTTTACACAAATAATTGATTTTTACACAAATTTATTTTTGTTTCTGTTTTTTTTTTCTCGCTAATTACGTGCGACGTTGTTGTGTTTTTCGTTTCGGTGCAATGTTCATTTTATTCAGATTGACAGCTTAAATTCGATATAGATCACATATATTCAATCAATGACTTCAGCGTACTCAATGTTGCTGATCCGGATGCGTGTGTATTTCTGTCACTATTTTGTCAAATTTATAAGTATTTTGCCGTTTTTATGCTATTAACTTGAGTGTTGTGAATTTATTCGTATATTCATCGTTTTCGTTTTTAAAGAATTTATATTATTCTCGATCGATGTATTTTTTTTAATATGAATGAATATCGTTTCTAAGTAAAAAGAAATTTATAACACATCCACACATCACAATTGTTAGAACCAAATAAATTATAATTTTGAGAAATATTTTGTGTGGTAATAAGATTTGGGCACACTCACAAAATTGAATTATGTATATATTTCTAAATCTTGTGACCACTCAAGTATTTTTCAGAAATTCTAGCCTAATTTTAATGATAATCCACATGTGTATATATATCTATATATTATTTGCGAAGATTAAGAAAATAGTTAGATTCAAGACACCTTGTGTGACAAGAAGGAAAATAAATGTGAAGTTCGCCTATGGTGAAGAACTTCATCTTGCTATGTGATCAGTATCTTTTTTTTAATATCATAATTTGATATATATTTCAAGCTATAAATCTTTTCTTTTTAACTGATGATTCATTTGAGAGAAGTATAAATATAGATGTACGAAATTCTACCAGTAAAACCAAACATTTATGCAATATATATATTGAGATATTATTATTATTTTTGGAAAAGTAATTAAGGAAATAGTATATGCAAATGGGAGATTCTGAATTTGTGATATAATATTTAATTTAATAATATTGATATTTATTAATTAAATTAAACTTTACAAATAATAAATTAAAATATGGGGGTATTTTATAGTGTAATTGAAAATTAACATGTTTTTGCATTAGCAAATTAAATAATTAATAGTCTAATGATATGTTATCTATGAGTAAGTTTGATCATATTTTAAATTTCACATCACCAGATTTTAAAATTTTACATTTTTGTTCTATTTTAGAATAATTAATATTTATTTATTAAACTATATACAAAAAATAATTAATTTTCTTATTTTCTTTCGTTATTTCTTCGCCGCACTGTCTTTCCATCATTTTTCACTGTCTATAGTTCTTAAGAAACAAAGACAAATCCGAAAACGACTAGGCAACAATGATAGTATTGGTCAACGACAACACGCAAACACAAAAGAATTGGAGGTGAGGCCGAAGAAAGATGTTCTTGTTTTCTCGATGGAAGGACGACAAATGAGAATGATTTCTTGTGATGGTGTAACAATTTCGTGAGAGGAAAGAAATGTGTTATGAATTCTGAGTTGATAATAATTTTTATTTTAATTAAAATATAAAAAGTAGGAAAATAATTTATTAAAAACATGTTAATTTATATATTATTAATTAAAAAATAAAATATTTATTAATTAAAAAATTAAGAATACTGATATATTTTTTAAAAAGTATCACATCAATTATCTTAAAATGTTATTAAAAAACCATTTATTTAAAAATAATTGAATATTTTTAAGAAATGAATTATTTAGTGCGAAAGAATATCAACAATAATTTACAATTTTCGTAGCAAATACTCCGTACTCTGACAACGACCACTGAAGGATGGTGGCACATGCTTCCTGTCAAATCAACTAAAAACCAACCGTCAAGATTCACACGTACGGAAAATCCAACGGTCCATATTTACCCACCCCAACACACACTTTCTCTCTCTTCTCACCTCTGCACCCATGTCCCATTTGTGTCGGGACCCCCCTTTATAAATGGCAAAGACTCTTCCTTTAACTTTTTTTTTTCTCTTTCTTTACTGTGCATTTCAAACCCAAAAATCCCTCACTTGTGTCTCAATCAGAAAGTGATTGGCCACAAAAGAAAAACACTTTACTTCATCACTTGTTCATTTTTTTTTGCTGCTTCAGTCATTCACATTCATAATATATTCTTCACAAAATTCATTCTCTTCTGTTACTTTCATGGCGATCTCGAACAAAGTGTCACCTTTTTTGCTGTTATTGATGATGTTGAAGCTTGGTTTCATTTGGGTTCCACTTTTTGGTCATAAGGGTCATCAACTTGCTTGATACTATTTAGCATAAACAATTGACCCTGCTTCTTCTTTTTCTTCATCTTCTTGTTCTTCTACAAACCCTTTAAGTTTCAAAGCAGGGTCCTCACTTTTTTTCTTCTTCTTTTTGGTTTGGTGGGGTTCTTTAGTTTCTTCATCATTTTGCACTTATTAATGGATCCCATCTTGTTAGTTCTTTTGGGTAATGTTTGATTTTACTAGAAATTAGTGTTTTTTTTTGTGTGTGTGGGGATGGGGTGCATTGGAAAGTGGGAGGGTGGTATGAGTGAATGTAATAATGGTTTTGACGAAATTGAGGATGGGGACTCCAAGCTAGGGTTCCATGTGTTTGTGTAATTGCTAAATTTTGTGTCTTTAAAAAGAGGAGAAAAAAAAGGTAATAAAGCTTGTTATGAAGCTTTCAACATCAGGAATGAGTCAGCAAGGACATGAAGGTATCAACTCAATTTTCTCCCTTAAAAAACATTTTATTTTTCTCCCTATTCTGAGCTCTTTGTTGTGGGGGCTTCAACTTCAAGTTTTATATACATCTAGATAAATCATAAATAGTATGTGTCACTTTCAAAAACTCCTTTTGTTTATGCTTCAACATTCATTGTTGTTTCCTTTTTTGATTGAGATAATTTGATGATGTGTGGAATTATAATGTAGGAGGGGAGAAGAAGTGTTTGAATTCTGAGCTATGGCATGCATGTGCGGGTCCATTGGTGTCCCTACCAACTGCAGGGACTCGTGTTGTTTACTTCCCTCAAGGTCATAGTGAGCAGGTGCTTTTTTTTATACTCCTTATTGTTTCAATTTTGGATTGAAAGAGTCTCTATTTAGTTAGAATTTGGTTGTTTTTTTTCTTCATTTTTTGTCATTGGAAGTTGAGTTGAGCTTTTGATGAAAAATGATTGTAGGTTGCCGCCACAACCAACAGAGAAATTGACGGTCAAATACCGAATTACCCGAGCTTGCCGCCTCAGTTGATATGCCAACTTCATAATGTTACAATGCATGTGAGTATTATATTCTTTCATCAAGTTATGGCTTATGAATTATGATAGTTGAGTTTGTTTTATCTCATGAAAGTGAGCTTAGTCAACTAGAGCATGTGTTAATTTTCAGGCAGATGTTGAAACTGATGAAGTGTATGCTCAAATGACACTACAGCCGCTGACTCCGGTATCTTTTTATTCTTTGATGACAGCTTGTTTTGTTTGTAATGCGAGATTTTGTTGAAAATGTGTTTGTAATTGTGGTTGTAGCAAGAGCAGAAAGATACGTTTCTACCTATGGAATTGGGGATTCCAAGTAAGCAGCCATCAAATTATTTTTGCAAGACATTGACGGCGAGTGATACCAGCACACATGGAGGGTTCTCTGTTCCTCGTCGTGCAGCTGAGAAAGTTTTTCCTCCATTGGTAGTGTCCTTAATTATTTTTATTTCTGTTTGATTCTTGTTTGATATGGATACATTTCTATTCTGTTTTGGGCTGTATAGGATTTCTCACAGCAGCCTCCTGCACAAGAACTAATTGCTAGGGATCTCCATGACACTGAGTGGAAGTTTCGACATATTTTTCGAGGTCAGTTTCTAATTTTTTGTTGACTCTATTTTTATTATGTTGAATTCTTTGCTAGGGATTTCCATTTGTGTTTGTTAATGTTATGCATGTGTAGTGCAGTGGCGATTTATCACAGGCTGCGTTATGCTGTCAAAAACTTGTTTTTCATGTTGAGTTGTTATTTTACTCGAGTTGTGGCGGCGAGACTTGCTTATGCATTCCTATTGCAGTTTAGTTAAAATTTAGTTGTAGACTAAGATTCTCAAATTTAGAAGGGGATCTTTGCTAGAATCCCGATGTGCAATTAATTAAGGCAATTTAGTAGTCATTGGTGTTTAGCATATCATTAGTGACTTGAATATATGGGAAACCTGCTTTTTCCTCATGCCTTAGAATTAGAATTAGAAATAAAATCAGTTGCATATAACTTAGTACTTGTTAGCAATTTTCTTTTATACCTGTAATTAATATTGTGAATGTGTCTGAAAATTCTTAGATTCAAAACTCTATATTTAGCAAGTAATTGTCAGTAAAGTTGTTTTTTCTTTCTGCAAGTTCAAAGAATTTTGATTAATTTATACGTAGGTCATCATTCTATAAAAGGAGATGTTAAATGGCAGTTTTTACAATTTATCATCTTAAAGATAATTCAAGTCATTTTATCGACATGAGTGTTCTATACCGAAAAAATTCCATTTTCCGTATTAACATAGTTGTCGAAAGAATACTACCCTGCGTCTAAACTTCAAACTGGTTAGCTTTAGCCATGGTAATGTTCCAAGATTATTGGTTGACAGAGAATCAAAGTAGATTTACCAATGAATCGCGAAATGCTATGGTTCTTAACTATTTTTTTTCTCAATTTAGTAATAAGTCATTTGCCGGATCATGCACATTTTCCTAATTATAACGAAAAAAGTGCAGTTTGTTGGATCCAATCTATTGTTTGAAATAAACAACTCGCACACACTCCCTTTCCAAAAAAAACAATACACCTAGCACCACACTTAGATTTATTAGATTTGTTGCTAAAATATCGGCATCAAACGCTAGCTCATCATCAGCTATCATTAACATTCTGACCGTTTCTAGTAGTGGCTGTCATCTGCTACATCGAATATCAATTAAATTGTTATGAGCAAATGAGGTAGTGTATTTATCAGATCTCTCAAGTTTGTGTAACATGAATGTTGTAAATAGCGTATGTTCTGTAATTATGTGTAATAATTGTATTCGGCCCATTAATAAGGCCCTTAGGTCTAGAGTAGTCTATATAAACATATTAGCGTTTGAACTCTATTTACAATTTTGAATTATATCAGAAGTATTTTCTACAATAAATAATACCCAAACATAAGTGGCCTGGACATGGTTTTTAATCAAACCAATATGCTAATATGGAATTTTGCAGTTACAATTTGTAAGTGTGTTGCTAGTGTAAGAAATTAGTCTTTTGGGGCTATTTACTTTTCACTACCTTATTGAGAAGAGATAAACAACTTTAGAATCATTCTAACTGAATCTGATCGGATAGGGAAGTGAAATGGTTCTGTTACTAAAGTCTATTAGTGAAATGGTTCTGTATATTACTTCAACTGCATGCACTGTTATCCAAATCTTCAAAACTAAACAATTTACAAACATAGTTGCATGTCAAAATTTTCCTTTGCCGAGGAGCATCGGCTTTTGTAAAGGAGGTTCCAAAAGTTTGAGTAAATTACCTTTTGTAAGGAGCATCTGCTTCTGTACATTAAGTTCTGAAAGTTTGGTGTTCAATGGTCTTCTTTTCTTTGCTAGTGTTGTTAGATTTTATTTTGTACCTTTTCAGCGGAACTTCTTTGTATCAATTATCTCACGTGTTTAGTTGCATCTTGCATGTAATTTGTAATATTTAAGGAAAGAAAACTGCTATCTGTTGTAAATTGTAATAACTACTTACTTGAAAAAGAACGTTTTGGTTTTCTACCCCTTGTTTTAATTTACAATAGTGAATAGTAAATTTGGCCTTTTTCTTGGTTCAAAGTTGGTGTTTCCATCATAAACAGATTTACTATAATGAATAGTGAATTTTCCTTTTTTTCATGGTTCAAAGTTGATGTTTTTTCCATTATAAAACAGAAACATAACACTAGGTGGAATATTTATTTATTTTTAAATTGGAGCTTCTGTTAACTTGATTGTATTATACGCGCGATATGATGTGTATTACTTCTTTATCATTTCAGGACAGCCAAAACGGCACCTTCTTACCACTGGTTGGAGTGTATTTGTTAGTGCCAAAAGACTTGTAGCTGGAGATTCTGTGCTTTTCATTTGGTATTCATTTCGTTTCACCTTTCTGAATACATCCCTTGGATGCTGCAAACTGCCTGTTTATTGTTTTTATCTGTATTTTCATCGATAGGAATGAAAAAAATCAGCTTCTTTTGGGAATACGTCGTGCCAGTCGGCCACAAACTGTTATGCCATCATCAGTTCTTTCCAGTGATAGTATGCACATTGGACTTCTTGCAGCTGCAGCTCATGCTGCAGCAACTAATAGCTGTTTCACCGTGTTCTATAATCCAAGGTTCTGTTTTTTTTCTTTCCAATTTCTACTTTTGATACTTATTATTACAGATTCTAACAGATCTTTTGCAACCTACTTTATGAGCAGGGCTAGTCCATCCGAGTTCGTCATACCACTTTCAAAATATATCAAAGCTGTGTACCATACACGTGTTTCTGTTGGTATGCGTTTCAGGATGCTTTTCGAGACTGAAGAATCAAGTGTGCGCAGGTACTTGTTGCCATCAATTATCTTTTCTTAAGCATATATTGATTTTGTTTTAATTTGTAGACCTAATTTTGCGATGATTATTGTAGAAATATTTATAGTTGTGCATGCCAGAAGCTGTACCTTTTAAAACTGCCAATGTATCGTGAGGTTGATATGATATCTGCATCTATACTCTTTAAGGAAGCAAGTTTACTAATCACTGGATTTATTGTTATAAAATATATCATTCAATAGTATTTTTCAAAGATAATAATTAATCATAAATGTTTATGACATGATTTATGCCTTTGAAACTTTTTTTATTAAAAGAATGATTGATATGGCATCTGCATCTATATTGTCTAAAGAGCTAAGTTTATTTTGGATTATGCAGCAGAAATTGAAGGCAAAATATTAATTATACTTTGATATTGTGGAACCATACTATGTAACTTTTACTTATGAACAAGTCACCTGGTTTTGCAGGTACATGGGTACAATAACTAGCATAAGTGATATGGATCCTGCTCGGTGGCCGAATTCTCATTGGCGGTCTGTTAAGGTTAGTGAGATCATCATTTTGTAAGGGTGTCAACTGGCAGCCTTGTGTACTTGGCTGCCATTATACACCTGTTATGTGAATTCTGTGTAAAGATGAAGATTTTCTCAAAAAACATGTTTGATGCATAAACCTTTCAAGAACACTGGAATTTCTAATCCTGTTTCATAAAGTTTACATTTGTATTCCTTTTTTTTTTTTTTTCATCAACCTGTAGTACAGCAACACAAATCATATTTTCAATGTTTTAAAAAGAGATTTTTAACCTGTTTATCTTGTTTTATCCATTGTGCATAGGTCGGTTGGGATGAATCGACAGCTGGAGAGAGACAGCCACGGGTATCATTATGGGAAATTGAGCCTTTAACTACATTTCCAATGTATCCATCACTATTTCCCCTTCGATTGAAACGACCGTGGCATCCTGGCACTTCTTCTTTTCTTGGTACATATTTTTTAATACTTTTTTATTTGCTTATCTTCCTTTTTATTGTGATCTGCACTATAGAATCAATGTCATGGTGACACTTGGATTAAAGAAAAGAAATTTCTCATTTTTGTAGTTAAGACAGTTTAAGATTTTGTAGTTGTGTTTAAATTTAGAGTTTCTCAACCATACTTTTCCCTTCATCCATATAATTTTTTTTTCCAAATATTTCCCCTATCCCCATAATTTTCTTTCTCACTATCTAATGATGTAAGAAAATGTTTTGATTGAATCTTGAAGACTTATGTTTGCTAATAGTTTATTTTATATTCAAATTAAGATATGAAGCACTGACACGAACACAAGGCACAATATTGACACTCACACTTAGACATTGATAATAATTTAAGAAATATAAGTAATTGAATGTAACTACATGTATTTGTGTCGTCTCGGTGTTAGACACTGATACAGGTCGAACATTGGTCATGCTTTCAATCTAAAGTGTTAGTGCTACATAGATATTAAATTCGTCACATGAAGATTTTTATGATTCATATTTGCTCGTTTTGTTGTGTCCACAACACAAGGGCTTGAATTTCATTATGCTCATTTACATTTAATTGTCCTAAGTGTCTCCTACCCCCTCATTATGAAAATTGGCTGTGGTGGTTTTGAGGACATACTTCTTTTGTCTCCTTTCTTTACAAAGGATGTTGTTACAGATGGCAGAGACGAAGGGCTAATGTGGCTGAGAGGTGGTCCTGGAGACCATGGTCTTAATTCTCTGAATTTTCAAGGTGCCGGATTGTTGCCCTGGATGCAGCAGAGACTGGATCCAACTTTGCTCGGAAATGATCAAAATCAGCAATATCAAGCCATGTTGGCCGCTGCTGGTTTGCAGAACCAAGGGAATGTCGATTTATTGAGGCAACAAATGATGAATTTTCAACAGCCTTTCAATTATCTTCAACAATCGGGAAACCTCAGTCCTTTGCAGCTTCAGCAGCAGCAAGCAATTCAGCAATCCTTATCGACTAATATCCTGCAACCACAAGGCCAAGTGTTGGCACACAACAATCGCGAAAACCAAACGCAGCAACCGCAACAGCAACAACACAGTTATCAAGATTCGGTTTTGATTCAAGGTGATCCACTCCATCAGAGGCAACACTCTAGTTTGCCGTCACCATCATATTCAAAACCAGATTACTTAGACACAGGCATGAAGTTTTCTGCTTCAGTTTCGCCGAGTCAAAACTTGCTCGGTTCACTTTGTTCCGAAGGGAGTGGCAATCTGTTGAATTTATCCAGAAGTGGTCATTCTATGCTGAATGAACAGTTGCCTCAACAATCATGGGCCTCAAAGTATTCACCTTCGCAGATCGATGCCATTGGCAACTCTTCAATGTCGCACATGCAGTATTCTGGAAGAGATACGACAATGGTACCACCGCATTGCAACTCAGATGCCCAAAATTCCATTCTGTTTGGGGTCAATATTGATTCATCTGGCCTTCTGCTCCCTACGACTGTCCCTCGTTATACTACTGCATCTGCTGACGCCGATGCATCGACAATGTCTTTAGGGGAGTCTGGTTTCCAGGGTTCTCCATATCCTTGCATGCAAGATTCATCAAAGTTGTTGCAAAGTGCAGGGCAGATTGATAACCAAAACCAGACGCCGACATTTGTAAAGGTCTGATTCATATATATTAGTCTTAGCTTAAGCTTTTTTGAGCCTTTCTTTTATTTAAAATGATTGTTTTATTGTCTTTTTCAAAGGTATACAAAGTAGGTTCAGTAGGGCGCTCACTTGACATCTCGCGGTTCAACAGCTATCATGAGCTGCGGGAGGAGTTGGCTCAGATGTTTGGAATTGAGGGGAAATTTGAAGATCCTCTTAGATCAGGCTGGCAGCTTGTATTTGTCGACAGGGAGAACGATGTTCTTCTCCTTGGAGACGATCCGTGGGAGTAAGTTTAAAATTCAAATTATACAATGAGAACATGAGACACGCACTCTCAGTGTACACTAGATTTACACCGACGTCAAATGAAAATCCAACATTTTTCGGTTGTTTTTTTAACATGCAGTAACAAAGTAGACTTATGCAGTAATATCATAAATTCTCATTGGATGTCGGTGTAATATTATTTTACACTGACCATGCTTCTCCATTAAACACTTATACAATACTATACAGAATATTGATTTTCTATGCTAAAGGTAATTATTTATTTCACTTGACTAAAGTTTTTTGACATCTTGTCTTTTGGTATGTGGATAACCTCTTGTAGATCATTTGTCAATAATGTTTGGTATATCAAAATACTTTCTCCTGAAGATATTCAGAAAATGGGAGAACAAGCCATTGAATCCCTTGGTCCAAGTTCTGGACAAAGGCTGAATAACACTGGTGCAGAATCTCATGACATTGTTTCTGGACTACCATCATTAGGCTCACTTGAATACTGAGATAAGATCATAAAGTATTCCTTCTGATTCCACGGTCACGACGGCAACTACTACTATTACTACTTGTTTGTTACTTATGTTTGAACACTACCTATCAACCTTGCATATTTGAATATATTCTGTATTGTCTATTCCACTTTCATTATTGTTATTATTTGTACTAGGATTGTTGAAATTATCAAAAAAGAACGATGAGAAACTTAGGACAAACTAATATGCCAATTTGTAAACTTGTGTACCTCAAGCAGAAATTTAGTGCTACTGCTATTGTAGCATTTGCTTATATCTTGCATGAGTAGTTATCAATAGTATATATAAAATCTTCATATCAAGTCATGGAAGAAAAGAAAATAAGGATAATTTTTGTATTGAACAAATGAGAAAGATGATTATAATAGTAGGTATAATGAAACTTATATACTCAAATTAGAACAATTAATTTTTAACTAAGATAACTAACTTGTAATAACACATAACAAAAGTAACTAATCTGTAACTAATTTTACATCCTAAATAGTTATGTCCATATTTTTATTCCCTTAGCAATGGCATAGCATCTTTTACTTCATTGTAGGATTTTACTCTTTTGATATTCCAACAATCAATGACATTTCCCTGTTTTTCACTGATATAATGAATGTGTGTTCTCTAGTGTAGTGTTTTCTCTGTTTTGTACATGGACAAGTACCATTGAGAAAATGATACTGTGTTAATCATTTGTATTAATCCTTATTGCATTCTTTATTTGGAAAATCATTAATAATCCTAAGATTCTTTAGGAAAGTTGTTTTTAATTCTTTACTTTCTCCATTTTTCTATTTATTTATAGCTCAATTTTTTTGTTCATTAACCGATATCATTCATAAAATATATTTCAATTAATTTAGATTTTTTTTTTTTCCAATTTTTTGACGATATTGAGAAGATTAGATGAAATTGATATTCTTAATTATCTTAAATTTTGTTACTTTTATTTATATTCCTGGCCAGGAAAGATATGTAAAATTGGTTAGCTAGTGTACACTTCTTTTCATCACATGTACCTTAAAATAAGTTGATATTATATGTTGTGTGTGTTTTTGGTAATTTTACTTTTAGTAGCTTTAAAAATAGATTATGAATTTATGATTGAATACAATTCCTTCATAAACAACCTACAGATTTGTGGCCAACTGTAATTTTAATCCTACCAAGGATAAATTTTTTTCCATCCACAATTTGTCAACAAAATATATCAAACACAGATTCTTTTTTTCATTATTAAGTTCAACTTACATCAGTGTACTAAGCCAAACTCCCAGCTCATGCAAATATACACTTACAGTTCTAAATAGAACTAGTTTTATTTGAAATACATGAAATTTGATACTTAGCACGTCACATATTGAAATATGATTTTAGCATGAAGTTATTGAAAAGAAATATGACATGCACAACAAGTTAACATCTAGATGACACAAAGATGGTCATTAGAATGGTTAGGTACCCAAGCAGCAGCCTTATTACCGATGAAATGGCAGATAGGGACAGTTCCAGGGTCAACTTTAAGAGCTTCATAAAGCAACTCAGGGTTCATACCTCTTGTATCATGGTGACAAACTGTTAAAGCTTTAGCTTTAGTTCCATCAGAGGCTACCAATGAGACCACGTAAGCGATTGTTGATTGCACTTGGTGGCAATTGAATACAACTTTTTCGAAATTCAATCTATGACACATCACTGCATTGTCTCCAACTTTTTTCACTTCCTCAACAACATATTGGTCTTGGTTTTGGACAAAGGTACTTGAAATTGCCTTAATGTTTTTTGTCCCAAAATGTGAAATGACATGATCAATCATTGATTCCAAAGATGATACACAATGTTTGTGTTCTCCTATAGCAGTTGGGCTCGCACAAAAGTCCTCAAGACTTTGTCTCTCTTTATTTGCCAACCATATGGAGTCTGTGACACCTTGTGTTGGTTTTATGAATGGTCGTACCATCTTTTTCAAAGATTGAATATTACCTAAAGAAATTTTCTTTCTAGGATAGAGGTCATGTTCGAAAAAGAGTGTCGAGTATTGATTCATTTCTTCAGCTCTAATAGGTAGACTATTGGTTCTTCCATCTGCACATTAATAAAACAATGGGTCCTATGTCTTGTTATGAGACACTAATTTACACATGAAATGGTAACATTAATATTACGAGCAATTGAGTTAATAGAACTCTCGATATACAAATTAGATCCGTTGACCTCTACAACTGCTTGATAGTGTAGTAACTTAGTTGAATTTAGAGAGCTAATATTTTTCTATCTAAATCTACCGATACTTATATATGATGTACCATAAAACAAATGTAGAAGATCCTTAGACATTAAATTTTAAGAAATACACGTAATAAACCAATATCTAATTCTATACACCTATTGCAAAAAAAAATAAAATTAAGGTATAGTTACATCCAAAATCCTTTATCTTATTTAGTCATAAAATATCCAACTTTTTTTTTCCCCCACACATATCATTTATCTTTATAAACATTTACAACTTAAACATTTTATCTCTACTTTTCCCTCACATGTCCTTTATTTTTAATTATAAACATTTACAACTTAAACATGAACATCTAATCATTGGTTTAACCATTATAATTTAAAGTCAAAATTATTCACTCATGCATACAAACACACATGACACACACATATATATTACTAACAAGGCAACAACAGATCAAAGAAAGCCTTAGGCAGAGGAGTGTTTGGCCAAACAGATTGCCAATAATCTTCAGCAGGTGATGCACCAATTCCCACAAAAGCCAACTACAAAAAAATGTTCACCTCACATATTAGTATTGTTTAAAAAAAGTGTCCATCTCTTCAAGATAATTTCTATTGAAAACTTTTTATGCATGCATTAAATTTTAAAGTACACAACAATGAGATTAATTTAAATTGAAAATTAAAAGATTCCAAAGTAGAAAATAAATTAGCTTACACAAAACAGAACTAAAATAGAGAGACGTGCAAACTCCATTAATTAATTAATTGGCTTTGAAGAAGTGATGACTATATATAGAAATTAATTAGTTGGGTGTGTGTATGAATGTTACAAGGAAGCCATATATATAGTAATTTCACATGCAAACTATTTAGTTACATTTGCATGCAAAGCTTGTCGTATGCCATTGTTATACATTGAAATCGATCCCTCCAAGTGATTAAGAAAGCTTGTGCACATGTCATCCATGCATGACACTTCAATGTTTATGGTTGTCTCCAAAAGGGTATCAAAACTACCTTGTTTTACTTTGTCCAAATGGCTTCCATGCACCACAAAGTTTGTGTGGTACTATTGTTGTCTTTAAGAGTTATTAAACATGTTGTGCACATGGCATCCATGCAGCATAGTTACAATAGAATCTCCAAAGCTTGTGGTACCATTCACGTTGATTCTCCAAATATTAGAGGTATATATTAGCAAAGTTTAATTTACTTTTCTAAGTACAATGATGAGGAATGATATATTGTTAGAATGCAACCAACAATTATTTAGTGTCAAGTTCCAACTAGAAGAGATGTTGGAATATTTTATTTTTTAATTATATTCCAATATTATGTGGATATGTATTTTATATTAATTATTTATTAATTAGGAGAATTAATTGGTTAGTGGTCAAATTAAGTAATAAGGTTAATTAGATTAATTTGAGTTTAATTGTCATGCATATAAAAATTCTTACACCGATAACCATTACAACCATTTATGGACATGACATTATATGTAATTATGATATAAGTCAAACGTCTTTAATGATCTAACGGTTGTGATTGACTGACAATATAAAAGCTCATTACACTGACGGTATATGTGAATTAAACTATTAGATTTCTATTTGGATAATTAATAAAATTAATAAATTGATGTGGGTCCGACTCAAATATGAGTGGGTGTTTCTCATTGACCCATTTGAGTATAATGAGAGTCCTAATTGGTCATCATTCTATATATACAGGCTACGATTTCCAATATATCAGATATACCGCATACCGCCTATTATCCCCATTTGAAAAGCATCTAAGGTATACTATTGAGAGGCTACAATCAATGCATTCATAATCTAGGAATTATTAATATCTTTGATAAATCAAATGTGTGATAGATTTTAATTAAATGCATGTTCAAATGTTATTTGACTTCCACACTAGAGTATGATTATAGTTTTAATCTTTATATTGAGCATGTCTTGTATTGATTAATTAGTAAGTTTAATTTCAACATAGATTGCTCAATATTATATTGAATAAGTTTTTTTATAAATTAATACATGCGTACACATGTGGTATAATTGTCTCAGTGAATATCTGTTAAATGACTGATATACAAGATCATATTTATCTTTGTATTTATTTGAAAATATGTAGATATGAACTTGCTATAAATATGTCCATAAAGTGTTAGCTCAACTGTATGAGCTTAAAATTGTAACTTCAAAATACATAGTTCAAATTTCTTTTGGGACCGTTGTAAAATGATAATTTGTGTCAATTTAATAATAATTTCTCCTTCCCTCATTTTTAAAGAAAGTGTGCTATATTTATTGTTTATGTTGATGATATAAATTTTCATTAGGGAGAGTATAGTGAATAATTAGAGTATTTAGTGGATGTTCATATTTCTACATCATATAACT
>JBBPBP010009778.1:37626586-37637070 GCA_037974735.1 Cicer chorassanicum | reverse complement strand
AAATAATAACTACAAAACAAATAGAATTATATATATATATTTAAAAATAGCAAAAATAGAAATATTGTAAAGATTGAAACAAAACAAGGACAAAAACGACCAAAAATAATTTATCACTCCAACAAAAAAGAGGATCAAAATTATTTTTATATATATTAGAAAAAACAAGAAACATGTTGATCGAACTTTGTAATAAAATATCGTGTATTCTTTATTTTATTTTTTATTTTTTTCATATCTTTTACTTTAAGTGTATGCCTGCTGTTATATTTAGATATGAAGTAAACTCATTATATTTTTGTATGGTTCTAAGTGAACTCATTAAGTTTCAAATAAATTACTCTTATAAAAATAAAATAAAAATAACTCATAAAGAATTACACTTTTTTCACTTTAAATAAAGGGTATCTTTATAAACTAAATTATATTTTAATGCTAAACAATGATAAAAAATCCCATGGAAGTTAGAATCTCTCAAATTAATGGTATCTGAATCACTCAATAATAATAAGATGTTGGAAAAATATAGGTGTGCCAAATTTTGCAAATAAGTAATGCTACATGTACCTTCACTTTTTGTACACATGTGCGACACTTGATTAATCACGTGTAAAAATGTGATTAATTCAATTGAGTAATTGGTTAATTTAATTAATTAACCAACATTTTAAACGTGGTTTAAATTAATCATATATTCAAATGAATAACTACCTTTTTATATGTGATATACCAAATGTCGCAAATTAAACAAACAAAAAAAGTGAATGTACATGAAAAATTCTTATTTGTCCCATATTTCTACTCTAGGAGAATATGAATCAACTATAAATGATACTATAAGTTTTGCAATTTAGATGCATGAATGTCATGTGCACAACAAATACATCTTGTTGGATACAACAATAGTACCACACAACACAAAGATTTACAAAACTAATTGTGCATGAATGCCATGTAAAGAAAACACCCTCTTGGAGACAACCATAATGTTTGAAAATGATAATGTAGTTGTGTTGCATGGATGACATGTACTTAAACTTGGTATCCATTTGGAGGAATAAATGATTGAACAATACAACAAGTTTTGCATACAATTGTGAATTTATTAACTATATAATGGGAACCTTGTAACACTCTCATATGCATCTCCCAAACATTCAATAATCATCGCTTCTTCCGCATCTGCTTCCATTTCTCATCGGGTTGAAATTTAAACCCTCATCTCCATCTGTGACAGGGTTTGTGCTTCCTCTCTCACACCACATCCATTCATATATCTAAAATAATAAATTTAAAAGTGATATTAATTATAATTAATATAATAAAATAATTATTATTATACAATAATAAAATTAAAAAATATTAAAATCATATTTGTATAAAGAGAAGATTATAAATTTATATTTAAAAAATATTAAATATACTGAATATGTATATGTATATAAAAATTTAAAAATGACAATAACATTATTAAGTGTCGGGTAGATATCGACACCCCAAATTCGTCTCTGTCCCCGAGTTTTAATTTCGGAAAAAACTCACACCCAATCAAAGCAGTTATTTTTTTTCCGCTCAAAACGAGACGGATTTGAATCGTTACCCCACATATGTGAATTGTGTTACTATTCCTAGCCACAACCCCATCTGCTGAAGATTATTGGATCTATTTGGCCAAACACTCCTTTATGTGATAAAGGCTTTTTGAGATCTAGTGCCTTGTTAGTTATACTATTAAATACATTGACCTCTCAATTGCTTGGAATATAAATTGATGCCTAATAGTAAGACTAGAGTCACTTTGTTATAGATTAAAAAAAAAAATTTAATTTTATTTTTAAAAAAATACTTTTATAAAAATTTACTAAAATATTAGAAGTATTTTAAATTCATTTGTTACAAATTAAAAAATAATTTTGACATTATATAACTTCAATATACATGATTAGAAATTTTAATATGATATAATATTATTATATTTTAAATAATATCTCTCGATAATAATTTTTGTGAAAAGTTATTCAAAATAACTTCTCATTTGAATAGAAATTAACTTTCAAATAGACCAAACATGAAAAATATGTGAATGGAAGACGAATAAAAGAGGAAACAGATAAAAGATGTAATAGAGAGGCAGTGAAAGTCTACAAGTGTG
This sequence comes from Cicer chorassanicum, assembly GCA_037974735.1. Taxonomy (NCBI): domain Eukaryota; kingdom Viridiplantae; phylum Streptophyta; class Magnoliopsida; order Fabales; family Fabaceae; genus Cicer; species Cicer chorassanicum. Next base: position 37,634,918 of record JBBPBP010009778.1, on the reverse strand, counting down.
TGGTTTAGAGTTTGAAACAGATATAGCATGTAGAAAAACGAAAAGTGTAAAACAGATAGGATGTACATATTTTTAAATGTTTTAATTTATTTTATTAGGATAAAAAAAACATTTTGTTGAAATATGTTTTGTTCTATCTCCTTTAATAAATCATTCTCAACAAAAGTGGGCATACAATATTATCCTCATAAGTAATTATTGTAGTTATTTTTCAAGAACTCAAATCATAATTCTTTTGCATGTGTTGAATCATGATATACCTAAAGTTAAAACACCTTCTCAACTTGCATCATGTAATTCTTACAAAGTATAATTAAAAAGGTATGTAAGGGTTTAATTGCACTAATATATATGGTATTTCAGAATCAAATAGTTCTTCATTATTTTCTCTAGCTTTAAAAATATATTTATTCACAATATGTGATCTTACTACCATTAAAGTGTACAATTGGTGTGATTTGTCCATGTTGAACCATTTTAGCCACTTTACTATTTAAGCTTCAAGATTCACATAAAAATATATATTCTTTACATACTCAAATTGTAATACCAAGCAATTCTCTATTTCTTATGTATTCAATCTCAAATGTTTTCTCTAAGCAAACATATTTTAGAAGCCCTTCTAAAGTTCAAATAATATTTATATCATCAACATAAATAATAAGTATATCAAACTTTTTTTAAAAATTTGGAAATGAGAAATCTATTATCTATTATAATATATTAAAATAACTTTCAACCTTCTCTCCATTGATACATCATCTATTTATGTGTCACCTACTCAAATTTGTTCCACATCATAAAAATCCTGATGTGTCATTCTCTATAATCATTCATCCTTTTGAATTCTATCTTCTATTCCTTCATTCTAATGCCTTATCATTCATATCCCTAAATGCAATTCATTTTCATCATTTTTGGTTACTTAATCTATCAATGCATGTAACTATTGTTTTCACCTTTTCTTTTACTAAACTTCTTTGTTTTGTAAAAAAAAAAACTTTTTGGGTCTCACTAAACTTTTTTGTCTTCTAAACTTAAACATATCTAATAATTAACTTTTAAGTCACTCGCCCTTACTTAATAGATTTGTTAACATTAATCTATTATGTGTTCCCTTTAATTTCCCAATCAATTTGTAACATAAATTTGAAATAATTGATTGATTCATTCTGTTTGGTATCGGAATTTATTCTAAACCAAAGTATTGCATTCATCCTAGCTGGTAATTCGTTAATTTTTACTATATTGCAATGGCATTGCTAGTTTGCCACACACAATATTTCATCAATCTTATATAAAATCACAGCTACAGTTTAGAAGAGTTATTTGTAGTTTCTTGCAGGGATCAAATTTGCCAGTTTAAATTTGTGTTTTTCAATTTCAAGTCTCTACTGAGATTTGACCGTTTAGATTTAAGAAACTGTAAAGATGGTGGATTATCATACAAATGATGGTCACAAAGATTGATGTTGCTGGAGGGTAATATTGCAATACCGGAAAAAATTCAATATATAAATTCTATAATATGTTAAACATATTGATGTTGCTGGAGGGTAATATTGCAATACCGAAAAAAATTCTATATATAAATTCTATAATATGTTAAACGTATTTTGGTCAGTGAGCTAATGGACAACAAAACAAATTTAATCAAATGCATGAAACCAAAACAACTCTATTAATTTATTCTGGTGTGTGTTAATTTTTATTTCAATTTATGGAATACATTTCAGTGTCATGACACATTTTGTTAAACTTGTAACGTTTTCGAGCATAAATTGTCTTTTGCATCTTTGTATATAATTTTCCCAATTTTGAACTTATCGATCTCTTAATATAATACATTGATAAATAATTAATTCATTCACTAAATCTTAGTTCTACAATATTAAAATAATTTTATATATCTCTGAATTTCAACCTCTAACACGCTGATATTTTACAACATATCGATTTTAAATATGATTATTCACTCAAAATTAACCCTTTTGGAGACAACCGTAAACATCGGAGTGTCATGCATGGATGACATGTGCACAAGCTTTCTTAACCACTTGGAGAGATCGATTTCAATGTATAACAATGGCATACGACAAGCTTTGCATGCGAATGTAACTAAATAGTTGCATGTGAAATTACTATATATATGGCTACCTTGTAACATTCATACACACACCCAACTAATTAATTTCTATATATAATCATCACTTCTTCAAAGGCAATTAATTAATGGAGTTTGCACGTCTCTCTGTTTTAGTTCTTTTTTGTGTAAGCTAACTTATTTTCTACTTTACTTGAACACTTTAAATTATGATCTATATTGTTTCAAATTCTTCCTTGTACTTTGGATATTTTAATTTACAATATAATTTAACTCAATGTTGTATACTTCAAGAATTAATGCATGCATAAATAGTTTTCATTAGATATTACTAAACATTGCTAATATATAATGTGAACAATATATTTTTTGTAGTTGGCTTTTATGGGAATTGGTGCCTCACCACTATCTGGTGAAGATTATTGGCAATCTATTTGGCCAAACACCCCTCTACCTAAGGTTTTCTTAGATCTACTTTTGCCTTGTAAGTAGTATTGTATGTGTTTGTTTATTAACTTTGTTATGATGATTATTGTTTTTATTTCTTCTAGTTTACTATTTTATTGAAGACTTCATATCTCCTACAATTAATTTATGGTACAACATCAATAAGTACTCTTAAACTTAGAGATATAAACTTTATCTCTCTAAATCTAATACTTTTTACAATTGCTACACCATAAATTAGTTGTAGACAATCCAATTTGTTGGTTGATTGATCTATAAATCAATTGCTCGTAACATTAACGTTATTGTTTCATGAGTGAGTTAGTGCCACATAACATGATATATGATTCATTTTTTGTTTGTTAATATGCAGATGGAATAACCAATAGCCTACCTATCAGAGCAGAAGAAATGAATCAATACTCAACACTCTTTTTTGAACATGACCTTTATCCTGGAAAGAAAATGACCTTGGGTAATATTCAATCTTTGGGAAAGATGGTGCGACCATTCATAAAACCAACACAAGGTGTCACAGACTCCATATGGTTGGCAAATAAAGAGAGACAAAGTCTTGAAGACTTTTGTTCAAGCCCAACTGCTACAGGAGAACACAAACATTGTGTATCATCTTTGGAATCAATGATTGATCATGTCATTTCACATTTTGGGACAACAAAGATTAAGACAATTTCAAGTACCTTTGTCCAAAACCAAGACCAATATGTTGTTGAGGAAGTGAAAAAAGTTGGAGACAATGCAGTGATGTGTCATAGATTGAATTTCGAAAAAGTTGTATTCAATTGCCACCAAGTGCAATCAACAATCGCTTACGTGGTCTCATTGGTAGCCTCTGATGGAACTAAAGCTAAAGCTTTAACAGTTTGTCACCATGATACAAGAGGTATGAACCCTGAGTTGCTTTATGAAGCTCTTAAAGTTGTTCCTGGAACCGCCCCTATTTGTCACTTCATTGGCAATAAGGCTGCTGCTTGGGTGTCCAATCATTCTAACGACCATCTATGTGTTATTTAGATGCTAACTGGTTGTGCATATCATTTCTCATTCAATAATTCTACACTAAACATGTGTTTGTGTGGAGAAACGTGATGTGCAAGTATCAGATCTCATGTATTTCAAATAAAACTAGGTAGTTCTAATCTAGTTAGAACTATGGGTGTATTTTTGTATGGTTGGTAGGCAACCTAGTTTCCTATGATCAATACACCGTTGTATGTTAAAAATTGATAATGACAAAAAAAAAAAGGTTATTTAATGTAATATATTGTTGATATATGATTTATGTGTTTTAAAAAAGTAGGATATGACTAGGGTCCTTTTCCCTTTGTTGTGTCCACTACATGAAAAAAAAATTATAACACTTTATATTAATAGTGCTTAAATCCACTATAAAAACTATTTGAATAAAAAAATCTTTACAAAATTGTTCATCTCTCTCATAAAATTGACTGCTTTCATTTTTATATCGTAACCCCTCTAATTTTCACTTTTTAAATACCTATTAGTTTTTCTAACTTCCGATTAGTATTATTATTAGTTTTTGTACTTTGTCCTTTCATTAAAATAAACAAAATTTATTTGACGGATAATGTATTAATCTTCCTCCAAAAAGAAGAATACGTTAGTCTTTGTATATCAAAAACATGTCAAATTAGTTTTTATAAAAAAATATAACAAAAAGAAATATGTACGTACATGATATGGATTTTTTTAATTATTTAAAATAAAATAATTTTGATATTAAAAGATAAAATATCAAATGTAATCAAAATATAAATAATATTATTATTAATAAAATTAGAATATAATCTTACCAAGTGAAAGTGAACAAGAGTTTTGTGTCATAAATATATAATCACATTGTTCGAATTATACAAAATCCATAACTATATTTTTTTTAAAGTAAGAATATTGTATATCAATATTATAATAAAAATAACATTTACAATTATAAAAAATTTATATATATATATATATATATTAATGGGAATCGGTACACAAACGATGTTGACGGATTAAAATGTACATGTGCATCGATATTAATCTAGTCATTATATTAAATTTTTAGATGCATATTTTCTAAATGAACCATTTAACTTAATAAATTGCAAAATAGTGCATATATTATACTTAAACAAGCAAAATAATTTCTAACATGAAGAAAAAAGGTTTTTGGTGAGACATATAATATACTTAAACAAGCGAAATAATTCATTCCCCCTAATCCTCCTTGCGATGCTTTTACCTTCATTGACCCTAATTCTGCCTTTCTACTTGGTGAAACATGCTTCCTTTGGTTGTCAAGCTTCATAAGGATGAGATTTTGAGGTACTTTCTCGAATTTGGATTTCGTTAATTTATTAGTCGCAAGAACAAGACCTCTTTCCGGAGATGAATGATATAAATGTTACCATAAACTTATACTTCTGGATTTGAATCTAAAACATGATGTCCAACATAAAAATATCGATATTTATCAGTTGAGTTACTATTTAAGAACTACGAAATATATAGTTTTTTTTACTAAAAAAAGGACTATATTCATTCATTCAAATCGGTAAAATACATAATACAATACACACACAAATTCAAAATCGCTAAAACCAACACAATCAATCTGCGCGCAAACTCATATTTATAGCAAGTTCATATCTACATATTTTCAAATAAATACAAAGATAAATATGATCTTGTATATCATTCATTTAACAGATATTCACTGAGACAATTATACCACATGTGTACGCATGTATTAATTTATAAAAAGACTTATTCAATATAATATTGAGCAATCTATGTTGAAATTAAACTTACTAATTAATCAATACAAGACATGCTCAATATAAAGATTAAAACTATAATCATACTCTAGTGTGGAAGTCAAATAACATTTGAACATGCATTTAATTAAAATCTATCGCACATTTGATTTATCAAAGATATTAATAATTCATAGATTATGAATGCATTGATTGTAGCCTCTCAATAATATACCTTAGATGCTTTTCAAATGGGGATAATAGGCAGTATGCGGTATATCCGATATATTGGGAATCGTAGCCTGAATATACAAGATAATGACCAATTAGGACTTTCATTATACCCAGTCAATGAGGAACATCCACTCATATTTGAGTCGGACCCACATCAATTTATTAATTTAATTAATTATCCAAATAGAAATCTAATGGATTTAATTCACATATACTGAGCTTTTATATTGTCGGTCAATCACAACTGTTAGATCATTAAAGATGTTTGACTTATATCATAATTACATATAATGTCATGTCCATAAATGGTTGTAATGGTTATCGGTGTAAGAATTTTTATATGCATGACAATTAAACTTAAATTAATCTAATTAACCTTATTACTTAATTTGACCACTAACCAATTAATTCTCCTAATTAATAAATAATTAATATAAAATACATGTCCACATAATATTGGGATATAATTAAAAAATAAAATATTCCAACATCTCTTCTAGTTGGAACTTGACACTAAATAATTGTTGGTTGCAATCTAACAATATATCATTCTTCATCATTGTACTTAGAAAAGTAAATTAAGCTTTGCTAATATATACCTATAATATTTGGAGAATCAACGTGAATGGTACCACAAGCTTTGAAGATTCTATTGTAACTATGCTGCATGGATGCCATGTGCACAATAGGTTTAATAACTCTTAAAAACAACAATAGTACCACACAAACCTTTGTGGTGTATGGAAGCCATTTGGACAAAGTAAAACAAGGTAGTTTTGATACCCTTTTAGAGACAACCATAAACATTGGAGTGTCATGCATGGACGACATGTGCACAAGCTTTCTTAACCACTTGGAGGGATCGATTTCAATGTATAACAATGGCATACGACAAGCTTTGCATGCAAATGTAACTAAATAGCTGCATGTGATATTACTATATATATGGCTACCTTGTAACATTCATACACACACCCAACTAATTAATTTCTATATATAGTCATCACATGTGTACGCATGTATTAATCTATAAATAAGACTTATTCAATATAATATTGAGCAATCTATGTTAAAATTAAACTTACTAATTAATCAATACAAGATATGCTCAATATAAAGATAAAAACTATAATCATACTCTAGTGTAGAAGTCAAATAACATTTGAACATGCATTTAATTAAAATTTATCACATATTAGATTTATCAAAGATATTAATAATACCTGGATTATGAATGCATTGATTGTAGCCGGTCAATAGTATGTGTTAGAGGCTTTTCAAATGGGGATAAGAGGCAGTATGCGGTATGTCCAATATATTGAAAATCGTAGCCTATGTATCCCATATATCCATGTTAGCTTTTTTAACAATAATTAACAATATAGAGGATTTTAAAACAAAATTGAACTTACGAAGTTAAATTTGAAACAAACAAAAAATTACAGAAATGAAAGCAAATAAAAAACGCTAATTTACAAAAACCAGACATATATTTAAGCCAGATTTAATTATTTAATTTGATCACTAGTCAATTAAGACTCTTAATAAATAAATAAATAATATAATCAATATAAGATATTTGTCTGAATAATATAATTAAATAGTAAAATATTCCAAAACATCTCTTCTAGTTGGAAATTTGACACTAATTTTTTGTTGGTTGCCTTCTAAAAATATATCATGCCTCATCATTATAGTAAGAAAAATAAATTAAGCTTTGTAAATACCTTTACTCATGGAGAATCAACATTAAATATTGGTACCACAAGCTTTGGAGACTCTATGTAGCTATCCTGCATGGACGCCATGTCATGGAAATAACAATGGTACTACAAACTTTGGAGTGGGATGCATGGACGACATTTGCACAAATTTTGTTACCCACTTGGAGGAATCAATATGAACGAACAAAATGGTTTAAGACAAGCTTTTCATGCAAATGTAACTAAATAGTTGCATGTGAACTTACTAAATATAATGGGTACCTTGTAACATTCATACACACACTCAACTAAGTTTTTATATAGTCATCATTTCTTCATAACCAACCAATGGGGTTTTCACGTCTCTATGTTTTAGCTCTATTTTGTGTAAGCTAACTTATTTTCTACTTCAAGAACTAATACATCCATAAAAAGTTTTCATTAGGAATTATCATTAAGGAATAAGGAGGGACACTTTTTTTAAACAATACTACTATGTAATTTGAATATTTTTATTACAGTTGACTTTTGTGGAAATTGAAGCATCACCACTGTCTGCTAAAGATTATTGGAAATCTGTTTGGCCAAATACTCCTCTTCCTAAGGCTTTCTTTGATCTATTGTTACCTTGTAATTAGTAAAATATATATATATATATATATATATATATATATATATATATATATATATATATATAATTCTACTAGTTTTCTAGTTAACTATATCAAAAAACGTGTTTTATAGTACTCTTTCATAGTGCTTTAAAGCGCTATTAAAAGTAGATGGTGCTTATTAAATGCTATTATACGTGACAAAATATTTAAAAAAAAAACAAATTGACTAAATCATTATTACTAGGTTTTTTTACCTTAATTAATTATGGTGATTTTATTATTAATATTTGTAACACTACAAATTTTATAATAAACTATTTTATTAATTAAATAGGATTTTAGATAATTAATTTGGCGTTAAAATTATTTTGGAATATATGTTGATTAGTTTTATGATTAATTTTCTTTATAGGTCTATGATGTGCTAATCTTCTACATATTTGACCAAAT
>JBBPBP010009778.1:37600971-37625997 GCA_037974735.1 Cicer chorassanicum | reverse complement strand
TTTAATATGATTTAGTAATTAACATAAAATATTGTTGTTATATTTATTTATTTTATAATTTTGACTATTCTCTAATGATAGTATTATTATAATGTGAGTATTTTGATAAATAAGTATAATTATAGTGATTAATTTGAATATGAGAGTTTGGGTTGTTAATAATATGTATTTATTTAAAAGGTTAATTATTTTAATAACTCTAATTTGTCATATATTAGTTATGAAATATTAGTAATGTTTTGAAATTTTAATGATTTTTGGAAGAGTATTAAAAATGAGATTAAGTAACAATTAATTTTGTTTTAGCAAAATAAAAATAATAGTAGTAAAACATAAAAAAAAATAAGGAGACCAATGGGCTTGACCCATGTGAACCCTAAAAAAATAAGAAAAGGAGCTTCAATTTCCGCCACAACAACACCCTATCATTTGGCACTAGTGATCGATAACTGTTGTAGAAAATTTTCTCCGTTCTCGTTCAAATTTCAGTATGTTGTTTTATTCATTTAGCTAGTCAAATAAACATACTTCCTCAGATTTTTAACCATCCAAATTTCTCTCTAAAATACTTGACTTCTCCGTTTATAAAATTCCTTATTTTGTATCGTTCTTCTTCACCGTAACTCCGATTTGAGTGAAACCAACGCCAAAACGACCGCGTGAAAAGTGGCTATATTATCCACTGATTGGTTTTGTGATTTATGGTAATTTTTCTTGACCGAATTTCGAATTTAGAGTAGTTTCTCATAATTTATTTTTGACGTTTACCCATGAATTGTCGAGTTAGATCGATTGAAGGACAAAGAGTCAAAGAACAAATACTGTTTGCTCGTGAAATCTTATTCGTGTGTAAAAGCGTCAAAATAAGATAAGGGGTGAGAGAGCGTTTGAATTCATGAGTGTAATATAATGTGAGATGAACGGGAAAACCGTATTTCCCAACGATTCATCCGGGGCTTGCTACGTACGGCAGTAGCCCTTTGAGGGATAAATTAATTAATGTGCAAATATGGAAATTGTGAGATTAAAATATAGAATAGAAATATTTGTAAGGTGTTGATTGATTTAATTTCTTTAAATGTGTGTTATTTGATGTTATTGTGATATTGAGTGTCGAATTAATTTTATGTATATGTTTGATTAGATGAGTTTATGTGATCTGATGATAAAAGATGGATGTGTTGTGATAATTTTATGTGATGATGATGACGTTTGAATAATAATTGTGATTTCATAAATTTGTGATAAATTTATGTGATGAGTTACGATTGATGATAGTAATGCTCTAAATTTGTGATGAGTTATGTAATGATGATGATGTGTGATTTATAATAGTGATGTTATGAATTGGTGATGAAAAGATTGAAGTAACCTCTGATGAAATAATTGTGATTCCAATTTGTGTTTGAGATGACGGTCTTAATGGAGTATCATAGGCCAACGAGGGGAGAAAATAAATATTGAGAATTTGTGAAGTGGAGATTATTTTGTCATCATATAGGTAGGGCCTTACAAGCCTAGCGATTCCAGGGAAGTACAACTGAATTGAGTTTGCTCGTGGCGGTCTACTGTTGAGCCTTAAGGCAAGATTGTTAGACCTTAAAGGTATTCGGGTGGGGAATTCCTAGGTGACTTGGAGGTAGCACTCCAAATGTCGGGAGCTACCATGCAACACACGTTTACCTCGACTGTCGCGTATATGTGTCTCGGGTTGAGTTGAGGGGATATATGAGGACATGGCCAATTTGAATTGCCCGTCAACTGGAATGGTGGCATAGTATCATGGCCTCCTAACCAAGTACTTCAGAGTTAGAATGGTACCACATTGTGAAGTAGAGTCTAAGCTCATGCATAGCATTGCATTTTCTTGTGATTGTTTTGTTGTGATTAATATGTGTCGTGTGCGATAATAATTCTTCTTAGATGATTTGATGTTATAGTGAAATGTATTTACTTTTCTTGAGTGGTTTAGACTTCATAATGTTATGTTTTTCTTTGAAGAATGTTTGTCTAATGATACGGTTTATTTAGAATTAATTGCGTGTTCTCCTTACTTATATTATATTATTAACATGATTTCAAAACTCACCTCTTTCGTTGTTTGTGTTTGACTGGCTTGGTCCTGCGTTTGCGAAATCGCATTACAGGTTAATGAGTCTTGAAGTTCAAGTTTGGGAGGAACCCCGCTCTAATAGGTGATACCGGAAATTAAGAGTTGTAATGTGTATTTTACTTATGTAATCACAAATGACTTTTTATATGAAAACCTTAGTATGAGTAAGTCTTGGGAATTAAATCAAGAAATTCTAGTTAAATCAAGTTCATTGAATTTTAATTGAGGAACAAAGTTGAATTGTTACATGTCATAGAGGTATACATTTTTTATATCAACTGAGTCATTCCACTACAATACCACTACAAGTTTTGATGAATATTTTTACTCTCTATGACAATAGCAAGCTAATATAAAGAGACTTGGGTTTCTTTTCAATACTCCATAATATGTAAAAACATACACAATCTTACAATAATAAACCCAAAATCAAATGGAATACATAATGATTGAAAGTGAGAATAAGAATTAACAAACTTTACTATCATTATATTTTCTTAGACCATATCCAGTTGCTTAGGCTTGCAATGAAGAAAATAAAAAGTTCTAATGAAATGGCCCTAACATGATATTCAAGTATCTATATAGGCATCAAATACATAAATCAATAGGATATGCAACATGTCAACCACATTATCATGACAAAAATCTATAAATCAACATAAAAAACTTACAGGATACTAAAAATCCAAAACATCAACACCAACATAATATCCTTGATTTTATGGAAACTCATGAAAATGTAACATAATTTCAAATACAAAAATATTACCTTAATGTTTGTTTAACTAATGAGTTCCATAATAACTAAAGTATACCTTTATTACCGCTAGTTGTATAACTAATGAGTTTCATGGTAACTTATATTTGATTGTCGATAACTTCTCTAATTTTCACGAGTAAACACCGTAAGCTCTAAGAAGCTATCAGAGGCAAAGATCTGAAAAATCAAATAAAAATTTACCGCAGATTCAAATATGTCATCTTTAGTTACAACATTACATAAATTAATAATCAATCTCACAAACAACTTTGGTGCAAAAGAAACACAAATGATGACATATATAGAAAAGAGAATATATATACATTTCTTACAATGGGATTATCATGAAGCCTTGAATTAGTAATGACAAAGTTCTTCTCGATACATTCGAGTGTGTTAGCAAGATCAAGAATCTTCCTATTTTTTCTCTTTTGTGTAATTTTGTCATTAAAACTATTGGGCCAATCATCTTATTGAATATCCATTATATCATCTTTAACATATCTTCGGCTTGTTGGCGCTATAGATGAAAGCTCACCGGAAAAGAAAAGTAATAAAAAAAGAAAGGAAAAAAACACTACAAAATCCAGGACAAATTACCCATAAACCTAATATGTTGACCGGTTAAAAATTAAGAGAAATTAGTCATTTATTTCAATTGCATGACAATAACAAACACTTCATATACATTGGGTCATCAATCCTCAATCTCATGAAATGAAAATAAAAAACTGATGCCATTTAATCATAAATTCAGGGTTTTTCTCAAGAGCAAATTGGGAAAAAATTTGACAACTTAAAAGGGAAGAAGAGAAAATACCAAAAGATGAAGAAAATTAGGGCAAACTTGGATAGAAGCTTGGGTTTTTCTGTTAGAAGAAGATGAATGGCAAATTCAAAAGTTGAAAGCACTAAAATAGACCAAAAATTAAAAACCTAAATAAGAAATAAAAATAAAAATGAAGATCAAAGGAAAATTAAGCTTACAGTGCGTCGGCGTCGTAGCTTGAGGCGTTGAAAGACGGAAAGTTAGACGAAGACGTAAAAGTAGAAAGGAGATGAAGACGTTTCAGACAGGAGGCATGGCGGTGTTGATGTTGGCGACATGGAAGCTTATTGCGTAAAACAAGAAGAAAAATGAAAGGTGAAAATGGAAGGATGAAATGATATGAAAGAGGGAAAATAGTTCAATTATAAAAAAAAAAAGGGAAGTGCAATTCAAAGTGAAAATGAAAGAGGGAATTTTGAGTCTTGACGCAAAAAAAAGGGAATTATGAGGCGAAATTAAATCCATGTTAATTAACAAGCAACTTTGTTTGTATTGCCGTAAAAGTGTCATTTAGTAACTTATAGCGCTTATATGTAAAAAATGTTATACTTTTACGGCGCATACGTAAAAAAATGTTATGTATTTGTCTATAAAATATTTAATAGAGTTTATAACATAAACGCTAAATTTTGTGTTGTCTGTGTAATATTTAATAGTATTTAATATTTTGTATTGTTTGTGTAATATTTAAAGCGCTTATAATATGCATGAAAAATTAATTTTGGCATAATAACTGTTATTTTAAAATTATTTACATATACTTAAAGATTATCAATAATTTTATTATTTTTTATGAAATTATTATCATTTTACTTTATTACTCAATTTTTTTTTATCTAATTCTACTTTCTTGTGATACAATAGTTATCGTTACATTCTATAATTTGAAAACAACTAATATATAGGGGAACAATATTTTATACAAAATCGACGATTAAACAAATGACAAAAAGGAATATGTTTTTTAAGTTGGACCTCGATTAATCTCTGTATGATAAAATAATTGCAGGCACTCCAAAAGTTGATGAGTATGTCCCTAAAATATTTAAATAATTTATGATAATTTAATTATTTTTTCATTAAATGTATGCCAATTGCAAATTTTGTAATTAAATCATTCGTTTTATTTAATAAAAGTATGGTATTAAATTTTATAAACAAGCACTTGATACATAGCTCAGTGTAGAACATTTCTCTGTAGATCAAGAGAGCACAAATTCAAACCCGGTTGGGCCCTCTAGAAAATTGCATTTTTTACATAAAAATTATAATAACTGTATATAAAATAGTTAACATATAACACCACCAACTTTTAGTCATTATGAATTAATCTATTCAACATTATTTAAAAATAAAATAAAAAGAATGCTTCATAGATTTAAAGATTTTTGAGTAAAAAAAAGTTTCTAAGGTTTTTCAACTGAGTTTAACTCATCTATATAAAACAATATTTAAAATTGAGGAACTGCCTCACTATATAAATTATTTTCTTGCCATATCTTGTTCCATGAGGTAGATAAGTTTTTTCTTAATAAAAAGAACTATTGCAACACATATATTATCATTATCCACACTTTGTTTAAAAATAATTAAATAATAGAATTAATATGAAAATCTACAGGCATACCAACAATAGTGAAACCTTATCTTATCTAGATAGGTGCTCAGCATAAAAGTAAAGGAGGATTAATGAAATTTAAAAGTTTAAAAGCTTTTAATCTTACTCTTCTTGCAAAACAAGCATGACACATATTGATTAATCCTGATTTTATGTTATCTAGATGCTTTAAGGTTTGTTAAACAAGTATGACACATAAATCTTTTATTATGGTTTGTCCAATGCATGCTAGTTCAAATGATATAAGTCCTATTTATTTTTCTAATTTCCACGTTTCGTATGGAAAAGAAACTGCTAATATTGCAACTCATATTTTAGTTAAATAGGCTTTACATTCTACTGATTTTCTTTGGAGCCTTGTATATCATATCAATTGTAGCTTTTCATTTGGTTGATTAATGAAATTAATTTTCAAGTCAAAATAATAAATAATAATAATAATAATAATAATAATATAATAATAATAATATAATATAATAATAATAATAATAACAATAATAATAATAATAATAATAATAATAATAATAATAATAATAATAATAATAATAATAATAATAATAAAACCTAATATCACACTGGATGAAATCTACTACAGATTAACCCAATTATTAGCCTATAGTTAAAAAAAATGATTTTAAAATGGTTATGCAATGGAAAATAGTTTTACACCAAAATCCAATATCCAATGATAACCCGGCATGTTGCTAACTAGGCCTATTTGTAATTGTTTTTCTAAAAATTAATATCACATGTTTTATTTTTATTAGACATCAGTGTAAAATTAATTTACACGATCAGTACATTTTGTTCCTCAAAGAATATTCCTTAAATAATTCGATATGAAATATTTTCAAACATATAACCAATAGAATACCGCAAATTCATATATTTATTTTTGATTCTAAAGAGTTTAACGACAAAACTAATATACATTGAGAAGAAGAGTATCCCAATTCAAACTTACACCCCATCAAATCAAATATTAGTATAGCTACCATTTGAATTATCCTCAACGGAGAAAACACCGCTAATATATTATGCATATATCCAACAAACTTTGGTAAAAAAGAATTATAATCTATAAAATTAATTTTAATTGCTGACATTTATAATGTATTGTTTGTGCATAACATCATCCATATATGAAGTAATAAAATGCAAAATTACAAACGGTAACATCATCCATACATACATCACATGTATACATTTAACAAACAAGGCATTCATAATCTTTAAATATAAGCTTAACATTCGACATGAGAGTTTATCCAACCAACTCTAATCTTCTTTGATCATCTCAGCTGTCTTCTCTGGTTCACCTACGTCAGGTGAAGCTATAAGCCTTTCCACCGGAACTTTGGATACATCACGGCGAACTCCGATATCAGAAACCAATCGGCTCACACAGTACATGCCATAGCCAACCACAGCCAAACCACTGAAACTTGTCGTCATAAAACGAAGCGGAGTAGAAACCACAGCACTAGCAGCAGCCAAGCAAGACGCTGCTTGTCCGCTCCGGCCAACACTGATGCTTGTGAATATAAGTAGACCTGTTTTGCAGTAAATTGCAAAGTCTTCACAGTTGTTGTTGAAAACATTGTAACCGCCAAATCCATTTTCAAGAAGAAATGAGGCGCGGCGAAGGACGTCTTCTGTTGGATCAGAAACAGCTAGGGTGCAGGTGCCGCCTCGAGCTTTGGCTAGAAAGTATGCAGGCGAGACAGCATACTCGAAGAGGTATAGATTATCACCAGAGAGAAAACAATCCAAACAGGAAGAGATGACACCATCGGTCTTATTTTGGTCACCACATTTCGGACACGGAGTTTCAGTAGCATTAGAAGGTGATGAACTGCAAAGGAAACGGTCCAACACGGTTCCTGTTCCGATTTCTTGCCCTCCTCCCCTTGTAAAGTGGATCACCATTCCATCACCAACATAAATTCCTGCAATTTTGCACAAAAGCAGTTGGTAAAACCGATATGCCAAATTCAGCATCACACATTAAAGATGCAAAAATCACAGATTCTAAGTCCATTTCATGTTGAAGTTTCCAAATTGCTGAGAGTCGATAGGGACCAAAGGACTAACGCGTGCAACTAGATCAATGGCATCTTATTAAATATGAATCTGGTTGAAATGCTTAATCAAATACAACATTGGCTCGCATTAATACCAAAACAAAGTTTGTGTTTACCTTGTATGTTTGTCCATATATAGATATCTTGTGAAACTTGAAAATCCTACTACCAAATAGTTCCATAGTTCCATCATATTTAATAAACAAAAGCACAATAGAAAACTACAAAGACTGAAAGATTCACCCTCAACTGGTGATACCAATGAATAGCTGACACACTGTTCATCGAAATACTTACAGGAAACGTGACAGACTATAAGGAACTCATAGCTTTTATATCTTAATGTACAAAATGCAATTAGATTATATTCACAAAATTCAATAGTCTGAGATTTCCAAAAGATCCTAAGACTTATTTTTCTTTGATGGTTTTTTCAAGCCACGCAGAAGTGGCCCCTAAGGTTCTGTTTTAGAATTGGGAGGAGAAGCGTGTTGAGAGGAAAGGGAGTAAGAAATGGACGGGAGGATAGCCCCTAAGTTGTATGATGGTTTATTTTTCTTCATAGGATTAAAATCTCCCAATTTTGGGGAACTCAAAAAATCATTTCCCTCTATAATACACTCAAAGTCTCAAACAAAGATAATATTAGTCATAAGTCGACCAGCATTGTTAAATGACGGCCATAGCAGATTTTTTTGACAACCACCATATTAGAGATGCCCGCCATGGCAGCGCCACATACCGCAATGGATTGTTTATAGGCTATTTTTTGGGCTTCTGCCATCGACAACACTAAAGTTAACCCGTCCCCTCCAAAAACTCGTGTTTGGGAAGGACTATCCTCATATTTCATTCCCTTTCCCCTCAACCTCTCGCTTCCCCTCCCAACTCCCAAACAAATCCTAGGGAAAAATTAAGATAGTCAACAAATTATTATTTATTTCATAAGGGTTAAAGTTTCAAAACCTTGAGAAATAACAGCAATAAAAGACTTTGGTAATAGAGATAATGCCAAACTTATAGAAAAGTCAAAAAATAAAATAAATATGAGCACTAGTGCCTCTAAGCAAATATAAAGAGTTGGTGAGTATATGCACTAGCTTCTAAGGTTAAAACAACTTTTTTTCCAGATTCTTTGATGTTCTGCTCGCCAATATCACCGGTGAATTGGTGCTCTGCTCATAATACAAATTACGCTACACTATAGTGCTATAGCGCCGCAATAACAGCTATTTGGAAACACTTTGTAGGAGCAACAGCAATTTGTTCAACTTCCGCTGTGCTATAGGGCTATAGCAGCTATTTGACAACATTGATTCCAAGTTAAACAAATTCATAACACAAAATCCATTGTCAAAAGAAATATCAAGTCATTCATAAGTTTTTTTAAGCATAATTAGAACTTCGAATCTGAACCCTGTAGGACTCACATGGCTCATAGGCTCCAAAAACCCACTCAATATAAAATATCTTTATCTGTCAACAATATGGCAGTGGGGCTTGAATAAATATCAACACCACAAGCCTTATCATTTTCCTATCTCTTTTATACTATATAGAAGCCTAGAGTTATAACACACCACAAATGAGATCACCCTAACAACCACCAGAAAGCAAGAACCAACACTCCCTTTAAAATTTGGAAAGATCCAAAGGTTCCAGCATATAATAAGCATTATTGTTATCATTATACATCTCTAACTGTTAAACTTATGACCAATTTCACTTGATTCAACAACAACTATGTTGCTTCCTAAGAAGCCTTAACACATAGTACATCGATATCTGACACAATAGTGATGCTCACATGTAGACACTGATAATAATGTAAGAAAATGAAAGTAATTGAATGCACACATATGTACCAGTGTCCTGTCATACACTAAACGTGTCAAACACCAAACACACTTTCAATTTGAAGTGTCACTGCTACATTTTCAATTCGCTGAAATTCAAGTTGGCTGCAAACTATTGCAGTTAGACTACACTGCTAACCCAACACATGAAATTTCTTTACCCTAAATTCACTTCCTAAACAAAATAAGTCTTAACCCAACACTTCCACAACAAAATAATAAAAATCATAACAAAACAGTTATCATCAGCAATAACTAACTTACAAAAAAAAAACCTACTGGACCACAAAGTTGATGATTATCCAAACCTAAATGCGAATGAGTTATAAAAACAGCAACAACAAAAACAACCATTTTCAATAAAATAAAAAAAATATCCAGAATCTCTATTGTGTTAATTAAACAAAAGCAAACAACGACTAACCAGAAAGAGAAAAATAAAAAAGATGATAAATTCAAAAAAAAAAAAAAGAAAGAAATAGACCGTGATGAGCGTAGATGTAAGCTTGTCTCCACGAGTAAATGTGATCACCAGGCTTCAGTTGTTGACGATCGATCTTATTGGAAAACACTCCCATTTATCTCTTTCGATCTTTCTCTTCCTCTTCCTTTTCTACCCTCCAAACGCTAATGGAAAAGAATTCCTTTGAGTAGAAGGAAGGGAAGAAGAAGTCCCCTGTATGTGATTTTTGGTAGAACGAAGGATACTGTTAAGTTTTCATTTTTTTTTTTTAATTATTAATTACTTGCGTAACTTATATCCAAATAAGTTCTTTTCGATAATATGTCCAAATACGTTCTTTTTATTATAAAAATGTATAATTAAAAAAGAAAATGATACTATGTCAAAAAAAAAAAAATACTTTTATTAAATTATGTTATTAAATATTGGTGTATTCATGGTTATTATTAATTTGTATTTAACCTTTTCTAAAGGAAATAGACTAAAGTAATTTATAATTTGACTGAAACTAAATAAAGTCTGATCAATAATTGTTCAACTTTGCTACTTACACTCCTGTTTTTGCTACCCATACCTCTCATTTTTTTTATAAAAACGAAATACCTAAAATGCCCTTGTCTATTTATAACATTTTTAACCATACTCTCTCATTCTATCTTCATCTTCAACCCTAACCACTATTTCTATCTTCATCTTCTACCTCCCACTCATATTCATCCTTTTCTCTCACACCCTTTTCTCATTCTTCCTCCATTTTTAACAACTTCAATCATCCTCGTAGCCTCTTATTTACATCAGGTTTGCAACAATCTCATTGTTGTTCTTGTTCTTGTTCTTGCTTGTTTTACAATATTTAGTTGTTGTTGTTGTTTTCATGAAGTTGGTTTGTTACGCAAGCCCAGAAACCTACGTCAACTGACTTCACGTACGTGAACTCAGTTGTGTATGCAAACTCACTCTGCCCAGAAACGTACGTGAACAACGACGATTACAACAACATCAAGCACAACAAGAAGCCCAACAGGAAGAAGAGACCTCAACTATTTTTGGTTGGTTGGTTGCACTCTTTTCAGCGACAAGAGTTCCTTCATAGTTAGTGTTGCCTACTTAAAGTGCTTTTGAGACCTCAACTCATGTGGGGGATATGCATGGGGTGTTATTGCTCTTGCTTACCTATATGACAATCTCTGCAAAGCTAGTATACATCAGACCAGAACGGTTTCTGGGTATCTAACACTTTTACAGGTAAACCCAATGATTGTTTATTGTGTTGATATGTTATTAATTCTAAACTAATGATATTATTAATTCTAACTAGTGATACGTTATTATATGTGTTCAGACTTGGGTCTATGAGCATTTCCCGACTTTATGTGTAGATTGTTGTAGACCTTCACCTAGATATGTTGAGGCCAACCCTAGAGCACTTCGATGGAAGCTGAAGAGAGATAAGAGTTTGGTTCTTCCATTTAGGAAAACCCTTGATGAGATTGATGTTGATCAGATATGTTGGACACCGTACGAAGAGCATTGAGTGAGGCGACCGTTTGAGGATGTTTGTTTATTTATAGGGTGGATACGGTGGGGTCCGAAGATGTTTGCACATCTTCTTGACAGGGTATTACGTCAATACGGTCATGTCCAAACCATTCCTGGTTCACCGTTAGAAATAGTATGTCAAACGACCACACCAGAAGAAATGGACATAATGTTTACGCAATACGATGTGCATGTAGTTGATGTTGGCACGGTTGTACAGGGACTTACAGACTGCGCGAACAAATTACACGGAGTGGTTTCACAAGATTTCTCATCCATACATCATTCGTAGAGAACCAGTTCATGTTGGTCCTTCGATTGCAGAATCTACTGCAATGTTCCATCTACTACTGATATAACCGTAAATGTATCAAATTTATGACATAACTAAATTAATTAGTCATATATTGTTTTAAATAAATTAATTATTTAATGTATTTTTTAATGCAGGGTCGAGCATTACAAATTGCAGAAGAGCTTCTTGGTCGTCAATTGGTATTACCTGATGACATCGAACTCGTCAATGAGTTAATTGTGATGTTGAGGACTCAAAAGGGTGGTGATAGAGATTGAACAAATGTAGTACCATATCGTAGGTGACATAAAAGGAATTAGGCATTATTTTGGAAATATTTTGGATATATAAACAATATTTGGATAATACTGATTTTGGATGTTTATAATATTTTGGATTTGTTAAGTATTATATTTTAGAATTGTTTAACTATTTTGAATGTTTATAACAACCATTATATTTGATTTCATAACAATATTAAATACGAGTCATTCAGTTTACAATAGGTTCATATCTAGTACATGGAAATATCTGCAACCAATTTTGCATGTGACCATTGTAAATAAACTCTTTTTGTCGTGCTTCTTCAGTGCAATTTTTTTTCCACAAATTACTTGCTAGTGGTATAGGAGAATCTGACATCAAGTAAACCTGTTAAAATCAATAATTTATTAAACTATAAAAAAAGTTGATAGAATCAAATTAAATATCACAATTAATACCTGCACGAAATGACAGTTCTTAACAAATGCAATAACAATCATACGATGATCTGACATAGATGTTGGTGGTGGACTTCTATGTGGAAAAAATGTTGGCGATTGGTTAAGTGATAATGAGACGAAAACCAAGTTAAACTTTGAAGCAATCACATGTCCTATTTTAGAAGTGTCATCCAATTATCCATAGTTGTAACTTGTTCAACATATACACTCTATATAAGTTTTTGAACAAAAATTTCTCCACCAAATTTTCTCTCGTAATGAGACAATTTTGCTAGGTACATCAAGTTCATCAAATTTTTTTACTATGACATATATTTCAAGTTTCACAGCTAACTTTGAAGGTTTACCCGATTCATCATAATGAAAAGTTAATTTACTCCACCAAACATGAATAACGTCTAACGGAATGGAACGTGGGATCATACTATACCTTGTTATTTCACATGCACAAGATAGACCATGTGTTGTCCTAATAGTGCAACGACACTCACACTTATCAATATCTACATACCTCACGCGATCATACTATGCCGCAATGTGATCTATTGCATTTTTAGACACAACACCACACAAATAGGCGTAAAATCTGTTAGTATGACGATGCACCTTTTGAATGATGCTCTATTCAAATGATGTTATTATCTCACTGTGTTGTAATACAATTATGCTAGAAATAGTTTCCCAAACACTGCATATATGGCTCATACTGTCTTGTAATATCTTTTTCAAACTCCAATACGCCGACTTAGCCCTTTGTGTTATCGTGTTCCCAAAGTGCATAACTCTATTTGTCCATGCCTCAACAAATATTTTCTTGTGAGGAATTAACCACTGCTCATGTACATAATCATAAAAAATAGAAGAGCTACTACAAACTCCTTCAAACATAGCCAACTTCATGTAATACTCAGCCTTATCATAACTGTAAACAAGAGCCTCTCATGCCTCCATTATGTGCACCTGCTTCTTTTTTGGAAACACGGTCATCTTGCACTTGGCTTTTGGAAATTGACTGATTTTGGAAAAACATATTAAAGTGCATACATGAAATAGTAAATTGACTGCTTTTGGAAAAACATATTGAACTGCAATCATCAAAGAAATGTCTCTATCAGTAACGATGACTTGAACATCACCACTTGTAATTTGTTCTTTCAACATTTGCAGTGTCCACGCAAAGTTATCGGCACGCTCAAACTGCAGATATGGAAATCCCACACAAAATGTCATTTCAGTAGAAGTAACATCAATAATCTCAAGTAATGACATTTGATACCTGCAAGTCTTGTATGTGTTATCCATAATCAATACAATGTGAAAATTATTTACAAGAGTGATAGTATCTGGATGGGCCCAAAATATGTCTCTCAACTCATTTGAACCATCTACCTTCCTATATGGATACATGTATTTATCGCGTTCCATCAATGTCATTAGATGAACGATATTCTTGACGTGCATTGTAAACTTGTTTGATTGTCGTTAAACTTTCAACATTATGATCTTTTGTTGTCATCAATATGTTTCTTGATTTGATCATGTTCTTCGCCATATCACCAAGTACAATTTTCTCTTCCTAAGACAATCGGCCTAAAAAAGAATGACCATTTCGTTTTTTGGCCAATTCGTGGTTATGGAGACCACATGCTACATGCAGATACCATCCCTCACCAACATTTGATGGTGTTCCTCTCAATCTAAATGGACATTCACATTTTTAGTCTAGGTACTCCTTATAGATTTAGGATTCTTCCAATGTCTATATTTGCCGCTTCTTTCACAATCAATAATTAATTTTGTTTTCCCTTCCAACATTTCTAGCCCATCTCAATAATTAATAAATCATCCATGTATCAAACATCATGCCGGTGGTAAACACATCAGTCAAATCCACCATAGCAAGTTTAACATCGTCATTTATAGCGTCATCAATTTCAGATTCAACATCATCATTCATTGCATCAAAGTCAGGTTCCAAACCATCATACATTTTGTCAAAATCACATTGCAAACCATCATGCATTTCGTCAAAATCAGGGTACAAACCATCATACATTTCGTCACTATTGTCTCCCCCTTGGTCCATTTATCCGCATCCATAAAGAACATATCAAAAATTCAGAAATATCTGAATTGAACCGAGATCACGAACGTTTACGTGAACTGAACTCACGAACACCTACGTGAACTCAATTCACAAACACCTACATGAACTCAATTCATGTACACTTACGTAAACTCAATTCTTGTGTAACTACGTGAACTAAATTCACGTACGACTCACTGACTTAACTGAGATCCCGTATACGGTAATTGAATTCACGCACGTTTACGTGAATTGAGTTCACGTAGGGGTTCGTGAATTCAGTTCACGTATTGCCTGTGCACTCTTAAACCCTATTGAATACATGTATGTGAACTCAGTTCACGTACAATAGAAAAATAATGAATTACTTTTTTGATACCAAAAAAAAAATACTGAATTGAGATTATAGAATAAAAATCTATAAAAAAAAAATAATTAATATTATATTAAAAATTAAAATAATTATTATATCAATATGATACTTTTTTATAAATTTATCATAGAGGAAAGAGTATAAGTTTTTTATGTCTAAATAATTTATAAGCTTCTTTAATAAAATTATCTAAATATAAGCTTTGCTTTTTTAAAAAATCGTTAATTTTAATTAATATTAATTAATATTAATTGTTTAGCTCATGCCCAAGTATGGTAAGGGTTCTTTCAATTTCTCATTAAAAAAGGAAGACATCAATTACTATAGTTTTTGAAATTTTTTCAAATACGTGACATTAATCACGTACTATTTCGAGAGTCATAAAGTGTTTTAGGAGAGTTAGTGTGACAAGTAAGTCATGAATACAACCTCTTTAAAAAAAACAACTAATTACTAATATTTGACTATATAAAAAATCATATACTACATCTATCGCTAATTATAATTATCCTTAGGGAAAAACTTGCCTCTAATTATAAACACGTATTGTTGTTTTCATGTATATTAAGAAAAGTAGGTAGTTAATTTAATGTATCTATTTTATGTGTAGTAATTCCTAAAATTTCATTTGTGTATAATTGTATTTAACTTTAATTTTTCATATTTCAAAGATAAATTAGTAGTATTAATAATAAGTATGTTCGAAAAAAATGTTAAATGTATATCTTATAAATTGAAAGAATGTTTATATTTTGGGACAAATATTTTTCCAAAGGGTGCATGTTGAGCTAATTCATTAGCCTTTTCGTTTTCTTCACGAGGGAAGTATAAGACAATTGCATCAACAAACATACGCATCAATTTTCTTGGAGGTTTAGGTTCAAGCATTGGTATTCCCCAGTGTCTTGTTTCTCCACTAGTTGGGAATCCCCCTTGACCTGTATGTGGTTATAATCTATCACCAAGCTTGTCAATATCCTAAGTTATGTGGCTTCATATTCCACGCGATTATCGAAAAACTTAGGATCTAGCTTTCCCTTAAACTTCCAAACTCTCTTTTATGGGTTAATAATAACGATGTCAACTCTAGTTTCCTTTTAGGTCTTAGATCCGTCAAACATCAAAGCTTAGGTGTTAACATTCACGGCAAGTTTCAACTCGGCTAGTGGATCTTGGAATTCCACGCACGAATGTTGTGCTAAAAAGTCTGCCAAATCTTCACCATTTATGCTCGTATAAGCACATATTTTAATGCAAATGCATTAAATTTGATGGCTCACTTCATTAGTCGACCTTGCAAAATGGGTCTATTGAGTAAATATTTAATTGTGTCAATCTTGCACAAGACTAAAATTTCTCTTGGTAACGAATAATATTCAAGTTTAGTACAAACATAGAACAATGATAAATATAATTTTTCAATAGGTGTATATCTTATTTCTACATCATTTAAGATTCGACTAAGATAATATATTGATCTTTATGTACCAACATCGGCAGCTTGGACAAGCAAGCAACCAATTGCCTCGTCTTTAGAATCAATATATAACTTTAGTGGTTTACTACACATTTAAGGCATAAGTACTGGTGGGTTACCAAAAGTCTCCTTAATTTGATCAAAAGTCATTTGTGGAGCATTTTCCTATACTAATTCCTCTAAGTCTTTCAATCAAAGCAAAGGTGAAAAAGCTTTCATTTTTCCAGTTGAATTTGATATAAATCTTCTCAAGAAATTGATCTTCCCTAAGAGGCTTTGTAATTCCTTCTTGGCAAGGGGTACCTGACTTCAAGTATGGCCCTAATTTTGTTCTTATCCACTTCAATCCCTTTATTGTGTACTAGAAAACCAAGAATGTTCCTAGTTGATGCTTTAAATGCACATTTTGATGGATTCATCTTCAAACCATTAAACTTCATTCTTTTCAAGGCTTGCTCCAACTCCACCAAATGGCACTTAAAGTTTTGAGACTTGACCACCACATCATCAATGTATAACTCCATGCTTTTGCCAACGAGATCCTGAAAGATTGTATTCATGGCTCTCTGATAGGTAGAACATGCATTCTACACTCCAAAAGGCATGACAATCCACTCATAGATCACAAGTGTTGAGACAAAATCCATTATTTTTTGAAGATAATCAAATATTTAATTATACTTGTTAATTATGATTTTGATCTTTTAATTATTAACTTCTTTTTTTGAGTGTTTTTTCTTTAGATCACGTGGTCATTTTCAAATAATCAAGATTAATTTCATCAATAGATTTGGACCCATCTCCTATATACATCAAAACAAAAAAAAAACTTTTATGAAGTATGATATGATTTGGAAGATTCCTCAAAGGAATGTCAAACCAAATTGATGACAGGATGATTGAAGAATATTTTGATTGTCTTATTAAAAGACAAGAGACAAATGGATGAGTTTGGCATCACTAAATGCATGCACTAGATTGATAAAATTCACACATGGGTCACCCAAAAGTGAACAAGCTTCAAAATGACAAACACTGCAGGCCCACTTGCAAAAACTACATGCAGATTGATATGCAGTTTTGATCTCTAGATGGATACGTTGGAAGTAAGTACAAAAGCACTCAAGTGAACTACGAAAAACACTATTGACATGACATATACACATGCTTCTAACTCACCACTGTCACAACAAACATATTTAGCTTTCACGCTCAAGTATCATTCAAGACTTAAGGAAGAACGTTTCAGGTTTGAAGATGAACGTTTTAGACAGAAGTGTAAAAAAAAAAGATTGTTTCAAAGAAAGCAACTGACAACTAGCAAGATTGTCAACGACTATATTAAGATTAAACTAAATATTATCAGGCTCTTTTCATCTATATAATGAAGATCAATAAGAAGATGAAGGAAAGAAATCAATTAACAATTTATCTATACTTGTTCATTTAAAATCTTAAGTTGTGAAACTCTTCACTCAAGCAAAACTCCAAGCTCTCTTCACTATATATGTGGATCATTCTTTCTGAGTTCTTGCTTTTAGAAAGAAGGTGCAAAGATAGAACGTTCTATGTTAAACATATCAGTGGAAATCTCACAGATTGTGAGGACTGGACATAGTTTGGGTTAAGTGAACCAATATACTTCTCTTGTGTGATATTCTTATCTTTTCTCTCTAATTTTTTCAGTATTCACGTATCACACATCACTTGTTATTCCACTTATTTACTTTATTTATAATCTTAACTCAACCATAATGTTCTGGTTATTCAATCTCTTATTACCAATATTATTCTTGAGTTTATTAAATTAAGTGCAGGAATTAAAATTTAAAAATGAGTCACAATTCAAACTCTCATTTCTTGTGACATTTATTGCTACTTCACCGAGGGGCCCTGAACATCTGAATGTTGTCTTATAAGTGTTTAGCTCGGCAACAAATATTTGATTGTAACATGAGTACCCGTCCATGAAAGTGGGGACAACATGACTAGTTGCAACATCAACCAACATATCTGCTACTAGAAATACATATTTTTCTTTTGAAGTGGCCAAATTCATGTTGTGATGATCAATGCAAACTCTAACTTAACTATTCTTCTTATTACTAGTACAATGTTTTTCAACCATTCTACATGTCTAGTCATTCAAATGAAACCTGCTCGAAGGAAATGTTCTACTTTAGCTTTGATCTTAGGCATCAATTAAGGATTGAATGTTCTTGAAGGTTGTTTGTGTGGCTTATATCCTTCTTTAATCGATAGCGTGTGTTTGACTAGTTTTCTAGCAAAACCAGGCATCTCATGATAACTTCATGCAAAACAATCTTTATATTGCTTAATAATCCACTAACTAGTCTCTCTCAACCTCAGGTAGTTATCATCCAACCTTAGCTATCCTTGGTTCTTCTAAACTAACGCCTACCAATAGATCTAGTGTTTCAAAGGTTGGGAGCTTCCCTTGAATAGGTGATTCGACTACTTGACCTCTAAAATTCCCAATTGATCCCTGTTTAGATTCAACTCTATCTACTTCATCTTCATTATCTTCTCCTAAGAACATAGAATCGAAGACCCTAGTCTTGGCTCCCAATGTTTCCAATCGATTCATAAGGTTTTTTAATTCATTAGGGGGACTAATCATTAAGGACTTCATCAAAAGGTTGTAGGTCAACCTGGGCTTTTAATTGGAACCCTTCATGATTATAATAATCCTCGAGTATCTCATATAATGAGAACCAGGTATCTAGGATTGATTCTTCATGAAACTTACATGGGATGATAGTCATCCATTATGGATTCAGGCTTGTTTTTTATATGTTCCTAAGCGTTTACCACAACATTATCAAAGATTTCACATGTTTCAAATCATTGTAGATTCTAATATGTTGTATCTGGCATATCCAACATTACTATGTTAGAATCAATGTTGGTTATTTATTATGGGAACGTCTTACCTAGAGTTTCCAAGACCTTGGGTGAAGAGACATATTTTTGCTTTTGCCCTTGGAACTTAACAATCATCTATAAAGGATACTTCATTTTTTGGATTGATTTGTTCCTCTGATGCCTTCCCTTATGTGTCCTAGTGAGGATGGCCACCAGTGCTACCTAATCCTTCAATTTTGGGTTGACTACCCATTGTTCCTTAGGGGTATTTGTTGGGGGTTTTCTCTTTTATTATGCTATCAATTCACTGTTATCTTGTATAACTACCTTAAGAGAAGTCGTACCTTTTTCTATGATAACTTTGGCTACTTGTTTCTTTCCATTTGGGAAGGTCATATTGTAGGCCTCTAAAAAAGTTGTTAAAATGGTCATATTGTATACCTTATGAGGCTTTCTAGATTTAGGGTTACAGCATGTTGGTGTGACTTCAGTAGCCAATCTTTCGAAAGTTGATATCCTCCCAACTGCATGGTTTCTACCTTGGATTCAATTGCAATGCCCTTAGGTTGACATATCTATTTGAATGAGTTTTTCCCCTTTCCAACTAATTTAAACCATGTTGGTTTCGCAAACTATACCATGACTATGTCCATTGTTGGGAAGAGATATGTTTCAATGGCCATCTCACAACCATTCTTTTGTCGACTAACTTGAACTTGCCCTCCTTTATAGCCTTCAAAATATCTTTGAGGAATACAATAAAATTAATCGTTGAATGGTTGTATGAGTTGTATCGTATGTAGTACTTCTTGCCTTCTATCTCATTATGATATGGATTTGAGTACTTCTACAAGAGATGAAAAATCTACCCTGTGATTTTTTCAATAAAGTGACAAAATAAAAGGGAAAAGAAAAAAAGCAAACATGCATTAGGTTGGGAAGATGAAGAAGGAATGCGCCATAATCTAGAAGATTGATAAGCCAATGAGGAATCGCCACAATGGTAAAGAAGTCGTTGATAAGATTCAAGTAAGTTCTAATCCAAGAAATCAAAGAGGAGACCTAACTCACTCATCATTCTTATTAGAGAAATTCTAATTCATTTCAAATTTGTCACAATGAGATTACAAATGCATATTTATGGTAATACTATCTCTAGACCCAAATAGACCATAAAGGACACTATTATCTTGGCCCCATATTGGGCTTACATCATATTATTCTAAAATAAACTAAATGTAATGAAGCAAGTTATCTTCACTTACACATGACATCGACTAATTATTACAAATCAAATTAAAATAAATAAATTTAATCCTAATTTATTAAAATATAGATCATTTTCATACTCTTGAGGTTCTTATCACTTTAGGTGAAGGTATCTTATGACCTTCTAATAGTCATATCTTCTTATCTTTCAGAAGATAATCAAATATTTAATCAACTTTAGTGATATTAAAGGCATATTCAATATTAGTATCTAATGGAGTGTTATTCTTCCCTTTGGCAGGCCTTAGGGAAGAACAAAAATATTTCAAGATTTCAACTATCAATATGTCTTTCGTGGACTCCATTGACATATCATTATTAGATTCTTCCATATCAATAATGGACACTAGGTGTGGGCTTCTTCCTCGGCTAGCACGATTATTCTCCTTTTCCTGAATGAATTGCTCAATGTGTACTGCTCGTGAAGCTAGTTCATTCAAGTTATGGTAATCATGTCCAACTAATTTGTCCAACAGTTGAGGATGCAAGGCATTGATGGTCATTACAGTATACTCTATATCCGAGTATTGGCCTGAACATTTGCCTGCCTTTTTTATGAACCTTTCAATGAAATCAACAACCAATTCATTCATTCACTATCTCAAATTCATTAGATTGGCTATTGTAACTTTAGCCTGAGGCCAATAAAACCTGCCATGGAAACATCTTTTCAAGTCTGGCTAGTTCTTAATTGAGTTAGGTAGGAGAAAGGAATACCACGTAAAAGTTGTTTATGTCAAAGATAAAGAGAAAAATTGTAACTTTTGGAATTCATTTTGATTCTCTTCACCACACTGCATGATAAATCTTCCAATGTGCTCCATTGTTAATTTGTCATATACCCCGAAAAAAGTAGCAAAGTCTGGAGTTTTATAGCCTCTAAACAAGGGCACCAATTTTTCCACCCACTCAAGATAGGGCCTCCTATACAAATGCATATAAATTAGTTTCAACTGAATCCAAAATTACCTTTTGATAGTATCGGCTATGATATTGAGATCTAACTATTGTTTTCCAAAAGGCCTAGCCTCACCTGCAATTGGTCAGCGTCACATGTTGTTAGAGGGGTTCTAGAAACCTTGTTGAAATTAGGCTTGAATAGGAGGATTCCCCATCGCTAATCTTGTTTATTTCAACAATGGTCCTCAAACGAGTCCCAAGAACCATCGGTGTATTTTAGGTTAGTAAAGTGGATATGTATACCATGTTTGTTTTCCAACATAACCCACATTTAGTCTTGGTAAAATTAAACCCACCAGAGTTGGTAAAGGTACATCAGGTCACGACAAGTGTGTTGTGGGATTAGTCGATCCATGTGGGTAATAACCATGTGGTTGGTGAGACAGATATTCCATAATTGGCCTATGAATTCCAATTATTAGGCCGAAAACTTGCCCTCTCGCGTTTGACATATTGTTCACCTATTGAAGGTTTTCTGTGACAATTATTAGGCCTATGTTCACCTATTGTTCACCAATTATTAGGCCTGATTATATGTATCATTCACCAACGGGTGCCTCATAGGGTTTTCTGTGACAAAAGTACTAGGCTAGGAATAAAAGGTACTTGTTGTATATGATTCGATTGCACTAGGGAAGGTCATGTCGTTGTGATGATTGATTGATTTTGAATTTCAATGTATGTTTGACCTTGGTTTCCTTGTACTCATTGGATTGTAGAAGTGGCAAAATTATCACCTGAATTGGCTCGATTTGTCTCCAACTTCCTAGCTTGTTGAACATCATTGTGAACCATGGGTTTAATAACAATGTCAACAAGTTGTTGGGACACTTGATACACGACGTCATGTATCCCTCTATCAATATGTTGTCTAATGAAATATGTGGTCATAACCAATGGTTGCTCAAATGGATCAATTGTCCCGTCTCCATAAGAATTAGGAAAGACCGCATATTAGACATTCCCAACATTTGGGGAGGCTCATTGGACCGATGCTGGCTTGACTTTTTTTTTATGTCGATGATGGTTGTTCCACAGTGTTAAAAAATTTACCATAACGCAAGTGCATTTGCCGAACGTAATTGTGATCTGGCGAAGTGAACTTTTCAATGGTCTCTACCGTAATATCCCAGTGGGCGTGCCAAATTTTGTGTTGGGGTTAAGAGTTAGTTGAAGAAACAACTAATTGCTCTCAACTATGATTCCATTTTCTTCAAATGATTATGTTGAGGAATGAACTATGTCCCCTAGCTATGAGTTCCTTAACTACTCCAAAGAATGTTAAGTATCACATGTTTGTGTTTAAGCTATTGAACTAAGAAAGCATAAAGTAAATTGACTAATAAAATGATAGATAATGCATAAAAAGCTTGTTTAATTAGTTGAGCATGTCTAAAAATATTACAAGTGCTGTTATTTATAGGCAAAATTAATCCTATTAGTTATGAGTTGTGGCCTACATAAATGTAGCCTCACTCGGTTAATTACGTGGGTAATGTGTGAAAACTTTTGTTTGAGGGAACTCATGGTGACCCATGATTAGCCTATCTTTTCTATCTTTTCGGCATGTCCCGTTGGCAATATTTGTTCGTGTCTTTTCTTGCAAATTGTGTTGTTGTGTTGATCGTTAGTAATGCTAAAAATGTGGAAGATGAGCGCAATGGCCAAATTATCATGTTACACTGAGCTTTGAGTTATTCCTAAGCCTCTGCGACCTTTGTGGATTCCTATAAACTTGAGAAAGATTCAACTGACTCCTACTCGGTTGTTTCTTGCCCATTTGATCTTACTTCGACTATTTAGAGGAGTTCGACTATCCCTAAATTCGACTGTTTGTCATTCTTGACTAATAAATTATTTATAAGTTTAACTTTTAAATATTTTTCCTATGGTAATCAATGCTTCAATTGAATTTCTTTTTATTCAACATGGCATAGGAAATATTTTAAGATTTCTATTGCACTTTGTAAAGTTTTGTAACTCCAAACTTAAAAAAATTTAATTGTGTTGCATTTGATTTCCTCTACTAAGTTTCTCGTTTAATAGTTTATAGATGACACATGGAATGAATTGGTTGCAAAAGTAAAACTTTTTTGTGACAAATTAATCTAATACTTTTTATATTTCATGACGAGGAAGGGTTTGTCATCAACAGGTGACATTGCAACTGTTACAAAGTTAACATTTTTAATGCTGAAATAGACCCAAAATCGCAACAATTGAATGATAAACTCAATGACAACACTATGAAACTACTCATTCTTTAAGATTTTTATAAGCTTCTTGAATCAAATCTCAATAAGTTTTTTGTTGTTTTGAATTTCATATTTTCTAAATAACATTAATCAATGATCCTTAGTTTTTGTTTTTGAAAACGATTAAGATTTACATTTGATCAAGTTTTGTGTCTCCATTGATGTTTGATGTTGTAAGTTTCTCTATATTGAGGCTAGAAACAAGATTGCAAAATGAATTTGAGTGTATTGGAGATGAAAATCAACCAAAAGAAAAAATTTGAAAATTTAGAGTCTTGATAGAAAATTTCAAGATTCAAAGAGAAAATAGAAGAAAAGGAATAACTCAACGAAAATTTGATGAAAATTTTTTCAAATTTTTTTTGAGGAAAGCCTAGTGGAATAATGATCTATCTAATACTATATTACCATTATTGATGTAAGCCACTGATAAGATAGAAATGGAGAACAGTAAATTAAGTAATATTGGTAATTGATAGAATGAATTACATTAAGAGATGCATAGACTTATATAACTAAGTAATAAATAATTAATATAAAAATAATGAACTAATGCAACTAATTAACGAACCAATTAGCTAACTAGAATATTAGTTAGTTAATAGTTAACTAACTAATACTACATCTAACCAGGTAAACTAACTATATATCTAATAAATAGGCTTAAAGAGATCAGAGAATTCTTTTCAAATTTTTCAAATTATCTTGATGGAAAAACAAACATAAAATTTAGTGTGATGCATACTATAAAATTTCTACATGCAGTACTAAGTTACCAACAATGATTATATTTTTTAATTATCATCTTATTTTTATCTTAATTTTGGCAACATCCCATATTACGATTTGTGGTTTAAATCATTAATAAAAGATAAATAGATAAAAGTAAATTTAATTAAATTATATTGATAAATAAGAGAATTTTTTTAAATCAAGGTTTGCATAGACTTATATATTAGACATAATTGCTCCTGCGGTCCCTTAACTTAATTTTAGGTAACACTTTAGTCCTTTATCTCTTTTTTTTTCCCATTTGGTCTTTTATTTAATTTTAAGTAAGAATTTGATCTTTTATGTCTCAAAATATCAACAATATTATCCTTTTTTTTACAAAAATTTAAGAAATTCATCAAAATTTTCAAACAAAACCCATAAAATTAATTATCATCTTCGATATAATGCACATTTCATCAAATTCATAACTCAAATATTCAAATAAACTCATATTTTCATTCTTTATTTGATGAATTTGATGTTGTTGGATATGAAAATATGAGTTTATTTGAATATTTGAGTTATGCATTTGATGAATATATGAATTTTCTTGAAATTGGTATTGAATTTTATGGATTTTATTTAAAATTTTAATGAATTTTCTAAGTTTCTGTAAAGAAAGGATAATATTGGTAACATTTTAAGATATAAAAGATCAAAT
>JBBPBP010009778.1:37574182-37600701 GCA_037974735.1 Cicer chorassanicum | reverse complement strand
AAAAGATCAAATTGTTACTTAAAATTAAATAAAAACTAAATCGAGAAGAAAAAAAAAAAGATAAAAGACTGAAGTGTTACATGAAATTAAGTTAAGGTACCGCGAAAATAATTATGTCTATATATTATATAGTCAATTAGATAAATAACTAACTAATATAAAATAATTAACTAAAACTGACTAACTAATTTAACTAACCAACTAAGATATATTTAGTATCACACGGCACAAATTCTAAAATTAACAAAATTTTATCCATAAGACATCTAAGTGCAATGGTTAAGGTATACAAATAGGTGCACCATTTCTCTATATGCATTTAAGGGAAAATTTAACCAGACACATTTTTAAGGAATATTGATCATTTGTCATTTTTATTTTTAATTTGTGAGTTGCACAACTTTTATATCACATAAACCCAGTCAAGAAATTTATTTCGTAAGTAGATCCATCTCAAACTATAAATAAAAATGAGATAAAAAAAATTAATATATTTAATTTAAATTTTATAATTTAGATTAAATAAATGCATTTCCTTTTATCTATTTTTTACTTATACTTTAGTACGGAGTAGCATGTTGTTTTACATTTTCGTTTTTTTTTTTTTAATTCCAAACCCTTTATTCTTTTTTTACCTATTGATTTTTTGGTTGTGACTCCCTGCTTCTTCTTCTTTAAGTTTTGAAACATCTTTTTCCTCCTACATTTCCTAATCGTAGTTGGTTTTTCTTGTATTTCACTCAGGTTTTATGAAACAAAATTACGGGTTGTGTCAAGATAACAATTTGGGAAAAATTGCTTGTTCTTTTTAAGATATTCTACTTTTTGGGTTTCCTATGTAATTTTTTGATTTGATTACATGGTAAAATAGTTGGTTTATCTTGGTTTAAAGCTCATGTGTGGTTCAAATGTTTCGTCATCACAACGAGGTGGGTTCACAATAAATCGAATCAACTCAAAAATAATTTGAAATTTGGTAATTTTCAAGATAAATTTAATTCATGAACTAAAAGAGTTGAACTGGAGTTGAAAATTGAAATCGCTAACTAAATGAATTGAACTTGAGTTTTATATAATTTTATTTTTGTATGAAATAAATTTCACATAGAAGTTGTTAAAAAAATTAATTTAAGTGTAAATATTAAAATGCTTGAAGACGATGTTAAACACGTTGTAAATGTCATTTTGAAATAAACTAAAAACATTTCAAAAACCAATATTAAGAAGTTATTTATATTATTTAAAAGCTACTAAAATGACATACAACTCCATTGTTTATAGGAAAATCAAATTCGGTCTCTAATATTGTAAAAAAATTGTCAACAAGTATAAGGTCAAATATAGCATTTGTTATTCAAATCAACTACTTTCAGTGATAATATATATTTTGAGTTATAAATATTATTTTCAAATAAAACTTGTGTCAATTAAAATTTAGACAGAGTATATATATAATTCTTATTTATACCATGAAGATAAATAAAATTGTTTTAAATGTTATATTATTGCTCAAAGTTAATTAGTTATTTAATTATGTTCAACACTTAAAAATTTCACACTTAGTGAACTCTCTCCAACTTCATCATTAAAGTTCCACATTGAAAAATATAATCTCTTACACTCTCATTTTCTTCTATATAAGAAGTGCACCACAAATACATGAGATAATCAAAAGTATTGAGAAAATTAATTTAAGAAAATTAATTTTTAAGCCTAGTTTAAATTTAAATTATATGGGATTTAGTTAATTTTTATTAATATTAATATTTGAACTTAAAGATGAAGGAACACATTTATATCTTTTAAGTTTTTGTCTTTTGGTTCATTTGATTCGAGTTATAGAATCAAACGAAGTTACTTGTAAACTTGGATCGAGTCAAATTCAAACTGAAATATAAGTTCATGAAAACCTCGAGTCGAGTTTCAAATTGAACCAATTTTAATTGAGTCCAACTGAACATAAATTCGATTCAGCTTAATTCATTTATAGCCTTAACATGTGGTACAATATTCATTGTCTTACTCTATTGGTGTAGTTTATTTTTTTCAAAGAATTTTTTCTTTTGGATTTTCCTTGTCTTATTTAGTTATTTTATTGGTGAATTGGTTTTTGTCATTATCTTATTTTCTTTCCATCTTATTGTGGTGTTTTTAACTATTCATATTTGAAACGTGATCTAAATGTGTGGTTCCTTTATAAGTAAAATATCGGTATATAATTTAAGGTTTAAATGCACTTTTTTTTTATTTTTCAATTGTGCGGGTTTATCCTCTCTAATTTCAAATGAGTGATTTTACGCATCGATAAAAACTTAGTAGATTCTTTGACAGAAGAATGATGATAATCGGACCTAAAAGACTGGAGATTACAAGAATTAGGTTCAATGGATAATAACAAGTCGTAAAGTGATATGAGATGAACATGCTATTATAAATTGAAGCATGATTCCTGAAGCAATGAAATGATGATGTAATAGAAACTCTTAATGAGATCTATATGTTATGTGGTGTGGAGTACCTTGCTACAAGAGTACTCTTGATATACTCACTTATTTGAATATGGAAATCGGGTCGCTTCTTATGGAATTATGAGGCAGAGTTGTTAGAGTGTTCACTATA
The DNA here is from genome assembly GCA_037974735.1 of Cicer chorassanicum. NCBI lineage: Eukaryota > Viridiplantae > Streptophyta > Magnoliopsida > Fabales > Fabaceae > Cicer > Cicer chorassanicum. The sequence goes on along the minus strand of JBBPBP010009778.1, from coordinate 37,598,082 downwards.
CTAGGATAGACATGCAGTGTCATTGATGCACGAGCTTTTGAGAATGCACTCTATGAAAAGGTTTTATGTGGATTTGATCTCAGAGATAGAGTTCAAGACTACAAGTCACTTTTATTGAATTTAAGTCTTACTCACTATGCAAAGGTTCAAGTCGAAAAATATCTTTGTTGATGCACAATCTTATAGACGCATTTGACGCTACTTCATAAACACTTTTTAAATTTCAAGTGGAAGATTGTTGGAGCATAGATAGTATGTTAGTGTGTGTGAATTTAAAATTTATTAAAGTCGCACATTGGAAAGCTTTCACACATTGATTAGTTTTCAACTCTATAAACACTAAAGTCCTACATTAGATAGTATACGCATATGAGATAGCTTCCATCACTATATAAAGAGTGTCAAGCTCTTGTGAAAAACACATCAAAGTTGAATACAATTCTCAACTTTTTTCCTTCTCCCTCTTCTGTTCGACGCACTTCCAAGTTACTTCTCCCTATTCTTTGTCCCTTCAATATTTTTAGTTTGGTCCTAATACAACTAACCCTTCAGTCTTAGAATGGTTCTAATATCATTGTTCCTTCGATTTTAGAGCGGTTTTCGTGTTGTAGTCCATTCACTTTGCGAGTGGCCATTATAGTCATATTCACGGTGTAATTCTTGAACGGTTTTCTATTGCGCAGTAGATACCGATACATTTTTTGTAACTGAGTTGTTTTTACTATTGGGACGTTGTGGTTGATAGTCTGATTGCACAATTTTAGTCAGTGTTGTGAAACGTCTTAAAGAGAACAATTTAATCTACAACTCAACCTAATAATATCTTCAATAGCTGCAAATTATTTTTAAAAACTAATTTTTGATTTGAATAGCTTATAAAAAAAACTCAAATTAAGTATTTCATCATTTTGCTACAATTTCTTTTGGATAATATAATTTCAAAAAAGGTTTAAAATGATAAGTTATTTTAAGTAGCTTCCTAAAAAAAATTATTTTTGAGATATATTTTTTTATTATATTAAAATTCTAAAAATGAATATCTAAATTATTAAATGTTAAAATTACTTTTTTAATTTATAATAAATTTATTCAAAATAACTTTTATTATTTTTAAATAAATTTTCATTAAAATTATTTTTAAAAATATAAAATTAAAATCACTTTTCTTTAATCTATAAAAATAAACTGGTCCAGCTGTTTATTGATACATTGTTTTATTAATTGGAACACCTGTCTTTGTTGATTTGATTCACCACCACCTTGTTTTTCCTTCACCATCCAAATCTATCAATTTTGTCAAACACTAAGTGAAGGCAACGACTACCAAGCGCAGTTAAAAATTCCCCTCTCACACCACTCGACTTAGAAAAGCGCAGCTACAATTTACGATGATACCCCTTCCATCATCTACCATGACATTGGCTTCTTATAAGAAAATTGAACATTTAACATAAATAAAAATTAATTTCTTAATTATTATGAATGAAAATTTTAATATAAATTACACAATATTCTATTTTAAATTATTTAATAGGAATAACATGATAAAATTTTAATTAAACTATACACAATATAACTTATGAAAAGTTTTTAAAAGAGATAAAAATTGAGAGAAGAGTTTTAATGCTGTATTTTTGGAGGATGAGAACACTTAAAATTTTAAATCTTACATTTATATATTTCACAAGAATTTTTTTTTTTCAAATACTCTAATATCTAAATTCACACTTTAAATGTAGAGAAGTAAAGAATTATGAGTTAAAAACTAAATTTTATATGCATATTTTTACCGCTACAATTGAATTTTACTTATGAAATTCACAAAGAAATTCTAAATAATCAAATTATGATAAAATATCAATATTAAAGTCAAAGTAAATAGATCAAATAATTCATAATTCGAGGTTAAACAATGTATTTCTAAATTTAATATTTATTAGTTAGGTGACTCGATCCGTATAATTCATTTCTAAAAATTAATAAATAATTTCTTTATATTTATTATACCAAAATATAATAATTATTATTATTAAAGTTATAATATCATGAATAGAATTTCTTATAATAATCTAAAATAACTCTTAGCACGGGTTAGTAACCTAAGTAATTTATCATTTGTCAATAAAAATTCATAATTTATTTATCACATTGCATCCTCTGTTTTTCTTCTCACTTTCTTTTCTTGTTCCTCTTTCTTAGTAGAGGAGATGCGTACGAAAGAATAGTTTTCGCTGTTCTTTTTAATATAAATAAAATGGATTTCCTTTTTTAAACAATACTTGCCATATAAGTCCAAGAATAGTTCGCTGTTCTTGTTATTATAAAATAAAATGGATTTCTATTTGTAAACAATACTTGCCATATAAGTCCTCCATTTAATTTGGTGCATATCTCCGATTCTTTAACAACATTACCTTTGTACAAGTGGAATTATATTTTGAAGACAGCAACAGACTTCAATAGTTAGTTACATATCATAGTATATATTATAATCACTCATATATACATATATCAACAATTTACATAAATTTATTCAATATTTTATTTTTCACTATTTTTTATATTATAAATCAACTTATTATAAACATTTCTAATTTCTTAACCCCATATTTTCTTTCATTAAATTAGAAACATATCACATCTATCTCACGTTATTTTATTTATTTACGAAGATATTCACTTAATATTTTTTATTATAAATGTATTATTTCTCTCTCAATCTCACAACCTTCTCTCTCAGCGATCTTATCTCCAACTACTGCTACTGTATACGCTATTTTATTGAAACACCTTGTTTGGGTACACTTCATTCACCACCCTCTTTGTTCCTTCACCATCCAATCCTATCAATTTTTGTCGATGGAACAACTCAAACCAAGTGCAGCTAACAATTCCCCTCTAACACCACTCGGCTTCTTAGAAAGAGCAGCTACAATTTACGGTGATACCCCTTCCATCATCTACAACGACGCCGTTTTCACATGGTCTCAAACCCACAACCGATGTCTCCAACTTGCCTCCTCAATCACCTCCCTCGGAATCCGCCGCGGAAACGTCGTCTCCGCCATTGCTCCTAACACACCAGCCATGTACGAACTCCAATTCGCCGTCCCTTTCACCGGCGCAATTCTCAACAACATCAACACGCGCCTTGACGCGCGTACCATCTCAACAATACTCCGTCACTCCGAGTCTAAACTAGTTTTCGTGGACTGCGCCTCACGTGATCTCGTCCTCGAAGCCTTGTTATTATTCCCTTCAAATTTACCACGCCCTCTCCTTATCCTTATCAAAGATGAAACATTCGAACAAGCAACATCATCCGCCGTTGATTCCAATTTCATCTCAACTTATGAAGATCTAACGGTGAAGGGTGATCCATTATTCAAGTGGGTCCCACCAAAGTCCGAGTGGGACCCAATGTTACTTAATTATACTTCGGGAACGACGTCGTCTCCCAAAGGTGTAGTTCATTCCCACAGAGGAACTTTCGTCGTAACCGTTGATTCTTTAATCGAATGGGCGGTTCCTAAACAACCGATTCTTCTCTGGACGCTTCCTATATTCCACGCTAACGGGTGGAGCTTCCCGTGGGGAATCGCAGCCGTAGGAGGAACTAACATCTGCGTAAGAAAATTCGACGCTGAAACCGTTTTCACTCTCATAAAAAAGCATCACGTGACACACATGTGCGGTGCTCCGGTGGTTCTCAACATGCTAACAAACTCACCCGATAACAAACCGTTACAAAATAAAGTTCACATCCTAACCGCAGGAGCACCGCCACCCGCCGCCGTTCTTTACCGTACGGAGTCGTTAGGTTTTGAGGTCAGTCACGGCTACGGTTTAACGGAAACCGGCGGGTTAGTGGTTTCGTGCTCGTGGAAAAACAAATGGAACCGTCTCCCGGCGACGGAGAGAGCGCGGTTGAAGTCACGCCAGGGAGTGAGAACAATCGGAATGACTAATGTTGACGTGGTGGATCCCACCGGAGTAAGCGTAAAACGCGACGGAGCAACGCTCGGCGAAGTTGTTATGAGAGGCAGTTGCGTTATGTTAGGGTATTTGAAGGATCCTGAAGGAACAGCGAGTTGTTTCAAGAACGGTTGGTTTTACACCGGCGACGTTGGTGTGATGCATGAAGACGGTTATTTAGAGATTAAAGATAGATCTAAAGATGTGATAATTAGTGGCGGAGAGAATCTGAGTAGTGTGGAGGTTGAATCGGTGTTGTACGGACATCCGGCGGTGAATGAGGCGGCGGTGGTGGCGAGAGCCGATGAGTTTTGGGGAGAAACGCCGTGTGCGTATGTGAGTTTGAAAAACGGATTGAAGGAAAAGGAAAGACCGACGGAGAAAGAGATAGTTGAGTATTGTAGGAAGAATTTGCCGCATTATATGGTTCCGAAAACGGTGGTTTTGATGGATGAACTTCCGAAGACGTCTACTGGGAAGATACAGAAGTTTGTGCTTAGAGATATGGCTAAGAAAATGGGACCACTCAAGAAAAGTCGACTTTGAACAAAGAGTTTGTGCTTAGAGATATGGCTAAGAACATGGTGACACACTATCACTAGGATACAAAATTAATGAAGTGATGAGTCAATAAATTATTCCGTCAAAGTAAATAAATATGTAATATATGTTGTGGAATTCTGTACGATTCTTCTTTGTTATTACTGTTTATGGATAGATTCTTCTTGTCGTTTTGTAGCTTTTATTATTATTGGATCTAAGGGAGGGGTTAATATTATTATTTGATTAACAATAGTTATTGTTATCTTAATTATTTGAGAAAAAGGGAAAATATATTGTTATTGTAAATTGATTTTATATTAATATTTAATAATATTTTGCGATTATAAAGTAGAATTGTGTGGCAAAATCATTATATTTTATTAAATGTCATTTTAAAATTATTTTACATCATAATACATTTCTATTATATTCTAATTATTATTAATAAGTGCAAACGTTTAGTTGTGCATTTTTCTATTGTGTTCAATTATTGGAAAATTGGTTTTATACTCTCGTTTAATTTTATACTCCACGATCTGTTAAAAACTTAAAATTATTCTTTTATTTTCATTCAGTAAATGATAAAAAAAAAAAATTACTCTAAAATCTCACCTTCAACCAAATTTTCGGTAAGTAATTATTTTCCCCAAAAATTCTGGTATATAATTTATAATTATCGTAAATTTCAAAACTACTTTTTCTTGACCGAAATTTTTAAAAATCCGATTTGTATTTTTATTTAATTTAATTTCATGTATTTTTCTTAGACGCACCCTTCTATTTTTCTATTAAATGTATTTTGATTTTTTAAAAAACTTATTATTATTTTGTAAATTAAATTAACAATATTTTATTTTTGTTATTATTATTTATTAGATCGGAATAAAAATAGGAGGGAGTTGTTAACACAATTATTTGGCATAGTCAACCGTTCTTGATGTATTTTATTTGATTTTGTTATTATTATAATTATTAATTTTTATTTATTATATTTATATGCAAAACAGGAGACAGTTGTTAAAATAATTAAAATTTATCTACAAAATAGGAGAGAGTTGTTAAAATAATATAACACGTTAGTTGTTTAGACACATTTAGTCAACCGCATCTTGTTTCTTCAATTTAATTTAATGTATTTTTATTTTATTAATATAATTTTCTTTTTATTATTATTAATATTAATAATATTATTAAAATTTATAGTATAATTTAATCATTTTAATTATAAACATTTTTAATTATAATTATAATGATTAATTATAATAATAGTAATTAAAATATAAAATTAATTTATAATTTATTAATGTATTTTATTTTAATTTATTATTAGTATTTTTATTTTTTAAATAATTTAATTAATTTCAATTGTACTCAGAAATTCTAAATTTCCGGATACAACTATCGGAAATTTCATTTTCGAAATTTCCTGTATGCATTTTGTGTATCGGATTTTTCAATGAATTTGAAATTTCCGGTGAAAAAATTTAAAAATCCAACTCACTTTTTCGGAAATTTTAGAATGAATGGTATGAAAAAAATATTTGGATTTTACTTAAATTTGAGGGTTATTTTTATAGTTTCACTCAAAAAAATTTAAAATGGGGGATACAACACAAATTGAAGGTACAAAAACTAATTTTCCAATTATTGTTCATAATATTGGGCCGATGTCCAACTCAGAGTCGGCAAAGATCCACTACTTGTTGAGCCCAAAACCGAGGGAAGAAGACATAAACCCAAAATCGAGGGAAGAAGACATAAACCCAAAACCGAGGGAAGAAGATATAAACCCATTGAACAAGAGAGAATCAATGCTAAGTTCAAGGGACATTGTCCTCGGAAACATTACTCAATTACTTGTAAGTCACTTAATTGGGTCATCCACAATTTTTATATAAGTAACATTTGAGTTACATAGTAGGTAAGGTCACTAAACTTTAAGCTTCTATGAAAAATAAATATTTTATTTTATTGAATTTGTTTTTTAAATTACTTAATAAAAAGTCTCAAATTTTAATATTTTTAAAATTAAAAGATATAAATTTTTTTAAATTTAATATCATTTCAACAATATTAAATCAATTGAAAAACAAATATTACGTGACATCAATTATATTAATTTAGTGATGTCGTGTTAAAATTTAGAAAATCTGTTTAATGCCGTTTAATTTGGGTCGACCATATTTCACTCTAATCGAATTAATATACACTTGAGCGTTTCGACGATCAAACTTAAATCAATACAAGAAATGCATTGACGACATGTCAATCATTTTGTTTCTTCGTCATTAGCGATTGCTTCATTTGTTATCATCGAATTATCTATCCACACACGTAGTGTGTAAGAAGCCACAATGAAAACAAATGAAGGTGAGTCATCATTCTTAAAATATAATCAAGCAACATAAAGTAAATTAAATTAAATGACCAATCAACAACATAACACATAACATTAACAATATAAAAAAATTCAAGATAACATAGAAAAAATCACAATTAATTGTCAACTCCACACAAGATTATTCTAACTACATGTTGATACGGTTAAATAATTCACCTACTAGCCTACAAACAAGAATGTCTAGGGTGATTCAATATTCGACGGAACACTCCAATGGTACCATGTCTTTGTGTAAGACATTCATAAAAATGTTTTAAATTGCAATTATAATTAAATTATGAGTAAAGTTATTTTTTTTGAACCGGTCAAAGTTAATAATTAGTTATTATGTTAGTATTTGTTTCCTACCTTGATTTTTTCCTATCCTGAATATGAACTTGGGTCATTTAATTTTTTTAACCCTTAGCTTAAACCAGTTGAGCTAGCTACCCACACACACGCACCCAAATTACGAGTAAATTTAATTCATAGTTAAAATATATTCAAGCATAGAAAGATTACAACTCAAAAATATAAGGAAATGACAAAATCAAAAGAGTTCAACTCCTAAAATTGTCACACTAATTAGAGATGATTTTATTCAATCCCAATTTATTGGTGGACCAATATGTTGACATCAATAGAAAATAAACTAATATCTACTGCATTGGCAGCATGCCAATTATTTCATCTCTTCCTCGTTAGCAATTGTTTCTTCTGCTTCCATATCATCATTAAGCTACATATGTAGGGTGTAAGTAGCCACAAGGAACAAAAAAAAAAAAAGCTAAGTCATCATTCTCAAGATATAATCAGACATAGTAAAGTATATTAAATGCACAATCAACATTTTAGCATATACAATAATCAATATCATCAATGCATGATAACGCGACAAGAATGATTATCATCAACAATCATTGTCTAAGACCACGCATCCGATATTTGCGACTATGTGTGCTAGACAAATTAACATTTATTATCAACATATCAAACAATATCAATCATTCTTAAACATTAACTTAGTCCTAATTCTTAATCAAGTAGAGTAATTCTAAGACTCTAATTTATTGATTCGTAATTTAGTCATTTTCTAATTATGATTTCCTACCTAATCGTTTGATCGTAAGTCTATAATCGATTAATTCTTAACTTAATCATTTTCTACTTATAATTTATTACCTAATTGATCAACTAAATCCTACTGGTCAATTATTCTTAACTAATTATATATTATAGGTTCTAATTACTATTCTAATCAATAAAATAGGCTTCACTAATTGGTGATTAATTAACTTAAACATTATTCAATTTTAGACATCTTCCTAATTGATTATCAAAGTCAAACTAATCAGATTATTTTATCTTAACTTAAACTAATTAGTTATTCTTATGACACTATCTATTTAATCTTAATTTGTTTATATCTTTTCTACATACTAATCAATTAGATCTCTAACACTAATAATATATAAAAACACATATATCTCATAGCCTATTTTACTATTCCCTACAACAACTCTAACAAATTAATTGTAGGTGTAAATCAAGGGATTATGAGGCATGTCTAATAGAATGGAAATTGATTTAGATTTGATAAAGTTACGAGTATTTAAATATTTAAGATATACTTGAACTTACCAATATGAAAACCTACAAATATCTGAAGATAAAACATTTATATAATTACGTTAAGTGATCAAATGATTAATAAAAGATAAGAAGTGAAATTGACTACTTGTGACTAGGAAAACTGTTATTTTTGAATTATAATCAATAAATAATCAATTATTATATCAAAACTGAATCGATTGGGTAAAAACATGATCATATGGTAATGCTTAGGTGTTAATCGATTTCACAACTTTTCTAAATCAATTAATCAATTTCTTAATCCATTAATATTAATTATTAATTAACTCATTTTAAACAGTTATTTACTATTCTTAACTATCCTATATTGATATCTAAGTATCAAGACATCTAACAATAAGCACAACTTACTCTTAAAACTTAAAAATAATTAATAGAAACTTAAGGTGTTACAATAATTTCCTCAAAGTGTCCTCGGTCGTTGAGCTCAAATTTTATCATGACACAACCTCCGAAAACATGTCATACTATATGAATGCAACACATAACATAACATGTAGAACATAACATTCATCATCAACAATCACTGCCCAACATTACTCAACCCATATAGGTGACTAAGTGTGCCACAATAGATTAACAGTTATCATCAATATATCAAATAATACTAATTTACAATTAACCTTGCTAACCTAATCATAATTCTTTAGTTTATCAATAACTTAATTTATTATTTTGATAAATTCTAAGTCTCTAATAGATAAATTAATAACTTATTCACTTTTAGATTATGATTCTCAATTTAAATGATTATCTAGTACTCTCTAATTGATTATTCTTAACCTTATTATATAATAAATCATGATTACTATCTTAATTGATTAACTTCTTTTCAATAACCATATCTTTGCTAATCGATTATTTTATCTCAATTTAAACTAACCGATTACTCTTACATCACTACTTGATAATTCTTAATTAGTTTAACCCTTTTACTATATCCTAATTGATTAAATCATAACTTTAATCGATTATCATATTAAAAAATATATCATAATGCAGTTTTATCAAAACATAAATATTTTAAACACTAATCGTCACCACTTACCATTATCAAGAATAAAGAACACACGTATCATGAATTTCATCGACACATATCATCACACATGCACGTAACAATAAGTTAATAATCATTAAATATAAGATCATCAATTTTCATAATTTATAGTAAAAATTGATACATCATAATATAAATATATTGATAGGAATTTATTATTAAATAAATATAATAATGACTAGTTTTTGTGACTATGTAAAAGTTGAAGGGGATAGTTATATAGTCATTACAAGCATTTGTTTTGTTTACTTCTTTTTTGTTAATTTAAATATCATGAATAAGTCATTATTGTAATTTTGATAAATTACTCTTATGATTATAGTCTATTAAATAATGACTAATATAATAACACATTTCTTGATCAATTTTCTTATATGATTATTTGAATATTTGTGTCATGATTGGACTTACATGTTAACTTTATATATGCATCATTTATAGTTTGACATGTTTCTATAATTTATACATATATCTATGAGATTTTAATCCATATAATATGATAACTTTTTTAATCACATGTGACATAGTTTATATGAGTGCATGTTTGACTATATTTGTTGGACATCAATTCATCTTTGTTTTGGATTACTATTAATTGATATGAATGTTTATCCCCACAATGACTTTATTCATAAGATTGACGGGTCACCTTTTAAATTAATTTGTGGATAATTGTGTTGCTTAAAATAATTTATGCATTAGCTACGTACAAGAAGTCTATTGCATTAATTGATTTTGAGTGACATGATTTTATACGATGAAAATTATTCGGCTTACATATGTTGAATTCTCCGAAACTATTGTGAATTATATATTTTTCCCCACATGGAGGTTTATATAATATGTTTTCAATCTTCTTTATAATAATTATTTACGTTAAAGATTATCTATTTAATCGACTAACAGTTGAATGTGTTTATTCCCAACTTCATCTCATAATATTCCTTGATTGTGTATGTTCACAATAATTTATATATTTTTTGACATAAAATAAATGCTTTATTGATGTGTCTTGTGAAATTATTTGTATGTATATTTCTCTTAATTAATCATTAATTTAGAACGATATAAGACAAGTTGTTTTTTGATTCCTAAGAAAATGTGGGAGCATGGTTTTTATTTTTATTTTTATTTTTATTTTTTATTTTTTTTATATACGTGGTTTGAAATCATTAATCACATTTATATCCATGTATTAGAGATACTATTTTGTTATACATTAAAGTTGTATCTTGTTATATTGTTGTCTAATCACTAATAAAAATCTTGATAGTTTATGTCTAATGATAATAATTGGTTAGTGGGATTTTAAAAATTTGTGATTGCATTTCCTTGTAATTGGTGCAGATCGATGGTTTTCCTCCATGTTATAACCGTATTTTATTACCATTAAAATATTTCAAGATGTGAATCTATTTTATTGAAAAACAAATAAAACTTCTTTCATGAGAAAGATATTTGTTTCTTTTTGGAAATATTATTTGAATTATATGGTTTCCTTAATGAAAATGTTATTTTGAGATGTTAATCATTGATTTTCCGGTGGAAATGGTGTTTCACATGAAATGATAAAGTTTCATGAGAGCATGAATCCCTTATGTGGTAATGATTGCGTTTTTTAAATACACAATGAGGATTTGTACACAATAGAATTTATTGATCATAAACTATACAATGATGTGTATTATATTAGTGCACTTATCTGATGATTGTGATAACTACGATTGTCAGTTATGTAGTTATGGGTGATATGAACGCTTTATAGTTTATTTTTAACCTATAGCTCTAACTGACAAGCCTTGTTGGTCGAAAGTGATCATATTTACTTGTGATTATAGTGAAGATGTTAATGTTGCCACAATTATTCAATTTTTGATTGAGTTTTTGATTTATTGTGATTTCAATGTTTTTTTTGTTTTTTGGTTACCTTCTTTGTTTTATTTCCTAAATCAATGTTGTTAGCGTGAGAGAATGTAAGAATTTTGATTTCTAACTATTGATCTTCCATTGATTTATAAAACCTTGATTAAAGGGTATCTTGATAAGTCATGAAATATCTATCTTGTGATAAAAAAGATACTGGACATCACATGGTGAGTGCTCTTGAATAATGTAGCCTATAGTTGAATGGATCTTGATGGGAGGAACCATTTCAACTCTTCACAAAAGGATATTGATTGATACCTTATGACTATTTATGAAAGAATTAGTAGAACCATTATAACCTTACAGGAAAGGGTAGGTCTCCTCTTCACTTTCTCTATAAATAAGTCTTGAGACATATGCAAAGTATCATAATGTTATTATATACTTACCCGTCAAAATTTAAAAAAGAAGTGAAGGAAGATCATATCTTACATAATTTTCATCCAAGATCATTCAAGAGAGACATTCAAGAGATAAGTTTCTCACTCTTTCTTTTCATCATTACATATATGATATCTTAAATTCATTCAACTAGATCCATGGCTGATTGTTCATGACATAATACATGAATATGATATATGTTTGTGAAACTAATTTTAGTCACTATAAAATCTCACTAAATAAGTTTTTACCTTCACATGATGTACAAGGTTAATTCTCATGCAACCTTAGTGAGTAGTCCTTCGACTTGAAGTCTCTATGATCCTTACATGGAAAGTTTATACTTTAAGACTATCAAACATTTTCTATAACAAGACAATCATAAAGGTGGTTATTCAACCTGCAATAAACTATGTGGAGGAGTGTGAGAGATGTAGATAGAATTTTTCTCACTTACATAACATGAGTTAGGTCTTTGGCCTCTCGATGGAGCAAGACCGTGGAAATGCACGGCCAAACTACAATGGGCTAATATGTGATGTTAGGTGCATTGATACTTATGTGTCTACTCTAGGGTCGAGAAATAAATGATTGAACATTGCAAGGGTGGCACACATTATGACTTGCATTAAATTAGACATTTAGACGAAGGGACAATTACTACACTGCAAATTATGATCGTAGAAAGGTTAAAATTGGATTACCAATTTTTTCATAAATTGGGGAACAATGATGCTTTGTTGGGTGTCACTCATTACTTATAATATTTTATATTATTGTCAACTTAGTGGAAACCTATAGGGTCAGATGTATAGAGTGATTAATTGGAGAAGTAATATTTAACTAAATAAGATTTAATTAAATTGGAAATTTAGATTCGTAATGTATTGGGCTCGATAAGGGTAAGTGAAAATGGGAATAAAGACCTATATATAAGATAAGATGGTTATGCCTCATTGACCCTTTTTTTTACAGACACACACTTGTGCCTCCATCTCTCTAGTCGTTATCACGACACTCTATGAAGGTTGATCGTGCATGTGGATTGAGTAGAAGTGATGCTCATTTGCGACATTGGTGATCATCTTTTCTACACTTCAAGAGGTAAACACATAAACATATTGTAAAATTTTGTGTTTTTGTGGTCTTTGGTTATGGGACATTTTCGCTCTTGAGAATGAATTTTAAAGAGTTTAAAAGTCTATCTTTTGATTCTCCAAAAGTGGTATAAGAGCCTTGGTCGTTATTGCTTTATTTCCAACGTTTTTCGTGTCTTTCATAACTTATTTAGAAGATGATATGAGTGTGATACATATAAGTTCTGTTATTGTACTAATTTTGAACATGAACCTAAAGTTTCAATTAGTAAATGGTATCTAAGAAGATAACATTGTTTATTTTGAACTTGATTCGTGAGAGATTGATATTTATTTTAAGTTGAGAATGTGTTATGTTTGGTTGACATATCATAATATCTTTACTAATATAATCCTATAATGTCAACAAATGAAAGCTAGCGCCAAAACCTCCCATAACGGAATGAAATAATCACATGCAATAATACCTAATGCAATCAACACTAACATTCTAGAAATTAACTCACTTTAGATCATATACAATATTAATCATTGTAAGCTAGCGCTGTCAGAATCAGTTTCCATAAGTTGGGAATGTGTTAGGTTTGGTTACAAACTTAGCATATCATAATATCTATACAAATCAAATCCTATAATGTCAACAAATAAAACTGATAAGCTAGAATGTATCTGTTTTTATAGCTTTGTTTGACAGGTTAATTTGATGTTTTTAATTCGGTTTTTAGTTCTATTTTACAACATTTTTATTTTGTTTAGATTGCAATGAGAAGTGAAGGAATAAGTGAAGATTTTTGGTATTGTTATGGTGCAACAAATAAGTGAAGTCAAGTGGTGCTGTTATGATCCATTTTGATCAAGAAAATGAAAGAAACTCAAATTCCAGCAAGAATTACTGCTTGACCGTAATGGCAGAACGAGGAAAAAAAAAGAGGAAGAATCTGCCACTACAAGGCTGCAAGGATTACTGCCTGGTAGTAATGGTCATTATGGCCGTAATCTGCTCGTCTTCTGTTGTTGAACTGTTTTTCTTCTGTGAAATTCTGATGGTTACTTGTAATTAAACCTCACAAACACATAGGGCTACAAAAAGGGCGAAAAGAGAGATTGGTATTCATAACAAAGTCCTTGTGGAAAAGATAATTTTTACTACGCGATAATATTATGCACTTGCGGTCCTATCAGAAACTTGGCTCCAAAACCTCCCACAACAAAATGAATTAATCACATGCAATAATGCCTAATGCAATCAACACTAATATGCTAGAAATTAACTATCTTTAGGTCATAGACTATATTAATCATTGTAAGTCGAGGATATCATGATCAATTTTCATGCCACAAATACAAGCATTGGGACCAAAATGAATTAGGCCATGTTTGGATAAACAACTTAAAGCATATGCTATTTTTAAACACAAGGTAAAATAAAGTCAAGTTGTTTTTATATAAGCTACAAGTTGTTTTCAAAAGCTATCTAGAATAATTAATGAAAATTGGCTAAAAACTGTTTATGGACATGCCATAAGCTGTTTCCAAACAATTTCACAAATACTTGTGCTAGGACATAAACTCAAATAAGTCAATCTAAACAAGCCCTTAATCACATGACCTAATATCTAATGGAATAAAGACTATTATCCTAGATTCAACAAAATAAAAAGACTACTATTCTAGAAATTAATTCACTATAGTTCGTAGAGTAGATTCATCATTGCTTAAATAAATATTAGTCGAAGCTACCATAATATATAAAACGAAAACCAAAATAGAATTATAACAAAATTAGTTATACATATATTTATCAATCCAAACATGTAGCAATAACATCCAACACTAACATATCCACATATTAATCTTTGAATATCACCCCCCCCCCCCCTTTCATTTTTTTGTTGTAAAATTATTAATAATTTATTTATAATCAAGATTCTTTTAAAAGTATATTTTTCAATAGAAATTAAGGCAAAACTATTTAATTTATTTTGTGATATTGTAGATCATAAATAAGATTTTAAACAATTTCAATTTTGAAAAACTCTTCTAAGTAGATACAACAGTAACAAGGATAGTTCATATTATTCTACAAGTTATGCATGCATAAGAAAAACAATGAAATATTTTAAGAAATATTTTAAGAAAACTCAATATCATAAAACTGATTTGAATTCAATTACTAAAACCTCTTTAATAATTTTTAATTCTTCCAATATAATTTCACCAACATGACCATAAGAACTACCATGTTTCAAATAAGTTTCAAGATTTTGCAACATAATTTAAAGTTTTCATAAAAAAATGATCAATCTTTAATGCATGTAAGTGTTTATCTACCTCAAAATGTGTTCTCGCATCGACAATTATATGTTACAGTTTCAAGAGTAACATCAAGAAATAATTTAAATATATTTATAATTTTTTTTAGACAACTTGTGTGAAACACGGATAGACGTCTAGTTGTTTATAAATAAATGGTTTAAATATTTTATGTATCACTGTAAGTTTTCGACTTTCTCATTTTCGTCCTTGTAAATTTTTTTTTTCAATTTAAACCTTGTAAGTTCAATTTAGTTTTTAAATAATCTTTGTCGTTAGTTGTTGTTAAAAAAACACTTATGTGACGAATGGAAGCGTGACTTGACAGTTTAACATGAGGAATAAATTAAATATTTGATTCGTCCATATAAGTTCGTGTCTTTCTCATTTTCGTCCTTGTAAGTTGGAATAAATTAAATAATAAAAAAATAAAATTAAGTAAATAGATTAATTAAAAAAGAAATGAAGGAAAGTTGAAGGTGTTATGTTTTAGTCCCTCCATCCAAAATCAGAAATAGGTTTGTGGATTATAGTTCTTTTCTCCTTTCTCTATCATCGTAACACAATTATCAGGTCACTAACATCGCATCACCATTAGTGCATCACCATCTTCGAATCACAATCTTGTTATTGTATATGTAAAGGAAAAATGTTTGGTGAACGGTTCCTTTTAGCATTCACACATTGGAGGCATTGGTCTATGATGGTCTACTTTTTGTCACCATTAGATTTGATCATCCACCACATCTTATCAACGGTCATCTACACTAAATCTAACTAATTAATATTGGCATAGTTTCCCTCTACTTTCTCTCTCCCTTCCTCAACTGCCATGCACTATAAAAATGTGGAGAATACAAATGCATTTGGACCATCCAATTCAAGTTATTTAATAATATATTTATGGTTATAATAAAATGGTCCAAGATGGAACATTCTTTTGGTTAGTCCAAATTATATGCATTCTCGGTGGATATACAAACACTAATTTGACACCACGAGAGAAAAAATATATAATGATGTCATAGATGTGATATGTTGGTAGTGTGATAGGAAGAGAGAGAAATACAGAGAAAATGGAGTGTTGAATGAGTGTATGGAAATTAGAGGTGTTCAAATATAAGAGTTGATATGTAAAATTGGTTTGTTAATTGACACTTCACTTCATCATATGTAACTAATTAAAAAGTATATTTGGATATCCACACACCTCATCAACACCTTGAAAGAAAACAATAGAGAAAATAATGCAATGTATGTGATATGTTAGTGATATAATAGAAAGAGAGAGGTAAGAAGAGGATGAAGTGTTAAATGGATGTACAAAAGTTACGAGTGTCTACAAAGTCGTTCTTAAAAAATTTGGTGTCATGTGTGAAATTTGAATTTGATGCCCTATTTTATTTTTATTTGTGTTCTTTATTTTATTATAAGTCATATTATGATAATGCATTTCATTATATTTGATGTGATAGTAATTAATTTGTTATATTTTTTTATACATATTAATCAATTGAGCTTGGATCTTATTACTAAGATAATGATAATGAATTTTCTTATGTTCGATGCAATCAACATATATACTTTTATACTTTTGCATGACGAGATGTCAAGATCCCATTCAGCCATCATCTTAACAAGAGATACATTTTTTTGACATGGGAGTAGGAAAGAATAATTATTGGAAAAAGAGATTCTTAAGAAAAATAATTTGAATTTCTTGTTCTTCTTCATAAATTTTAGAAATAAGGAATAATAAGAGTCTAAGGATTGATAAACAAAATTCTTTTTTGTTTTCTAGGGTTTTTATTCAAGTCTAAGGATTAAAAAATGTCAATCATTTTTTGTACTTATTCAACTATAAAGGTCCAACAATTTATAAATTTAGAATTTTAGACCTAGAGTTTAAGAAGAAAAAACATTAAACCACACAAGCTTTAATATTTTTTACTATATAATTTTGTATACTGCATTTTTTTAGTATATAATTTTTTTATACTATAAAACTAAAATTTTGGTGTCCCTTAAATTTGGAGATTTTATACGGTTGCACACCCTAAATATTCCCAAACCAACGTTGAGTGTCCAAATATCACTGCACGTTAAGTTAATGTTAAATTTTGTTCAAGTTTTTACTATTTTGATTTTATTAACTTTTAAAACAAGTTAAGCTAGGATACAACTTATTGTTTTAATTAATTTGATAAAATGAAACAACCTATGAATTTGTGGCTAAATGTAATTTAAATCTTAACAAGGATGATTATTTTTGTGGTCACTCTTTAAAGGTACATATATCAAAATATTATATCAAATAATTTTTTTTTTGTCATTATTGTAACAGCCCGTTTTTTTTTTAATTTAAACAAATTCAAATTCATAATAAAGAGATAAATACCTTTGGATAAAATATTTAAGTCGTATCACAACAACAAAATTCATCAATAATTACAAACACAGCGGAAACGGTTTTGAAATGAAAATCCAAAGTATTTAAACCAGAAAAATACACCGGGGCTATGAGACCTATCCAACGTAGCTCATACCCCTGAGGTATTCTCGGCAGACACCTGTACAAAAGCACTGCCCAAGAATTTTAACTTCCCCACGTCACATCAAAAAAAGTGGTACAAGGACCCATCAAAATAAAAGTCAAGCTGACAATATATGGTATAGGTACAGTTTTCTAGAAGGAAATAAATACAACCACAACAGATAGACATCTAGCCCCTATACAGCCATCTAATCTGATCATGCTACAAAAAAAACTATAACCCAAGTGATCTCCACGCGCCCCGCAGAAATCCTTCTGACGCAGCAGTGGTCAGGTAAGTCTAACTCCGTTCCCATCTCCAGAGTACTAACTGGTAGGACGATCCTGATTCTCATATGAGGGCAAAGCCCATATTTCCACAATAAATGTAAAGGTCACCAACCGAAATTAACAAACATCACATAGCATTTAAATTTTAAATGCACAAAATAACCTTTCAACTTAGCATATATCTAGAAAGGATTTTCATTTGCCAAACATGCATAATCGAAGTTTCAAAATGAAGTTTTGGACAAAACTGCACTGTCGTATTCGAATACAACATCCTTGTATTTGAATACAGTGTTATTTCACAAGTCAGTAGCCAAATTGAATATCTGTATTCGACTACATAATGCTTGTAGCCGAATACAACTGCTAAAATTTGCAGATTTTAGTTTCGAAACCGTTTCGCAATCATTCAACACTTACCACACAAAATCAATCAATTACAGCCTCATTACAAACAACAACCGAGTATGTATATACAACCATCACAGTATATCAAACATGACTCGCGTGCCAAGCACCCTAATGTAATGCGTATATGCCAATGCGCATGATTCTGGAATTCCAAACTAAAACCCTCCTCGAAGGGCGTAAATCATAATTGTACAGCCTCTCACAGACCAGTACTAATTATCAAGGTGCAATCTCTCACGGATCAACACAATTTACTATCGTACAGCCTCTCCCAGACCAGTACTAATTTTCTATGCGTGCAATCGCTCACAGATCAGCACGACTAACAAGAGTGCAATCTCTAACAGATCAGCACGACACGAAAATCCCCGCAAGGATAAGATGAACCAATTATTCACATGGCATCATCTTGTGGCCCATCACGGTTACCACTATCACTATGGTCCATCGCGGTCACCATGTACTATGAAATGCATGAGCATACTCTAACTCTTTTCACCACAACCATTAAGTAAATGCAGCTATTAAAAGATTCCCCTTTTTTAATACTCATTTAACACTAATGATTTTTTAAAACTTATCACAGAGCATACTCAAACATATTAATTCATAATCCAACAAATTCACATCAAATTCAATCTACAAACCACATTAAATACAACAATCCAAATTCCACAAATCCACACCAAATCACTACAAATTACTCATTTTCAAAACTCGTCATATTTCAACCACAATACACCCATTAATTCCCATAATTGCAAACATGCATTTCCACCAAATTTATTTCCTCAAATCACTCCTCAAACACATCAAAACAGTTTCACATAAAACACCTTAAATTCATTTTCTGCAAATCCACACATCAAACACGACAAATGCAATCAATTCGACTTCCAAAATTTCACGTCAAATTTAATCGTGACTCATCCGTGTTCACAACTCCACATTTCAAACACATTAAATTCAACTTCCACAATTTCACCCATAAACACATTAAATTCATTTTCCTCCAATCTACACATAAAATACATCTCAAAATTCATAATATTAACTATGAACACGTCAATCACACCAAACATGAATCACCACAACAACATTAATATCTCAGAGTTCTCCCCACCGCTAACTCGGTGCCAACAGCCTCGATTCTTTTTCGAGACTCAAGGAGCTACTACATAAACATAAATATTTGTAACAATTTATTCACAACTAACATTTATCCAACCACAACAGAATTCCCAAAATTATATCATTTTCACACACCAAACTTTTACAACCAAATATTCAACATTAATTCAAACCTCCACATTTCCAAACATAAACCACCAAATTTAATCTCCAAAATTTTCAACCATAAATCACCAATTTAAATCTCTAAATTTTTAACCATAACTCACCAATTTAAATCTCTAAATTTTCAACCATAAATAATCAATTTAAATCTCTAAATTTTTAACCATAAATCACAAATTTAAATCTCTAAATTTTTAACCATAAATCACAAATTTAAATCTCTAAATTTTTAACCATAAACACCTTAAATTTAATTTCCTCAAAACACACATAAATCAATTAAATTCAATTTCTACAAAATCACACATCAATTTCACCAAATTCCAACTCCATAAATACACATATAAAATTTTATATGCAAGCTAAAAATTTGAAAGGAGCCCTTACCTTAACGGTAGCTTTAACGACCGATTACGGCACCGCGATTAATTCCGGTAAAATATTTTGTTCGCACGACGCTTCCAAAACTAGTTCAATAGCACCGTAGCGTGGCAATGAGCAACTTTCCCTTCTGTCACTTCTCGAATGGAAGTTTAGAGAATGGAAGTTTAGATATAGTAGAAAAGTTGAGGTTTGTATTTGTGGGTTTTTTTGAACAAAAACACCAACACTTTGGTTTTTTATTTATTTATATTTTTATTTGAAGCAGAAGAAAGAAGGAGATGGTGGGCTGACGTGAAAACAGGGAAATGTTTCTTTTATTTTTACTTTCTCTTTTGATTTTCAATCAAAGCAAGAAGAAGAAATAAGACGAAGGAGGCCCAGAAGGGAGAATGCTTTCTGCTTCTCTGTTTCCTTTCTTTGTCACTTAACATATATATATATATATATAATACTAACTCACCAAACTTATCTATATAAAATACCTATTAAAATTAAACCAAACCAAAAAAAAAATATCAACATACATACACACATCACTCACATCTCAAATTATTTTGATAAAAATATCTACTCTCTTCGCAACTCAATTGACAGGTAAAATATTCAGCAACTAGAGATATTTTTAACAAAACAGCCCATAATAAATTCTCCGTAATGTAAATAAATTATTTCTCGCCAAATAATTTTAACCGGATCTAAAAATATATAAATAAAAAATATATATAATAAACATATAACAAACTCTAATAAAATATGCTTTTGGTATTTAATTCGCAAAATGAATTAAAATTGGGCTAAATGCCTCAGCAATTCAACACCAAATATACAAAAGTTGTGTAATTTAGAGTTTAAAATTAAGGGTCTTACAATTATCGATTTCAAACATACATTGGTGTATTGGTCATAGGGTACTAGGTTGTTTGTCGGTCATGTAAAAATACACCGATAGTTCTAATTATAACTAGAATAGAACTAACTAATTTTATTTTAAATACAGGAGATTTGATACATGCATATTATGTTTCTTCATACACACATGGTATGGTTTAGCAAGAAATTATTGAATGGGAAATAATGTCCACAACCAATTAATATCTAGATAACACGAGGATAGTCGTTAGAAAGATTAGACACCCAAGCAGCAGCCTTATTGCCAATGAAGTGGCAAACATAGCTTATTTTAGGGTCAACATTAAGAGCTTAATAAAGTAATTCCGAGTTCATACCTCTTGTATCTCGGTGGCAAATTGTTAAAGCATTAACTTTAGTTCCATCAGGGGCTACCAATGAGACCACATAAGCGGTTGTTGCTTGAGTTTGGTGGCAATTGAATACAACTTTTTCGAAATTGATTAATTCCTAAATGATGGCATATAGTCTTATAGGGGTGCACAAAATAATCTGTTATCAAACCAACCACATCCATTTCCATAATAAAAACCGGTTTTATATTTTATGTCCAAAATCGATTTTAAAAACTTAAAACCTATTATGAAGAATGATTTTAATATGGACGTGGATTTATGTGGATATAGTATCCATGAGCAACTTTGTAGTCTAATTATGACACACTAATTCATGTTACAAGCAATTAAGATGTGAAAATATATAATTCAAATTACTAACAAGGCATCAATAGATCTAAGAGAGTCTTTGACAAATGAGTGTTTGGCCAAATAGATTGTCAATAATCTTTTGCAGATTGTGGTGTGGCACTAGTTCCCACAAAAGCCAACTATAAAAATGTTAAAATATTATATATTAGTGTTCATGATGGTTTCAAACAAAAACCATGCATACAATATGATCAAACTAGCATAATAGAAAATAAGTAGCTTACACAAAACAGAGTTAAAACAAATAAATGTGCAAACTCCATTTGGTTGGCTATGTAGAAGTGACAATTGATTAATCTTAGTGAGGTGTGTATGAGAGTGTTACAAGGTTCCCATTATATAGAGAATAAATTTAGAATTGCATGCAAAACTTGTCGTATTGTATATTAATTTATTCCTCAAAATGGGTATTAAGTTTGAGTGCATGTCGTCCATGCAGCACAACTACATGATCATTTTCAAACTTTATGGTTGTCTCTAAGAAGGTGTTTTCTTTACATTGCTATCATGCACAACTACTTTTGTAAACTTGTGTGTTGTGTGGTACCATTGTTGTATCTAAGAGGATGTTTTGTTGTACACATGACATTCATGTAGCTAATTTTCAAAACTTATGGTACTATTCATAGTTGATTCATATTCTCCTAGAGTAGAGATATTGGGCAAACAAGAATTTTTTATGTACGTCCACTTTTTTTTATATCTACGACACTTGGTTCATCACGTATAAAAAGGTAATTAATTTAGTTGAGTAAATGATTAATTTAAACCACTTTAAAATGTTGGTTAATCTTGTAGTTAAATTAACCAATTACTCAACTAAATTAATCATATTTTTACACATGATTAACCAAATGTCGCACATATGTACAAAAAGAAGAGGTGCATTTGTCATTACTTATTTGCAAAACTTGTGCGCACCTATACTTTCCAACATCATGTTATGATTGAATGATTTTGATAGGATTTTTCATCGTTACGTTTTATTTAAAAGTAAAAAACAAAAGTATAATTTTTTGGTTGAGTTAAGAATTCCATATTAATTATTTGAAACTAAAATAATGAGTTTACTTAGAACCAAAAAAAAATAACGAGTTTACTTTATCATCTAATTAAATATAATAGCAATCCTTGTTCAAAATTAAAAGATATGAAGAGCAAAAAAAACAGGAAAAAATGCAAATAAAGAATACACGATATTTAATCGTGGGTTCGACCAACATGTTTCTTGGTTTTTCTTTATATATATAACTCATTTTGGTCCATTTTTTTTTGAAGTGACTAGTTCTTTTTTATCGTTTTTGTCCTTGTTTTGTTTGAATCTCTAAAATATTTCTATTCATTATTTTTTAATATATATTTATATAATTCTATTCGTTTTCTAATTCACTATATCAAAAAAAATATTTTATCACACTTATTTTGCTCTTTCGTAACACTTTTAAGTGTTATTAATGTTGACACTATTAAAGTAGGCGGGTTTTATAGCGTTTATTAAACGCTATTATAGGTTACCACATTTTATAGCACTTATTATAAATTTCAAATAAAATATATTATAATTATTCTTAACGGATTTAAAAAAAATGATATGGTTGAAAAATATCCCTTAAAAAAATTCATTTATTGGAAATAGTTAAATTAATCACTGCCTAAAACTCAACCATTAATAATTACCTTTGATAAGAATTAAGATAATTCAACTAAAAATCTAAAAAAACCTAGCTTTCAAAATTCACAAGAACACGTCCTACTACCAAAACTCAGCTCCCGTCTGCTATTAACTATAATGCCTCTTATAGGTCTAAACGATTATAGTCCTATCCTCACAAATATTTCCAAGTTTTCAAATTTATCTACGACTTCTTTAAAAAAATTAAAATATTCGTCTTTTGTTCAAAATTTCAAATGTATTAAAAAAACTCAAATTAAATTTTTTGTAATATAAAAAAATTTTAAAAAACGCAAACTTTATTTATTTATTTTTTTGGAAAATATGTCTTTTCTATTATGAAAAACTCGAATTTAGTTTTTTTTTTTAAAG
>JBBPBP010009778.1:37546780-37574072 GCA_037974735.1 Cicer chorassanicum | reverse complement strand
TATAGAATATAAATATGTTTTATTGAATTTTTCAAAATACAAAAGTATTTTAAAAAATTCAAATTCTGAAATTTTTAAAATAGATTTGTGTTTCTGAAAACTTAAACTAAAGGTTGGTTCATGGCAATTTTTTGATTTTCTGTTCTATAATTTTTAAAAATTAAAATCAATTTTAATTTTAGTTTTGAGTTTTTAATTTTGAACTTTTCAATTTTGAATTTCGATTCTTAATTGAGTTTCAGGTTTTTAATTTATTTGAACTGAATGGTTTTTTTACCCTATTTTATTATAAATTTATTAAATATAAAAAAATAGTAATATGTAAAAATAATTAAAATTTGCAGTTCTGGAAAACTTTTTCCATCGTACAGTATTTTTTGTTTTTTTATTTAAAAAAAAAAGCTACATTAGGTAATTTGATAAAGATGTGGGAGCAGAGCTATAATTGTTGGGGTTTATGATAAATAAAATTGCGATCCTAACCTATGCTGTATCATGTGCATAGTGTGGTCCAAACAATAGATGTTATGCTCCCTATATTGTTCCTTTCATTTACTTCAATCAATTGGACATCTTTGAGTGTTGTTGGTAGAAAAAGACTTGAACGATAGAAGGCTACTTTTTTATTCAAAACCTTCGTAGGCTTCTTTAGCCTTTAGGATAAACTATAATTTTTGTCACTGACCGAATATATTGCTGTCATTTTAGTTATTGATTTAGCAAGAAATTTAAAATAATCGCTGACTCATTCAAATATCAATCATTTTAGTTCATGATGATAATTTTGTTGTTAATTGTATGACGTGTATATGTTCATGACAGTGTAATATGTCAGTCTCTCCTCCACATGTGTATCTGAGTAGATAAAAATCAAAATCACGGTAAATTAAAGAAGCAAATATTAAAATATCACTAACTTCTAACTTCTTCTTTTTATTCTTCTTTCTAATCCTAAATTTCTTTCTCTATTTCTTAAAAATCCAAATTATTAAAATAAATCCTAATTCACAAACTAAAACATGAGAAAGCTCCAAAACACCAAACAACAAGCTCAACAGGGTAACACTATTGTTGAGTTCCCTGGTAGCGTATTTGATGAAACAAAGAAAAAGCCTCATGAACACAACCCATTCTATGATGTCTTTTAAGGTTGTTTTAGTTTGTGGGTAACACTACTCAAAGAAAATATTGTTTTTAAATTATTTTAAAAAGCAGTTTTTTAATATTTAAAAAATAAGTAATTAATTTATTATTGATTTAATAATAAAGTGGTGGTTGAAGGTGACAGTGAAGCTCCAAAGACCTCACAGCGACGGACAGTTGAGCTTAGACAAGGTCACGTTGGTCAGTGGTGGAGCTCCGACGACTCGTTTTGGAGTTCCGACCTCCAATTATTATTATTGAATTATTACTAATAAATAAATATTAAATTCTGTTTCAAAATTATTAAATTATAATAATTAATATTTATTAATAGTTGTTTTTAAAAGCTATTTCATTTAATAATTATCATTTTTTTAAAAATATTAAAATTTTGTTTTTTACAAGAATAAAATTCTGTTTAAATAAAAAATATTATTTAATTTCAGTTTTTGAAAAATAATCATTAAAATAATTAAAAAAATCAGTTTCTTTTGTAAAGCAATTTTTTAAAATAATGAATAAAATTATTTTTAAATAATAAAAATTATTATTATTGTAGATAATAATTTATTAAAAAAGACATTACATGGATTGGATGGATATACATCCATTAAAATAAAATAATGAATAAATTGAATGACTTTTATTTTTATGAATGGATTAAATTAATTTTGTTTTTATACTACCTTCGGTCTTATATAGCCGAGTCAATAAAATTTAATGTATTTTGTTTAAATTTTAGACTAAACACGTTTATTTTCATTGATTCTACTTTCTTTTATATATACCATTAGAGATAATAACTTTTAGTGAATTGTAAATAGAATAATAGGTTATTTTGGTTAATTTATTATGATATATATCCATTCAATTTTACCACCTAGTATCTATTAATATACAAACCCAGTGAGGCCAACCATGAAGCAGTTAGACTTGCAACGAAAGGGACAACTCTGTAAAGTTGAAAGACATTGATTGGTTTGGATTGGGATGAAGTTTATCTTAAATATTAGATCAAAATAGGGTTGAAAGTGTAGAATAGAGTTGGGAGATATGTTTAGAAGGAAAATGTGGTCAACATATTTGGATGTAATAGCTATGTTGATTGGTAGGCATATATGGGTTTGCTAGATGTGAGGGGCAAGGGGTGTATCTGGTGAATTTGGATTTGTTGCACGAATTCGCACATTTAGCAACTCCACGACTTTTTGATACCGATCAAATGGTTCTAATTTCAAATAGTTTTTAATTTTTTTAAAATAAAATTATCAAACTAATATTTAAAGTGTCTTATCTCGATCAAACGGTTATATAGTTAGTGGCAAATCTTAGTGGAGGCAAAAGGTGATCATGGTTACTCCAGAGCTGATCTAGTGGCAAATTTTTTTAATTAATAAAAAATCTTAAAAAATATTTGGCTTAATTGCAGTTTTAGTCATCTTATTTATAGTGATTCACGAAATTAGTTTCCCTATTTTAAAAGTCGACAGTTTTGGTCCCTCCTTCAGATTTTTAAACTAAGAAAATGATGATTTGATATATTTTAAATGACATGACATACAATTCTATGATATATAAAACCATCTAGATCCATTAATTATTCATATGTCATTAATTAAATTAAAAATACGAAAAAAATTCAAAGTTGAAAGTTTAGTTTTTACGACGTTTTATTCCAATTTCATGAGAGTTAATCACTCTACATCATCGTATCATATGTCATGTTATTCAAAATATCTCACTGGGAGTTAATCACTCTACATCATTGTATCATATGTCATGTTATTCAAAATATCTCACTGGGAGTTAATCACTCTACATCATCGTATCATATGTCATGTTATTCAAAATATCTCACGTCATCATTTTTTAGCTAAAAAATCAGAGGGATGGACCAAAACTGTCGAATTTTAAAATAGGGGGACCAATTTCGTGAATCAGTATAAATAGAGGGACTAAAACTGCAATTAAGCCAAAAAAAATTTATATCATAAAAAGGCTCACATGTTACTATTTTGAAAACTAAAACAAATAAAATCTTATATAAATTTAATATCTCAATAGATATTAAATCATTTGACTAAAACATATGCCAATAAAGAAATATTATATGATATTAATTATATTAATTTAATAAATAATCTAAGATATAAATGTTAACTCAAAAATCAGATTAAATGGAAACTTTTATTGAATCGCAAAAGATCTATAAATAAATAACTAATTGAAAATATCGATGATTTCATACAAGTTTGAGAGATTTACTCGTAGAAAAAAAGGTACCGTTAAACTTATTGATATAGATTTTACTAAGGTTCAAAACACTTTTCTTCGTCACTTTACATTCAAAATTTGCCAAGAGAGAAACACGCTATTTGGATATATAACTTTGTTTTTCTTGCAAATTATTTAATGTTATTCCATACAAGTAAATTGACTAATAAATGTAGTAAGAATTCGAGAAATATAAATTGAAAAATCATGAAACAAGTAGTGAGCACATTGCTAACATGAGTTTTTGGAGTGGTACAACGTACATAGACACTATTTTTTCTTCAACTAAAAGATAGATAATTATAGATGAGTTATTATGTTGGTGTAAAATAGTTGAAATGTCTTATTTCATTTTTTGGAAAATTTAGAGAAAATGGATTTCAAAATGTCATGATTTCAGCCAAAGAATTTTCTATATTTATTAACTTTGAAAAAAACCTTGAGAATTTCCCTTTAGGCCTCATAACATGTTGGGCCGACCCTGTTACCCAAAAGTTCCATCAATTTCTTTTATATAAAAAATAACATTTAAAAAAATGCTAATTAAAAAAATATATATACACATCTTTCAATCTAAATTTTAATTGTGTATTGTGAATTTTTTCTAGAGATATAAAAATGAAACTAATGATTTGATAAACACAAAAATTTAATCGAAATAAATTAAATTGATTTCAATTTTTTTCATATTTGAGTCAAAACTTTATCAAACCAAATAAATGAAGTAGCTAAAATATCACTAGAATGGGGGTTGAATAGAGATATTGGGGTTTTTAAAGTTTTCTTATGAATATGTATCCTATGTGAGAGGATGAAGATCAAGGTGTGGTAAATTTAAAAACTTTAATACACAGTTAAATATAAGGAAGAGAGTTTAGAGAAGGACACACCAAGATTTATACTAGTTCACCCAATAATGGCTACGTCCAGTCCTCACACACTTGTGAGTTTTCACTATGGCTCAAACTGGCTTGTCCTCTTTACGGACCTCTTTTCAAAATGTATATTCCTAGCCTCACCAGGCTTACAATTCTTTTTCTTTTCTGATTACAAAGATAACCAAGTGTAAAACAACTTGGAATTTACAGAATAAAATATTTGAGATTGATTGTATGATCTTTCTCTTTTACAAGAACTTTCTAAGAGGATATTCTAAAGATATAGTTTAGAATTTGTAGAAAGTGCAAAGAGAGGATGGAAATGATCTTCTTAGCTTTGAGAAAATTACTCTTTGTAAGTAGTTGTTGTGTTTTGAGCTCAAGAGATCATCTTCCTTTATAGAGGTTATGAACCTCTATTCCCAAGCAAAAAGATGTATGTGATCGTTGGAGATTTATGCAAGTGTCCAAGGTTCTTGTTCTTATTTACTAAATTGTCATCCAGCTGTCTTTGCTAATATAAGCTCAAGAGGATGAGTTTGAAGTTCAACCTCATTCTGAAATCCTAACCTCCCTTGAGATACAGACTTGAGCTTTTCTTTTCTAGGTACAGTCTTTCCATGCTTAGGTATTAGCTTTCTTATTTTGACTATTCCCTAGGTAAGAGGATGAACTTTGATCTGCTTATCATCCTCTTATCATTGACGATTGGCTTGTAACCTCTTTTGCTTGTTTTGTCACTGTCACTTATGTTTGTCCTCAAGGTGCCTTTGAATCATAATTTCTGTGATCCCATATATTCTTGTGAAGAATGGCTGATCCTTGTTTATGATAATTTCTCATGAATGTCTATCCTCCAGTTCAACCTCCAGTTTAGAAAAACTTGTTGAATTACTTCAGATTGTTGAGACAAAATCTCTCTCAAATAGTTTTAATGGTAACAAAAAATATTTAATGATTATGATTGTGTTTAATGACTAATCTGTGCTCTTGAGTGTATTCAAATTAAGAAACAGGTTACACATCATCTCAATAAAAAGAAGAAGAATTTGATGTAATCCAACATGTTTTCTGAACAAGAGGATGAACTGGAGGACAGACATGCAAGAGGATGAATCATCAATGAGGACGAACCTTTTTAGAAGAAAATATATGGTATCTCAGAATCAATGGATCCAAGTCAAAGTAATAAGAACATAATATTGAGGACAAACAGTTATGAGAGAAACAATTCAAGAAAATGAGGATACAAGACTAAGGTTAATGATAAGAGGATGATAAGCAGATCAATATTCATCCTCTTACCTTGGGAACAGTAAAAATGAGAAAGTTGATACCTATCTTAAAAAGACTGCACCTAGACAGCGTTGGAAAAGCAAAAGGGATAAAGTAATCTCAAGTCCGTATCTCAAGGGA
This sequence comes from Cicer chorassanicum, assembly GCA_037974735.1. Taxonomy (NCBI): domain Eukaryota; kingdom Viridiplantae; phylum Streptophyta; class Magnoliopsida; order Fabales; family Fabaceae; genus Cicer; species Cicer chorassanicum. The sequence continues at coordinate 37,568,361 of JBBPBP010009778.1, read as the reverse complement.
GGTTAGAACTTCAGTATGAGGTTGATCCTCAAACTCATCCTCCTGAGCTCATATTGTCAAGGATAGCTGAATGGCATTACTGTAAATCAGACCAAGAACCTTGGACATTTGCTCAAGTCTCCAACAGTCATCAAAATCACTTTGCTCATGGATAGAGGCTCATAAACTCTATAAATGGAAGTGATCTCTTCAGTTCAATACAGAACATCATTGCTTAAAAAGAGCAAGTTTCTTAAAGCTATCAAGAGCAACTTCCATCCTCTCTTTATACTTTCTACAATCATACACTAGATCTTTGAAATATCTTTTTAGAAAGTGTTTAAGCAAAGAGAAAGAAATCATACTCATATCACTCTGTAATTTTCAAGTAAATTGTATTTGAAAATATTTGAAACTTGTAAGAAACAAGGTTGTAAGCTTGGTGAAGCTTAAGAATACACAAAGTGTAATCAACCTCTGTGAGAGGTTGATCTGATTGATCGTTAGTGAAATCTCACAAGTGTGTGAGGACTGGACGTAGCCATCTTTGGGTGAACCAGTATAAAAGTTGTGTGTCTATCTCTTTATACTCTTCTTGCATTTATTCTGTTCTTGATTAAAAGTTTGAATTTCCATCCTCCAGTTCGCATCCTCTCATAGAGGACAGAAATTCAAAAAACTCGTTAAAATATTTTTAAACGCCAAAATCCCTATTCAACCCCCCTTCTAATGATTTTTAGTTTCAACATAGATTTTTCTTCTTAATTCTAGAGTTGATTAGGAACATGTTGCTTAATGAAATACACTCCAGAGCACACATTAGACATTCAAACATAATCATAATCATTAAATAATTTTGTTATCATTAAAACTATTTGAGAGAGATTTTGTCTCAACAATAAATTCAACCTTTTTTTGGTTTAGATATGGTTTTACTTGATTTAAAATCGACCATCAATATCTAAACAAAACAACTATATTTTATTTTACCGTATATCATTAATGTTATCTTAAAAATAAGTTGATATTAAATATTTTTTAATTATTCATATTTTATTTTTCTCATTCTATTTTATGTACTTGTGTCATAAAAAATATGTACTTGTTAAAAATAATATTAAAAAATTAGTGTTATTAAATTGTCAATCCGATTATGTTCTTCACCAATTTGGTTAAAATTTTATGAGAAAAATTTAAAGTTCAATCTAATTGACTATTTTCTTGGTTTAATTTTTTTTCCTCCAAAAAAAATGAAACAAACCAATATGTTACATCTATAGATCCATCACTTTTAAATTTGTGCAACTTCTTAATCTAATTTTTTCTTCCTTTATCTTCGTGTTTGCAATTTTTTGTATATACTTAAATTGCAAATTTGCTACTTAAAATTCATATATAGAATAAAATATATTTGTACTTAAATCATAACTCAATTGAAAAATATCAATATTTTGTTAGATTGGATATCATGTCATGGTTCGAACTCGGGACCACCTTGCAGTTGTGTATGAGTTTCGGATAATAATTATACAATTTTTCACACACACACACACACACACACATATATATATATATATATATATATATATATATATATATATATATATATATATATATATATATATATATATATATATATATAAAATTTATTATTAATTAAAATTCGGCACACTCAAATATTTTAAAATTCTAATTATATATTGGAAAAAAAAAAGACAATTCTTGATTGATTTGTTTCTAATACAATATACCACATACTAATCATTAGAGTTTAATTGCTATTTTTAAGGTGTCAGAAAATCATAATTATTTATGAGTATGATTTTATAAATTATTTTGATAAAAGTCAGATATCTTTAATGATTTAACGATTATGATTGACTGATAGTGTAAAAGTTCTTTATACTGATAGTGTATATAAATTAAATCCTAATTATTATATAATTTTTAGAATTTAATTTTTACATATTACAAATGTAAAAATGTTTTACACATTACCAATGTAATGATGTTTTACAAACATGGATGAAAGTCTCTAGTCACCCATATATCCCAGATCCCTACTACAAGCCTTAAAATAAGAGGCTGTGATTTATAGAGATCTTGCTCAACACGTAACAAAATATCTTTAGTTACATATAAAATAGATAAATGTTATTTAGTAACAAGAATTATTAGAAAAATGCATGAATTTATTTATGAAGATAACGGATAGTAGAGTGGTTATTATTTAAAAGAGTTATATATTCGAAACAAAGGGACCATCCTTTACACTTTGATTGGTGGAGAGAAGAAATTAAGAAGAGAGAAATTGGTGAGAGAGTGTGAGAAGAGAGAAATTGATGAGAAATAGAGTAGAAGTTTGGTATTGTTTGGAATATAAGAAATAAGAGTGAAATAGAAGAGACAAAAGTACTAAGTTCATTTTCCCTTTGATTGGTTGTGTAAAAAGTGAGAAGAGAGAAATAGTAATTTTCTAAACATTGACAAAAATAACCTTATTTTGCAAATAATTTTTTTTTTTGCTGATATTTGTTATTTGTTGCTTTGAGATTGAATCTTTTAGGAACATGGCAAATGCCTTATGTGAGCTCACCAAGATCCTTCCTTGGCATTCTTCATCATCCTTAGCAATACCAAGGTCCAAAACTTTGCGCTGATGTTGTACTACTGCAGCTGCCATCAACATGGCACGATTAGAGTCCCTGATCTGCACAAGATCTATATATTAGCTTACATTTGTTTTAATTACATAATTATGTTTGTCAAACAACTCGTGTAAACAACATGAAATATCCAAACATATAGCAAACAAATGGAAATTTGAGTAACTTGGTAAAATAAGTACAATTTTGTAGAACAAATTTTAAACAATTCATACATACATATACATAGAAATTCACATCTAAAAACAAATATTTATTAGAATCCAAGAGCCATAATAGGATTGGTTTAAGCCTCAATTGCATTTCCACATACATACTACTCCACTATTAAATTTGTGGCTAGGTTCAACCCTTATTCACCAACATACTATGCTAAAATCAAAGCCCGCACCCACATTAATGTCTATTATGCCACTAGGTTGACACAAATATTGATCAAGTAATTTTTCTGGACCAAACATTATGATATCATTAGTTTTATTAATCTAATTAGTATTAGAACCTAAAAATAAAAGCAGTGGGGAAGGCTATAATGAAAACCAAACACACATCAACATGTTTATGATCTATTAAAGAAACTATCCAAATTGACATTTTTTAAAAATGTATTTTATGCCAATGTCTCCCTTGTAACTGTTCTATTAAATCAAATCTTCTAGATGGAAATTTCATTTATAGGTAGTCTGCATTGTATTGCACTAGTAATCATCTAAGAAAACTCTTGAAGCTTACATAGAACTTGATTCAAGTCCAAAAACCAGCTGACACGTTCAGTTTTAATGACTAAAATATTATTGTTTCCACGAAGTATCTTCACAAAAATTTAATAAACTCATCTGACAAGTCCTAGTCTTCCATAACAATACCAGACCACAATTATAATAACAAGGAAACTATCTCCTCAAAATGATAAGTTGACTTTAAATTTCCATAGGTCATTTAAAAAAAAATAAGAAATGTCATGTTTGGTATCTAATCAACAAAAATAACTTGTATGCCTAACACATAATCACTATCCATCCTAATGGCATCTACTATCAACTACCTAATGTGATATATTACATATATCATCCTTACTATCTATTTCTTTCCAAAATATTTGATATAATACATAACACAAGGCACCAAATGTGTCTTTAGTACATATACACAAAAAGAACCAGAGGCATGGATAATTATGATATATAACACAAAAAGACACCAAATAACATCGATGGTGTCCAAAAGCATTCATCATTTGATAGAGAACTTGTAGGCGCAGGTCAGGGGGGACACCAAAAATTAGTTCCTTCTTTTTGTTGTCATTCCAAAGAAATTCATAACATTGAAAATGAAATTGTTGTAACAAAGGAGGCACATAAAACATATTCCATACATTTGTTCCTGTATAAACTCGAGATCTACTGTTCTGCAAGATTTCGTTGCGCTTCTCGATAGCTACAACTTGTCATTCAAACATTTCTATTTGTTGCTTAGCCACATCATTCAATTGATTAGAAATGCAATTACCTTTATTCAATGCCTTAGCTACAAGTCCAATGCCACTCGTCATTTTCTCCAATTGAGCCTCCACATAATCGTTCATCGGAGCCTTACGCTTTGTTCCATGAGAACCAGATGTCCCTGTAGACTGATGTGATTGTCCAAAAGTTGGACCATACGAGTCAACAATGGGGGGCTCTTCTCGCCCTTCATCAAATATATCAGCATGCTGGTCAGCAATGTAACTATCATCAATTGAGTCATTTAGATCAACAATGTTCTTTGCCCTTTCTTTTTCCTTTTCCCTTTCCTTTTCCAAACGATTGTTTCACATCTTAGAAGTAGAAGATTTTTGGCCTACAGCTCGATCTAACCCAAAAAGCTCCTTCAAACTATCATAATGCTTGATTTGCATGGTTTTCCACTTGGCAGCATGTGGTTTTTCCTATCATTAATCACATCATGAGTTAGAAACTTAACATCATATACATTGTAGTAAATAAAATTACAGTCTAACATAATTACTAAATGAAATGAAAAAATAATCACTTTTATAAGATCTTGTCACACTTCATCTTCAGCATGAAACCGCCTAGTTATTGGATCCCATGAAAATCCACTTAATCTACCAAATAGATCATATGATTTAGCAAAATGATCTTTCAAAGTTTTCATCCTATTTTTTATATGTTTCTTTGTCATGGTTGGAGCAACAAGAGACCGCAAAATATCTATGACAATAAAGTATGCTTCTGTTGTCCATGCACTATCATGCTTGTTCCCTTTATTGGCCTCCTCCATCAAAGCATTCAATAATATTTGCCATTTTCAACCTATAAATACATTTGGTTTCAAAAGAAAGAAGATAATACAATGCACATCATATTTTCATTAAACAATAATCCATAACATTTTCAAATGAATCAAGTACCTGAATATATAAAATATCTACCTTTTCAAAATAACATATAAAGTAAAATCAATATAAACACATTGTCTACATTGAGTTTAACCAATAAACTACATTAATTCATAAATCAAAAATCTGACACAACTACATTAGGCTTCATACACATTCCACATTTCAGTTGTAACATTGTTCCTTAGAAGTGATCCTAGTCGATAGTCTTCATCACGCTATTGTGTTTATGATCTATCTATGTCATTTTAAAGCAATTCACGATCAACTTCAGCTATTAAGCCTTCATCAATGTCCACACCTATTAAAAAGTTATGTAGTATACAACAAGCAAGTACTATGTTTATTGTTACTTCAAATGAATAATGTGGTTCAGTGCCACTCGCTATTATTGGAAATCTCTTTTTTAAAACACCAAAAGTTCTCTCTATGACATTTCAAAGTGATGAATGTCGAAGGTTGAGTAGCTCTCGGGGATTTTGTGGACCACGAGTTGAATACTCCTTTAAGTGATAACGAACACCTCTATATGGTGTTAGTAATCCACGTTTTAGCATAAATCCCGCATCCCCGAGGTAAAATTTGTTGAGACAAAATCTCTCAATTGATTTTAATGATAACAAAATTACTTAAGAGATTATGATTGTGATTAAGGACTAATATGTGCTCTTGAGTGGATTTATAGTAGAAAACAGGTTATTAATCATAGAGACTAAAAGGATGAACATATGACTCAAAACCATCATATTTGCAAGCAAGAGGATGAGTTGAGCCTACGTGAGGATAGCCTCATAAAAGCACAGAATACATCCAGCAACGTAACCATGATTCTTAATCAGGTTAAAATGACAAGATTGTAACCAAGAATGACCCAATAAAGCATATTTTCTAAAGAGGTCAGAAAGCACATTTGGACTAGTACGAGGATAGGCTGTTCTAGGTAGAGGACGACTAGTACTAGGTAAAAGGTTGAACAATTTGTCACATCATTCTTCAAAAGTTGAATTCAAACCTTGTACTCCACGAAATCAGCCTGCTGTAGCACACATAGTCAGAGAAATAGTCGTTTCATGTCTTGAAGAAAGAAAAAGAAAAAGGCTACAATGGACCAAGTACCTAGGAGGTTTGAACCTCAAGGCTGAGGATGGACTAACAATGTTCAAGACAGTTGGATGGCAGTTTTGTAATTTCAGCACAAAGACCATTGGACTCTTTGATGCATCCTCCTCAACGGTCAAGAAGTGTTTAAACACATGGAAGAGCTGTACAAGAACTCTACAAAAGGCAGCAAGCTCTCCACATTCAAACACACACCAATATTGTAGAAAAAGATCAAGAATCTTAAGTTTATCAAAAGCAATATTCATCCTCTCTTCAAACTTTCTACATTCACACACTAGATCTTTGAAATATCTTTTTAGAAAGTGTTTAAGAAAAAAGAGAGCAATCATACTCATATCATTCTGTAATTTTCAAGTAAGTTGTACTTGAAAATAATTAAAACTTGATTGTAAGCTTGGTGAAGCTTGAGAATACACAAAGTGTAATCATCCTCGGTTAGAGGTTGATCTGATTGATTGTTAGTGAAATCTCACAAGAGTGTGAGGACTGGACGTAGCCATATTTGGGTGAACCAGTATAAAATTTGTGTGTCTATCTCATTTTACTATTCCTGCATTTATTCTGTTCTTGAGTAAAGAGTTTGAATTTCCATCCTCCATCGCATCCTCTCAGAGAGGACATAAATTCTTAAACTCGTTAAAGCAATTTTTAAACGCCAAAATCCCTATTCAACCCCCCTTCTAGTGATATTTAGCTCCATCAATTGGCATCAGAGCAAGGTTCTCTAGAAATATTACATTTAACCGTGTAAGAGAAAAAGGTCAAAGAAAAAATGTCAAAAGCTAAGTATGTTCCTGAAGGAGGATCGTCCACTAGACCTCCTTACTTTGATGGTACAGATTACTACCATTGGAAAAGTAAGATGAGATTGTTTCTCATATCACAATATAACAACATGTGGTCTGTTATTGAAAACGGGGATCCTGTCATCAGAATCAACAACACAGATGCAACCTCCGACGAGAAACCTCAAGCACAATGGACGGCTGATGAAAATGCTAAGGTACTCCTAAACTCTAAAGCTCATTTATTTCTAATGTGTGCTTTGAGCAGGGAAGAATATGATTGAGTGGAAGAATGCAAAAACGCCAAAGAACTCTGGGATACTCTAAGGATTCATCATGAAGGATCAAGCCACGTAAAGGAAGCAAGGATTGACATGGGAGTAAGAGAGTTTGAGTTATTTGAAATGAAGGAGGATGAAACGATTGATGAAATGTTCTCAAGGTTGACAATCATACTTAACAACTTGAGATCTCTTGGAAAGGTTTATTCTGTTCAAGAGAGGATAAGAAAAATCTTAAGGAGTTTACCAAAAGAATGGAGGCCAATGGTGACTACCATCACAGAAGCAAGAGATTTGGCCAACATGAAACTAGAGGATCTGGTTGGAACACTAAGGGCTCACGAACATCTGTTGCTCGCTGACAAACCAAGCAAAAAAGGAAAAATGATAGCTTTAAAATCAAGCCAAACAGAAAGCTCATCTTCCAAAAGAGCTGAAGAAGCCACAAAGAAAGAAAATGCAGACTATCCTCTATCTGAGGAAGAGGATGAACTTGCTCTAATTTCTAGAAGAATCCAGAGGATGATAAATCGTAGAGGACAGGAAAAAAGATCTCCTCAAAAAGAAAAAACTGACAAAAGTCAGATTACTTGCTTTGGATGCAACAAGTTGGGCCACTACAAAACTGAGTGTCCTCTGAACAAAAAGAACTCAAGAAGATTTCCCTACAAAAACAAATCTATGATGATCACATGGGATGATAGTGATGACTCATCCTCGGAGCAAGAAAAGGAAGAAGAGGCCAACCTCTGTCTCATGACAAACTCAGAAAATGAAAAGGTAATCATATCTGAACTTTGTCCTAATTGTGAACAATTAGAAATATAATTTGACAATCTTTTGAATGACTCAAATACGTTATCTCAAAAATGTGGCTTTCTTAAAAATCAACTTTATGAAATAAAGAGGCAAAACGAGGAACTTCAAGCTAAAAATAAAAAATATGAACAAACCATTTTAGACCTGCAGTTATCTCATGAAAAGTTGTCTGAACAAATATCTAGTGTTGACAAAAGAAATGTCAAAAGTCATCCTCCAGAAGAGGATGCAGAAAAGGAAATTTTGAAAATAGAGGTTGAAGAACTCAAAAATGATCTTACCAACTTTGTTAAATCTACTGATACGTTTCAAAAGATAATGGGATCACAATCTGGAATCTTTGACAAAGCTGGTATTGGATTTAAAAGTTCTCAAAAACAAAAACTCTATGAAAAAATTTTCGTTCCAAAGAAACAAGAGGATAGGCCAAGATGCACTTTTTGCAAAAAACTTGGACATACTTTCAAAAGATGTTATGCCAAGAAAAAGGCAGATAACATAAAGAAAGGATGTTCATTCTGTGGTAAACATGGACATCACGAATCTATTTGCTATCATAAAAGAAAATTCCTCACAAGAGGACGGACTAACCACCAAGGACCCACTTCTATATGGGTACCTAAGTCACTATTAAACTCATCCTCAGGTACATCCTCTGATCAACAAAAGAAAGCTATGGTTCTTGGACAGTGGCTGCTCAAGGCATATGACAGGGGATAGACATTGCTTTATTTCCTTGGAAATAAAGGATGGAGGATCGGTCACATTTGGAAACAATGAGAAAGCTCAAATAAAAGGTACCGGTATCATTGGTAATAAAAATTCTGCCAAAATTGAAAATGTTCAATATGTGGATGGTTTAAAACATAACTTACTTAGTATTAGTCAACTTTGTGATAGTGGTTTTGAAGTTATTTTTAAACCCAACCTATGCGAGGTTAAACACTCATCCTCGGGTAGAGTTTTCTTTTCCGGTTTTAGAAAAAAGAATCTATATGAGCTATATCTTGATGATTTGCCTACTGAATCTTGTTTTGTATCCATTGAAAAGGATAAATGGGTATGGCACAAACGGGCTGGTCATACAAGTTTAAACACTATTTCTAAATTGTCTAAATTAGAATTAGTTAGAGGCCTTCCAAAAATTGATTTTGAAAAAGACAAAATTTGTGAAGCTTGTGCCAAAGGAAAACAAGTTAAAAGTAGCTTTCATTCTAAAAATGTTGTTTCCACAAACCATCCTCTTGAGCTACTTCATATAGATCTTTTTGGTCCTATTAAAACTCCTAGCCTTAGTGGAAAAAGGTACGGATTTGTAATTGTTGATGACTTTTCACGTTTTACTTGGGTCTTGTTTTTAAAACATAAAAATGATGCCTTTGAAGCTTTCCACTATTTTTGTAAAAAGATCCAAAATGAAAAGGGATCAAAAATTATCTCCGTAAGAAGTGACCATGGAGATGAATTTGAAAATGAATCTTTCAAAAATCTTTTTGATGAAAACTGTATTTCTCACAATTTTTCTTGCCCAAGAACTCCTCAACAAAATGGAGTTGTTGAGAGAAAAAATAGAACTTTGCAAGAAATGGCTAGAACTATCTTGAATGAAGCCAACATTGAAAAATATTTTTGGGCTGAAGCAATTAATACCGCTTGTTATGCTCTAAATCGTGTATCCATTAGAAAGATTTTAAACAAAACTCCATATGAACTATGGAAAGGAAGAAAACCAAACATCTCATATTTTCATATATTTGGGTGTTATTGTTACATCCTAAATAATAAAGAAAATTTGGGAAAGTTTGATTCAAAATCTGACAAAGGATTGTTTTTGGGATACTCCACTTCGTCTAAAGGTTATAGAATATATAATCTTAGGACTCAAACTGTGGAGGAATCCATGCATGTTATTTTTGATGAGTTTGATGACTTGTGCTTAGAAAAAATTGATAAATCTGAGGAAGATGAACCTTCAGCCTCCAATGCACCCAGTCCAAATGTAGAGGATGAGTCTGATCCATCCTCTCAGCAACCTCCACGAGGATGGAAGATAGTCACTTATCATCCTCCATATCTGATTATTGGAGACACGGCTGATGAAGTAAGAACAAGACAGTCCCTTCGTGGAAATGAAGCTACCATGGCCATGATTTCACAAATTGAACCAAAGAATATTGATCAAGCTATTTGTGACAAATCATGGGTTGAAGCCATGATGGAAGAACTCTCACAATTTGAAAGAAACAAGGTATGGAACCTTGTACCTTTTCCACATGAAAAATCCATCATTGGAACAAAATGGATCTTCAGAAACAAATTGAATGAGGATGGAGAAGTAGTAAGAAACAAAGCAAGGCTAGTTGCTCAAGGTTACAATCAACAAGAGGGAATTGACTACGATGAAACATTTGCACCGGTTGCAAGACTTGAAGCTATACGCATCCTCCTAGCATATGCCACCCATAAAGGTATCAAACTATACCAAATGGATGTCAAAAGTGCTTTTTTAAATGGATTTCTTAATGAGGAGGTGTATGTTAAACAACCTCCTGGATTTGTGGATGAAAAGAAGCCCAACCACGTATTCAAACTATTAAAAGCTCTTTACGGATTAAAACAAGCTCCTCGAGCTTGAGGTTAAGCTCATTTTTAAAAGACAATGGTTTCTTAAGAGGACAGATAGATACAACATTCTTCAAGAAAACTATTGAAAAAGATTTTTTAATCGTGCAAATTTATGTTGATGATATAATCTTTGGGTCTACAAATGAAAAGATGTGTGAAGAATTTGCCAACCTCATGCAAAATGAATTCGAAATGAGTATGATGGGAGAATTAAAATTCTTTCTTGGTTTACAAATCAAGCAATTAAAGAATGGCATCTTCATATCTCAAGAAAAATACACCAGAGATTTGCTTAAGAAATACAACATGAGTTCAGCCAAGAGTATGGGAACTCCTATGCACCCATCCTCCATGCTACACAGAGATGATGAAGGAACTTCAATATCAGAAAAGGAGTACAGAGGAATGATTGGATCATTGCTGTATTTAACTGCAAGTCGTCCTGATATAGTATTTGTCGTGGGTCTATGTGCTAGATTCCAATCCTCACCAAAAGAATCACATCTCACAGCTGTGAAAAGAATTTTAAGATATCTTGTTGGATCAATAGATCTGGGTTTATGGTATGAAAAAGGTCAAGACATTGACCTCACAGCATACTGTGATGCTGACTATGCTGGAGACAAAGTGGAAATAAAGAGTACAAGTGGAGCTTGTCAATTCCTTGGAAGTTCTCTCATCAGTTGGTCATGCAAGAAGCAAAGCACCATTGCCCTTTCAACTACGGAGGCTGAATATGTATCAGCTGCTCAATGTTGTTCTCAAATTTTATGGGTAAGAAATCAACTTGAAGATTATTCACTAAGGTACACTAAAATTCCTATCCTCTGTGACAATACTAGTGCCATTAATCTTTCCAAAAATCCCATACAGCATTCTAGATCTAAGCATATAAAAATTAAACATCATTTCATACGAGATCATGTTCAAAAAGGAGATATTGAATTGATTTTCATTGATACTGAAAATCAACTAGCTGATATTTTTACCAAACCTCTTCAAGAGGATAGGTTCAAGGATATTTTGAAAAAACTCTCCATCATTAATTTTTCAAAAATTAATTGATTAATTGTTTTATCCTTTGTATCTTACTGCATGTCTCTTATTTTATTTTGTTTAAATTATTTAATTGTCAAATCCCTGAAAGATCACATCTGATCTTTAAATATGAGGTTAAAGTTTAGAGGATGGCAAGTAACCAGAGGATACAACATCCATTTTGATGTATCTGCATTTAATAGCCCCAGTCCTTGCGTGCACGCGCTTCTTTTCCCATTGGGCCGTCCATGTGGCGCCGTTCCCTTATTCCACGCGAGCATTTAATGCTACAACGGCAGAAACTGCCGTTTCCCAACACGGGTGTCTCACACGCCTCCTCTTCTATTGGCCAGTCTGTGTGGCGCGGCCTCATTGGCTTCCGTCCAGCATTTAATGCGCACGCCTCCTCTTTTGTCCAACATTTAATACCACATATGTCCGTTACACCATGCCCCAAGCCTATCTCCTCCATCATCATCACGACTCCAACGGTTACATGGCCAACCTCTTCAGGAGGATCAATTTGAAGTTTTTTTAGAAAAACCGTTTGTTGTTACCCATGCATCAATCTCTGATTAAAATTGGTTAAGAAATTTGTTTTCTCTTATTTTTCTATTCCTTATTTTTTTATCTTTTATTTTATTTTCTTTTTGTTATTTTTTATTTTTTATTTTTTATTTTATTTTATTTTTGTTATTTTTTAATTTTATTATTTATATATTTTCATTATTTTTATTATTTACTGTTTTTATTTTTTCTCCTCCTCATTTCTGATTTTTTTAAATAAAAAAACAGCATCCTCCTTCCAATACGAGGATGAACCCAAAATTCAGAAAGTGAAAAGATGTGCACGTTCTCATTAATGTCTCTTTCTCCTATACATCTCTTTCCAATGAGCATTAAATGAAAAATTGCTACTTCTCTCTTGGAACTTCAAACCTTCATTAACCCTTAATGAATGCATAATAACTTTTTTTCAATGGCTACAAAATTTTTTGATCAAACATCCAAAAACCACTTTCTCACTCAAAAAACTCTGATCAATTACCCTCCTCTTGGAGTGGGTCACCAACCATCTTATCAACTCGAGGAGTTCATCCTCCTGTCTTGCCTCTTCAACCTCCCTTCACCTTCATCCTTGTCTGACGAGCCATCCTCCTCAGAATAGCTTTATGACTCTTATTTTTTTGATGCTGCCAAATTCAGGGGGAGAATGATTATGATGTTTTGATGTTTTGATGCTATGTTATTGCTGCCATATTTTGATTAAGTTGATGTTTTACTAATGTTTTGCTGATCTATGCTTTGAATGTTTTGAAAAGACTATGCTCAAAGTTTATGCCATTATAATATTATTGGTTTTATCTTACAATATCATTTTAGTCTTTCTATATTATCTAAGATTCATTGCTAGCATACATTCAGGGGGAGTAATTTTTTTTTGCACTTAAAATTCTAAAAAATAAATTACTCACTTGACTGAGGGGGAGCATAAACATTTAACATCATCATATTTAAAAATCATAATCTAAAGAATTTTGTCATCATCAAAAAGGGGGAGATTGTTGAGACAAAATCTCTCAATTGATTTTAATGATAACAAAATTACTTAAGAGATTATGATTGTGATTAAGGACTAATATGTGCTCTTGAGTGGATTTATAGTAGAAAACAGGTTATTAATCATAGAGACTAAAATGATGAACATATGACTCAAAACCATCATATTTGCAAGCAAGAGGATGGGTTGAGCCTACGTGAGGATAGCCTCATAAAAGCACAGAATACATCCAGCAACGTAACCATGATTCTTAATCAGGTTAAAATGACAAGATTGTAACCAAGAATGACCCAATAAAGCACATTTTCTAAAGAGGTCAGAAAGCACATTTGGACTAGTACGAGGATAGGCTGTTCTAGGTAGAGGACGGCTAGTACTAGGTAAAAGGTTGAACAATTTGTCACATCATTCTTCAAAAGTTGAATTCAAACCTTGTACTCCACGAAATCAGCCTGTTGTAGCACACATAGTCAGAGAAATAGCTGTTTCATGTCTTGAAGAAAGAAAAAGAAAAAGGCTACAATGGACCAAGTACCCAGGAGGTTTGAACCTCAAGGTTGAGGATGGACTAACACTGTTCAAGACAGCTGGATGGCAATTTTGTAATTTCAGCACAAAGACCATTGGACTCTTTGATGCATCCTCCTCAACGGTCAAGAAGTGTTTAAACACATGGAAGAGCTGTACAAGAACTCTATAAAAGGCAGCAAGCTCTCCACATTCAAACACACACCAATATTGCAGAAAAAGATCAAGAATCTTAAGTTTATCAAAAGCAATATTCATCCTCTCTTCAAACTTTCTACATTCATACATTAGATCTTTGAAATATCTTTTTAGAAAGTGTTTAAGAAAAGAGAGAGCAATCATACTCATATCATTCTGTAATTTTCAAGTAAGTTGTACTTGAAAATAATTAAAACTTGATTGTAAGCTTGGTGAAGCTTGAGAATACACAAAGTGTAATCATCCTCGGTTAGATGTTGATCTGATTGATTGTTAGTGAAATCTCACAAGAGTGTGAGGACTGGACGTAGCCATATTTGGGTGAACCAGTATAAAATTTATGTGTCTATCTCATTTTACTATTCCTGCATTTATTCTGTTCTTGAGTAAAGAGTTTGAATTTCCATCCTCCATCGCATCCTCTCAGAGAGGACAGAAATTCTTAAGCTCGTTAAAACAATTTTTAAACGCCAAAATCCCTATTCAACCCCCCTTCTAGTGATATTTAGCTCCATCAAAATTTTCCTACAAAAATTTGGTATTGTTAAGTCAAAATAGGTTTAATGCACAATGTTTTATAAAATTATTATATTAACATTCCCACTAACCTTCTGGAATTATTAAAGGGTCTACTTTAGTTCAAACATGTTTTAAGATTCTAGAGTTGGATGTTGTCCCTTCCCACCCAGCTAACACATACGTGAATTTCATGTCAAAATTACAAGCAACTAAAACATTTTGAGTTGGATGCTCTTTTCTTCCACGAAAACGAGCAGCTTCTGCTCTTGGGACCTTCACTCGAATATGTGTTCCATCTATAACTCCAATGCAATCCTTAGTTTATACATGATTTAATTAGTTATACAAGGGATTGATTTAAAGGGTTAATATTACTTTAACTAAAGAAAGTACAATGATAACTTAAAAAACTAAATATAATAGTACCTTAAAAAATGGATAAAATTTGCTATTGTTTAGTATTTATGGTGGGACATCTGCACCTGATGGTTGGACTAAAAATTATTCCCTTGATGCAAGTATTGCATGCAATACATTGTGAAAGTGACGACTAACAGTCTCTCCAAAATGATAAAAGAAGAAAGACACGGTACGCGTTTTAACATTATGTCCTATAATATGTAAGAATTTTGCTACTTTCTCTTCTACCATAAACTTTATAGAATCCTTTGCAATACCAACACCTCTTAGTTTTTGACACAACTTCGTGAATGCTTCAGGACCCATGAGTATGATGTCTCGACACTTCTGTGTATGCATTAGATACCTCATTATCTCATGACGTTTGCGCTCACTTTCTACCGAATAAGTAACTCGACTATGCAAACATGTTGACAATATTTGATGCAAATGCAATGCATGAACAATGCCACATAATAGGACAACATAACCAATATGTTTCCTCCTTTCAATCTCTTTTTTAGCATGATTTAAAACTTGAATTTGAATAGACATTCCAATATCAATCATTTCATCTTCATCCAAGTCGACTTCATCTATTATTTTATTTTGGTCATCGTTGCTTACTTCTCCAACACTATCTAAATTTGACATTATCTCCAAATCACACTATGAGGGACTTCTCCACATGTTGCGCAAAGGAGCAATTGAGTAAATGATCTCATACATGATACATTTGTATGAAAATAAAAACACAAATTTATCATCAAAACAAAAACAAAAATACACAAGACAAAAAACACCAACATACAAATCAAAATTGTAAAGTATGTGTAAGCCGCAAATCTAAAATAAATAAAGATAATAAATATTTTTTATTATAATTAAAATTAAATAATAACTAAAAAATGAGAAAATAAAAGGGCTAAACACATCAACAAACAGAGCAAATGTTAATTGAACGGCCATTACCGAGAAGCAACTATATCAAATTGCAAAGTGGAACTGATAAAATATATTAAATTAATCCATACATCAAATTTTTTTTTCCAATTTGATGTTATAACTTCAGATTTGGTCTTGATGTGGTGTTAAGATTTGAGAAAGATAGATCCAAGATGTTGCGGGTCTTTCATCAAAGTTGGAGAAAGAAAATTGAGAGAGGAAGAAAAAGAAAGGAGAGAGAGATAGGAAGCGAGAAATGTTTCGCGCCAAAATGCATTTTAAAAATTAGAAATGATTTAAGCCTCTTTCTCTCCTTTCTCTTTGTTGTGTTGAGAGAAGAAATAAAAAAGTAACATTTTAATTTTCACTCTACCCTATTTCTTTGTTGTCCTAAGAGGAGAAGTTATACATCTCTTCTCTCTTTCTCTCTTCTCTAACTCTCTCTTCCCTAATTCGATCAAACCAAACATAGTGATTAAAAAACCTCTACATGAGTATAATAAACAATAAAAACAATGAGACTCATTATTTTGAACACCTCATTCTCTCTTTCTATTACATGATTACATCAATAATTTTTGTAAAATACAGTAAATGGGACGTATTTTGCATTGCATAATTAAATGCGACTAGGAAAAAGAAATGATGGCGGTGGCGGCGGCGGCGACATTGGCATTGGCAAGGATCCCATAGCCCGAGCAACCCTTCTAAGCACATGCTTCTGAATCTTCCCCGTTGAAGTCTTTGGCAATTCATCCTTAAACACAACCGTTTTAGGCACCATAAAATGCGGTAACCTCTCCCTACAAAACTCCTTAACCTCCTTCTCCGTCGGCATTTCCCTTTCCTTCAACTCATCTTTCAAACTCACAAAAGCACAAGGCGTCTCTCCCCAAAACTCATCTGGTCTCGCCACCACCGCCGCTTCCTTAACTGCCGGATGCATATATAAAACCGCCTCAACCTCCACACTACTCATATTCTCACCACCACTTATTATTACATCTTTTTTCCTATCTTTAATCTCCAAATACCCATCCTCATGTATAACACCAACATCCCCAGTGTAAAACCAACCATTCTCTCTCATACACTGCCACGTGGCATCCTCGTCTTTTAAATAACCAAGCATCAAACAACCACCTTTCACAACTATCTCACCAACTGTTACACCATCGCGTTTCACGCTTTCTCCTGTCGGTCCCACCACGTCTACCTCCGTCACTCCCACCCTCCTCACTCCCTGTCTCGCCTTCAACCTCGCCCGCTCCGTCGCCGGAAACCTATCCCATTTTCTCTTCCACGCGCACGACACCACCACACCGATCGTCTCCGTCATTCCGTACCCGTGACTAACGTCGAAACCTAACGACTCCGCCTTAGAGAGGATCGTCGCCGGCGGCGACGATCCTCCCGTCAGCACGTGAACCGGTTTTTTCAACGGTTTGGTTTTGTTGAAATTTGATAGCATATTAAGCACAACAGGTGCGGCGCACATGTGTGTTACTCCGTGTGATTCGATCAAACGGTAGATCGTCGGCGCGTCGACTCTACGCGCGCATATATTTGTTCCTCCTACGGCTGCGATTCCCCACGGGTAGCTCCACCCGTTAGAGTGGAACATCGGTAACGTCCAGAGGTAAACCGGTTGTTTAGGTACTGACCAATCTATGAGTGAATCAAGCGAAACGATGAACGTTGCTCTATGGCAATGTACTACGCCTTTAGGAGACGACGTCGTTCCGGAAGTATAGTTTAACGTAATCGGGTCCCATTCAGAATCGGGTCGGATCCATTTAAAATTCGGATCACCTTTCTTTATGAGAGCCTCGTAAGTGTTTATAATGTTTACATTTTTTGGAAGTGGAGGAGGAATGTTGTGGTGTAACGCGAGAGTATCGTCGTTGATAAGGACGATGTGTGGACGTTGGGTGTTTATCGGGAACAGAGAGAGAGCGTTGAGTGTTAGAGAAAGGGAGAGAGTGTCTACAAAGACGAGTTTTGATTCGCTGTGGATGAGGAGCACGGAGAGTGATTTATGGTCGAGACGGAAGTTAAGGTTGTTGAGAATGGCACCGGACATAGGAACAGCGAAATGAAGTTCGTACATTGCTGGAGTGTTGGGAGAGAGTACAGAAACCACGTGTCCCTTTTTGATACCGAGAGATGAAAGAGAGGAAGCTAATTGAAGACATCGACGGTGAGTTTGAGACCAAGTGAAGGTGGTACGATTGTAAATAATGGAAATGGAGTCACCGTAGACAATGGCAGCTCTGTCTAAGAAATTGAGTGGTGTAAGTTGTGTTGTGTTTGCTCTGTTTTTCGTTAGGTGTTCCATTGTTCCACTTAGTACACTTTGTTGTAGGAAATCATCACACTATTTAAATAATACTAGTACTAATGAATATGCGATTGTAAGGGGGGTTACGATGTTTGTTGTGAAGTAATAAATGGTGATGTCAGAAGATTGGACCATGGACATTAATAGAGTTCGGCGTGAGTAGTTCAGTCTGTTTCATTCAATATAATGTTGTACAAGTAGTACCCCATTAGGATTCCCAAACTTGTTATAAACAAGGATAAACTCAGACCAGCTACATGTTTACCATAATAAGAACAGGTACGTAAGGCTACTATCGGTGTTTATTATACATAAAGCTACTGCCAGTTGTTTATGTTCTACTAACCAAATTAAATTGTTTGTAATAAAGAGAGAATAGTACTTTTTATGTACTCCATCCATCCCATCAAATTATTACTTTAATAAAAAAAAAATTTGTTTTAAAATAATGTTATTTACAATTTTTTATATTATTATATATACAATTTTTAAAGAATTATTTTTTTTTTATTAATAATAATAATAAAAAATTTACAAGATGAATAATTTAAAATACTAATTTATCTTTTTTTAATTATTATATCTTTTAATATGTATTCAAAAATCTAAAATGACATTTACTATAATACAAATTGAGTAATATATTTTTATCAAATATCAATCCATTCATCATTGCTATTAATTTAAATGAAAAATATTGAACTAAAAGTTATGTATATAATGCTAATTATAGAGTACTATTAAAAAATAGTGTTTATTTACTTCGTAATGTAATATGAGATAATTTTTTTTACAAATGAATCACTTATTGAGAGCAGAGTAAACATCACAAATTAAAAATTAAAACACTTAAAACACATTTTAAAATATAAAATAGAATATTATTTTATTTATTTCACACATATTAAAAAATAACTATAAATAAAAGAAATTACACGATCATATCCTTTACTAAATTATCTTTTTTAAATATTAGTATATTTTTTGTTATCATAAATACGAAGTAGAATTATTATTTTTAAAATAACATATATAATAATAATTAAAGAATAAAATTAAAGAAAAAATTTACAGTTAAAATTGACAATAACATATTTAAAATGACATTCATGTTTAAAACAGAGGAAGTAACAATGTAGCACATGAAAAAAGTCTGTATAGCATAATTTCTAATCACCGGCAAGCAGGAACATAGGCAGATGGTAGTATTTATGTACAATAAACACTGATAGTAGCTTTTCATACATATACTCATTATAGATGGACTGTTTTTTAGTTTAGGCCAAGTTTGGGAATCCATGTTCCTGGAAAATTTTACCCCATACCCCCTAATTATACTTATACCCCTAAAATAGCAGTGAAATGACCGTTTTGTCCTCCCTTATATATTAAAAGTCCAAAAAAGAATGTTGATAATTTTTGGAAACCTTTTAAGAAGATTTCTGGTACACAACTGCCTTCCAGAAATCTTGGTTTGAAAATTTCCGGTACACAATAGGCTTCCGGAAAACTTATTTCAAGTTTTCCGGTACACAACAAAGTTCCGGAAACCTTGTTTTCAAAGCTCTCCGGTACAATACATAAAATTCAAAAAACTTAGAAAAAAAAACAAAAAAAAAATAGTTGTGTACCGGAAACCTTGTAATTAAGTTTTCCGGAACACAATTTTTCTGTACTGTACCATAGAGTTTTGAAAGCAAGGTTTCCGGAACTTTGTTGTGTACCGAAAAACTTGAAATAAGTTTTTCGGAAGCCTATTGTGTACCGGAAATCCTCAAACCAAGGTTTCCGGAAGGCAGTTGTGTACCGGAAATCTTCTTAAAAGGTTTCCAGAAGTTACCGAAATTCTTTTTTACGGCACCGGAATTGATGAAATGGTGAAAAAAAAATTACTCTGATTTTAGTGAAATAGTAAAAAAAAAAGTTGGAAGATATTTTTGCCATTTTGAAAAAAAATTGAGAGTACGGGTCAAATTACGGGGGTCCGGGGTAAATTTTTCTCCTGCATGCTATTAGATACCACTAAACGTGTACCACTATATCCAATGAAACAAACTAAACTAGTTACGCCGAATTCTATTAATTTCCATGGCCCAATTTTCTGACATCATCATTTACTACTTCATAACAAACATCAAATCACCATTTATTACTTCATAACAGACATTATACTACACCACCAATGGTTGGAAATTGGGGTCGAATCGACAAAAGTTGGTATAATTCAAAATTTGATTCAGAATTTAACACAATTTTTTTTTAAAATTGAATTCGATTCGTTTTAAATTTATAAAAAATTTCAATAATTTGAATCAAATGAATCAAACTATCAAAAAATCTTAAAGGAATAAATATTATGCTTCAACTTTAAGTTAAAATATTAACTAAAGTTCAAATAATTTAAAACTAGACTTAAATATCAATTTTTTTAGATTAACTTTCTCACTATTTTTTATTGTTTAATGTGTTGGTAGTGCATTCTTTATATAGGAGAAAAAGAAAGTATAAAAAAATATATCTTTTAATGTAGAACTTCAATAGTAAAACTGAAAAGAGTTCCATGAGTGTATGAATTTGTAACATAACTAAATAAAAAACTTTAAACATTTATATAACCCTTAAAACAATTTTTTTTACCTTCGTAGTATAAATAAGAATTATATATATTGCTTCTAACTTTTAAATGACACAAATTTGATCTCAAAACAATATTTATAACTCAAAATATTGTCACCGGAAGTAGTTGATTTGAGCAACAAATATAATATCTCACCTTAAACCTTGTTGACAATTTTTTTAGTATGTTAGACAACAAATCTGGTTTCCCTATAAACAATTAAGTTGTATGTCTTTTTAATAGCTTTCAAATGCTATAAAGAACATCTTAATATTAATTTTTCAATAATTGTACATAAATTAAGTTTTTTTAACAACTCTCAAGTCAAATTTATTTCATACAAAAATAAAATTATATAAAATTGATAATATATATCAAATTGGTTCATGAATCAAACAAGTTGAACTATACATAGCTCAAATTCAACTCATTTATTTAACAAACTCAATTTTCAATTTAAATTCGACTTATTTGATTCTTAAATCAAATTCAACAAATTAATCATTAAAACGAGTTTCAAACTATTATCAAATTAGTTCAGTTCATTGCCACACTTTTATCTCCACCACATTTTTATATTAATTATTATCTAAAATATGGGAAGTGTAGAACAAGAAAACTATAATTAAAACTTAAAACTATCATAAGTATGTATGTCATACGAGTTAATAATACTTCGAAATGAATATTATTTTTAACGTAAAATTAATGGTTTCTTTATTATAATAGTATCCACTAATTAATAATTTTTATCGTA
>JBBPBP010009778.1:37517117-37527298 GCA_037974735.1 Cicer chorassanicum | reverse complement strand
CCGAATCACGAAAATTAAAAAAATTATAATTGTATTCAATTTATTAAAATAATAAATATAATTTTTACAATTTACAAGTTTCTCTTTCTAGAATGATAGTTTAGCTTCTCGTTATAATTAAAAATACGTTGATAAAGAAATAATTAACATAATTAAAAATTTAAATAAAGTCTTATACGACAAAAAATTTGAAGAGTTTTATATTTATAAACAAACGTAGTAAGGTTTTTTAGTTCATGAATTTGTTTTTAAAAAAATTCTTAAATAATTAGAGATTTCTATCAATAATTAAACCTAAATAAAATTCAACTCCTCTCTATAATATAGAATTTTGAATGAAAGCAAATTCAAATTTATATTATAGAAAACTTTTTTTCTCACCCATTAAATCTTTTTAAAAATCTCTAAATTTTGTCCAAATTTAAAAATATTAAAGATGGAAAAAGAAATACCTTATATTAAAATCTTAAAACTTCGTTCGGCTCAAGAAAGATAAACAGAAATTGATAAAATGATGTCATTCTATTTAGGGATGGCAATATAACCCGCACCCGCGGGTATCCACCCAAACCCGCTTGATTTGGGCGGGGAAAACCCGCTTTGATTGGGTGCGGGTGCGTGTGCGGATTTTCCCCGAAATTAAAATTCGGGTGCGGGGACGGGTGCGGGGTGATGATATCCACCCGCACCCGAACCCGCCCCGCAAGTAATATTAATGTAATTTTTAAATTTTATATACATAAACACATTGATTACACTTAATATTTTTTTAAATATTAAAG
The DNA here is from genome assembly GCA_037974735.1 of Cicer chorassanicum. NCBI lineage: Eukaryota > Viridiplantae > Streptophyta > Magnoliopsida > Fabales > Fabaceae > Cicer > Cicer chorassanicum. Next base: position 37,526,516 of record JBBPBP010009778.1, on the reverse strand, counting down.
ATTATAATCTTATCTCTATAGAAATTTTTTTATTTTATTTTATAATTGTCTAATAACAATTATTTTATTATATTATTTATAATGGATATGATTTTTAAATTTATAATTATATATATATATGAATGGGTGCGGGTGCGGGCGGAGAAACCCGAACCCCGTTGCGGGCGGGGATGGGTGCCTAAATTCTACACCCGCTGTGAAACGGGGGCGGGTGCGGGTTTTCCCCAATTAGTCGGGTGCCGGGGTGGAGGAGGCAATATCCGCCCCCGCCCCGTTGCCATGCCTAATTCTATTTATTTCCAATACAATTGTTTATTTTAAATATGAAATTTGGTTCTTTTTCGAATAACTTTAAAGAGTCGGAGCTATTTCAAATTCAAGTCTTTTTAAGTTAGAGCTCATCCTCCCCTACCATTAAGTAGATGATCTGGCGTCCCTAATAGAGTATTGAATTAAATGTAATATTGATAGTGTTGCATCTGGATGTGATAGTCCTATATGTAGGTATATTTAGGGAAAACGCTTCCTTGCGTTGTTTTGCGATAAATTTTGAAGATTACAACTGTATTACATGTCGAGTTTACAAGGTTATGATTGCTATTGAAAAAGCTTACATGAATGAGAATGTCTATAGATTGAATCTAATTCACAATTGACAAATTTGGCTTTTAGAAATAATAGTCTTGTTCTTTGCTCCAATAGAAATAGAATGTTTAATTGTCTTGAGATGATTAAAAAATGAATTTTACTATATCTTATATTTGTAGATAATGGAATCAATGTGCAAACAAGACTGATAATTTGAAACTTCACATTGTTAAGAGTCATTGGTGACATACTTTTTTCTTCTAATATTTTTGATGTTTTCAATAGCAACATGATTGGTCTCCCTGAATATAGATTTTGTAATTTCTATAAGTGTTTAATGTACTCTTTTTTCCGTCGCCATGATTTTTAATGAGGAGTATGTTGTGTATACTTGAATATTGTTTTCTTGGGTTTTGAGACAATCCATCAAACATCTTGTATTTTCTTTTATTTTATTTTTAATAATATTTTAGAGTGCTGCAAATGATAACTGGTTAACTCTGCCAACATAGTTGAAATGTCATATTAAGCATGTAATGTATTTGCAGTCTATTTTTACTATAAATAAAATAAAATAAAATAAAAAATAATAATAAAAATTTTAGAGTTGATTTTTAAATGTGCTTAGACATTTTTATTACGTTATCCAAATGAATTGAAATTTCAAACAAAATACACATTTAAAGATGATTTTATAATAATTTTAATACATTCAATTACTATTCTAAAGACAACATATTACACATTTAAAAATTAAAATGGTTGTTTACTTGACACATATCACATTATACCTTTAAAGTAAACACTACCAGCCTCACTTTACTACTATATCATAGGAAAGAAAACCTTGTCAACTCTTTGTTATGTTTCATGTTTCATCACTCATTTTCACTAACAAATTAGTACCTGTTTTGCTTCCATTTAATAATTACTACTAAATTGAAAGCACAGGAACAAAATTGAAAGATTTTGAGCAAATGTAGTTTAAAAATAAATCATTTGAAGAAAGGATGAGAGCATAACATAATGCTGCATAATAGTAGCAATAAGAAAGACAATAAGTATTCGTTAACATAATAAAGAAAATGTCAAAGATGAGATAATCTCAAATTTTGCCTTAAAAGAAAAAAAAAGATAAAATAGTTGCAAGCATGCAACTCGAAACAGAAAGTAATGTCAAACTCAATAATCATCATCATTTGAGACACAACAAGAAGATGAGAATCCAAACAAGTGCCATCGTGATTTTACCAAACTCGCCATCAATCCAAACATGCACTATGTCAATGCAGCAGCGTCCGCAGCGAGTCTTCCACGCCCTATACCGCCACTGTGCTGATGATCACACTCTCTCCTTTTACCATTCAATGTCTTCGTATTAGCTTCACATGAAAAACCTAAACTACCATCCAATCCCAAAGGACTTCTCAAACTCTCATCTTTTGAATTCAATCTTGAACTCCAACAATCTGATGAATCACAAGAGTTTTGTTCCCAAGAAGAAGAACAAATCCCATATTGCTTTTGACCACTACTCACAGTGAAGCTATTACTTCCTGAAGACTCTTGATCCTCACAAAGTGAACCACCCCTTTTAACAGTAACATACTTATGCAAACTTGGCTCCATCACATCATCAAAGATAACAACTTCAGATTCAACAAATGGTTCTTCAACATTGTACTCATTCCTAATAGAAGAAGTTTTCTTGTCTTCCAAGAAAGCACCACTAGAGAAATTGTTTGAACTTGTGGTTGAGTTAAGATCAGCTACAGCTTCAAGGATGGAACAAGCTTTGTTGAGACAAGGTGGGAGAGAAACAGAAGGGTGTGTTTTTTGATGGAAGTTTTGAATGTCTTCAAGGAGTAAAGAAGTGTAAGATGAATTTTGTTGTGGAGGAAGGTTAGTTAGAGGTTCAGGATTGATGTCAAAGTCTCTTGATGATCTTCTAGAAGATCTGCTTCTTGTTAATGTTTGTGGTTTGAAGTTTTCAATACCTGATGGCATCACCATGTTCTTCACAATAGCATTGTCAGTTGTTACCAGCTTGATCTCTTCCTCTTGTTGCTCCTTTGTTTGGTGATGATTCACACCCTTTTCCAATGTACCTCTGCTGCTTGTCCTGTTTCTCATGTTGTCCCTTGTATCAACATTTGGTTTCTGAAATGTGAATTGCAAAATATCATCTCCGAATGTGAAAAAAAAAAATTCTATATCTATGGTCCAACTAGGTTATTAGACTACCAAAATTAAGGAATACACACATGACAAACTTCTTCCTACTATGTAGGAATTACTACTAACATCACTGAACTCTGTAGCACCAACACTATTGATCGAAGGTGTGTCTTAGTGTCCGACACGACACCAATACATTAATTACATTTAATTAATTCAATTTTTCAAATTAGACGTGTCAGTGTTAGTGCCGTGTCAATATTCATAGTCACTGAGGATTTATGATCAAATTTACATGTAATCTAATGGTAAGTAAATTCCAAACTTGAACACATATACAGTCACAGCTAATGCAAGTAAAAAGTTCAACTATAGGTGCCACATATTCTAACCAATGAACAAGTACACAAACACAGGAAAAGACACTTGCGAGTTGACACCAGTAATAATTTGAAAAAATAGAATAATTGAAATGAGTGTAAGTGCAGTGTCGAGCACCAAACACGCATAGCAATTGTCGGTGCTACATAGATTCTAACAAGTATTATTAACTAACAATCATTGGTTATCAACTAATATACTACTATCTTTTGGTGGAATTTGAACTGGCACCTCATAGACCATACCATGATCTAACAAAACTATCAATTATTGTTAGAAATTTATTGATTCATTAATTAACAAAACTCACTTGGACCATATCATTTATCTCCCTATAGTCTCACAGTCTCATTACATCAATGATCAATAACACAAGGAAAAAAAAACAGAAAAATGAAATATTTCCAGCTGATAGAGAAAACACAGAAAAGTGATTTACCTGAACAACTTCAACCTCCTTTTTGGATTTGTTTTGCACCTTATTGCCACCATTAACATTAGCATTAGATTGTGGATAAGCAAGTGAATTAGGATCAACTTCACTAAGTGGATTCCTTCTATAAGGTGAAACTTCAGCTTTCCTTGAAGAATTATTTCTACTAAGAGAACAAGGTTGCTGCTGATTCCCATTTCCTCTTGCAGGTGACATAGAACGTGGTGATGCAACACCAACATTTCTCTTCACACCACCCCTTTTAACACTTTCACCCCCACCACCACCATTGTTACTTTTATCCATAACCAATGATGTAACAGTAGCAGGAACAGTAACCATTTTTCCAGGCCTAGAACAACCAGAACCTGAAACAGAAACAGAAACAGAAACAGAACCTCCATTGTTATTATCAGAAGATCTTCTTCCAGGAGATCTACTCACTCTCCTTTCTCTACTACTTGAACGTTGTTGTTCTCTTTCCCTACTTGGTGTTCTTCTTCTTCCAGGTTTAGGCGAACCGCGGTTGCGCTGACGGTGGCTGTTTCGGTTCCGGCCACCGTCATGTTCTTCACTTGTTTCACTTACATTTGTTCTCTTTTGTTCATCTTCAGCTGAAATTGCATCATTGTTGTTGTCACAGTTATCAAAATCAAAACTTCTTTTTGAACCTGAGTATTTTCTTCCATTAGCAGATGAAGAAGCTGCTTTTCCAGAAGAGCTTCTGCTGAGTCTTCCACATTGGATTAAAATTGCATCAACTTCTTCTTTTGTGCAGCTTGATGTTCTAACACCAACAACATTTACAACCTTGTTGTTAATGTTGTTGTTCATTGATGTTGATTCTGTTTCTGAAGAAGAAACCAACCCTTCATTTTGTTGTGATGGAACATTGTGCTGAACAGTGAAAGGTGTGATTTTTGAGTTTTTTTCTCTTTCATCATGGCTTTTTCTGTGTTTGATGATGAAAATTTCCTTTTTTGGTTGAGATTCATCTTCTTTTGGTGGTTCTGTGTTGGGTTTGTTGTTGAGGGTTGTTTCTGTGATATTGTTGTTGTTTTCAGGGTTTTTTGGTTGAGTTGGGGGTCTGGAAAGTGATTTGGGGGGTGAGGAAGTAGAAGAAGGCTTCTTCTTGCTTAAACATGTACCCATTTGGTTTGTGTTTGTGGATTAAACAATAGAAGCTAGAGAGAAACAAGAATGGAAATGAAAAAGGGTAAAGAGAAAAGAGATTTAGGGAAATTTGAATTTCATTTGAATTTGGATTTGGAAGATTAGATAAGAGAGGATGAGGGAGTGGGAACGGTGTTCAAGAAACATTTTTTATACATAAAAATTGTAAATTTATTAATGAGAGAGAGAGAGAGTTAAGAAATTCAAATTTTCAGAAAGATTCAATTTTTGAGTTTGAGGTCCGTTGGAGTTCAGGGAAATGTCTGACCCGCTGACCCCACTAAGTCACTACATTCATTTCTTTTAATATTTTCAAAACATTATCAGATTTCTTCTTATTTAATTCTATATAATTTTTAAAAAAATGATTAATTTTATTAATTTTAATCATAAAATAAATTTTGTTTATTTAAATAATTTATTTAATTAATTTAGTTTGTGGAAAAATTTAAAGAATTGAGTTACTATAAATAAAAGTATATTAATAAAAAAAATTAATAGTTTATTAGTATTATAAAATAACTAATAATTAAAAACAAATAAAAATAACAAATGCAACGCTTATTATTAAAATAATCAACTGTTCACTATTGTATTTGCAAAACAATGTGGATCTTAACATTTTCTATTTGTCCTTTTTATTCTGTCTGGATTCAAATTGTGTAACGGTTAAATTTGATTGGGTCAACAAAAAGTGACTTCAAAAGTTAGCAGCCTTTATTTGTGGTTAAGTTAGTAAAACTGAGCAACGGCTATATGCGTTTAAAACTTTGGGTTTTTTTTTTTTTGGTTAACGAGAACTGTGCATTGAACAAGAATGTTTATTTTTTATTTATTTAAAGTAATTTAAAATTCAACCGAGAGATAAATTACATAATAATTGTTTTGATATTTAAATTTAAATTATTCTTAAATAATTTATTTTTAATTTATTAATTATTTGAGTTTAATTACTTAGTTCATAAAAATATATGTTTACTCAGTCACATGAAAAGAATTTACTGGCATAATACTTCATCGATTTATAATAAATAAGTGTTATTTTAAAAAACTAAAAAACTATTTATAAATGAATTTCATTTTAAATCTTTAATTTTTTTTAACTATTTTTTAGATCTTGCTCACAAGTGTTTTGGACAATTGTTCTTACATTTGCTTTATATTTTTGTAATTGTATCTTTTAATTATTACTATGGAGTGAAAAACCAATCAATTTAACTTTACATTTATGATGGTGAAAAGTCAATCGATAATTAATAAAGATAATTTAATAAAATAATTATTTTCTTTTTTTAATCAGTATTTTTAAATATGTGTACAAAAACCTTAAATAGTTTTATTTTGAAATGAATCACATGAAGTACTAAAATACATGTGTGAAGTTTTTTTAAAAGAGAAATAAAAATGGGCAAAGTTCACACATATCTGCATAGATGTGGTTCGCATAGATTAGATTTATATTTGGAATTCTTATTGCAAATAAGGTGGTGGAGGAAGCTAAAAGAAGGAAAAAGTAGTTGATTTTGTTTAAAATTGATTTTGAAAAAGTTTATGACTCAGAAGAGTGGTCGTATTTTGAGGGGATTATGCTCAAAAAGAAATTCCCAGTAATTTTGATTAAATGAATTATGGCTTGTGTTAGTTCAAGGAAATCATATTTTTGGTTAATGATAGTCCTACATAAAAGTTTCTCTTTAAAACAAGGTTTCCGACAATGTGATTTTTTTTGTCTCATTTCTTATTTTTACTGGGAGTCGAAGGGTTGAATTTTGTGGTCAATTTTATTGTGAATTTAAACTTATTTAAAGGTGTCAAAGTTGGAGCTAACTCATAGTTTATGGTGTCTCGTTCGTAATTTGTGAATGACACTCTTATGTTGGTTGAATATTATAGCAATAAAATCTATCCTTAACTCGCTTCATCTAGTTTTGGATTTGAAGGTAAATTTATATAAAGCTTACTTGTGGGCGTGAGGTGGCGCCAAACTGGCAGACTGAGGCAACAAACGTTCTTCATTGTAGAATTGTTAATATTCCATTTAAATTTTTTGGATTTACCAATTGGGGATACTCTTATAAGGTTGAGTTTTTGGTATGTGATGATTGATATAGTTTGTTAGAGACTATATGTTTAGAAAAGTCGTAATTTGTCCTCGAGTACTCGACTAGTGCTTCTAAAACCTATCCTATCAACTTTGTCAGATTATTATTTGTCTTTCTTCAAAGCTCCCTCAGGTACCATTTCTAAACTTGAATCCTTGTTTAATTTTTTTTTTTTTGTGGGGTGGAAGTGAGATTACTCGCATAATTCATTGAGTGAAATGAGATAACATCTGCCCACCTAAGGAATAAAGGCGGATTGAGTTTAAGAAGGTTAAAATTATTTAATATGGCTTTGTTACGTAAGTGATTGTGGAAGCTGGGAAATGAGATAGAGGATATGTGGGTTAAGGTGTTGTTTAATAAATATGGTTGTTTGGGAGGTTATCTTGTCTTTGAGAGGGGAAATGAGTCGTCATCGTGGTCTGATTTACGTAAGTGATCACTTACTGTGTATGGGTGGATGTGGCTCTGAGGATAATATTAATCACTTATTTTTTTTAGTGTCCATTCTTTAGTTGGTGTTATCAAATATTTTTTATTGGTTTGGTATTAGTGGTGATTTACCAAATACATCGCTTAATCATGTTAGTTAAGTTGCTAGTTTAGTCTATTGTGGTAGGATTAAATGAAATAAGTTGTTTTTGTCTTAACTTTAATATGTTATGACTAGTGTCATTGGCCACCGCCCTGACTATGGATGACTACCGCGACCACCACATTGACCATCACTCCGACCACCTTCAGTTAGTACTTTGACCATCACCTTAGATTGAAAGTGGTTTTAATTTTTAAAATTTTAAAACATAAAATCACTTTTAAATTAAAAAGTAAAGAGAGGAATGTAACACATAAATGAATCACGTGTAACACATGAGGAGTGTATTAAATTCCAAAGGGACCCATGGTCTCACACTGCTCCCACACAAATAGAACGATTAGGAACATTTGAACAAAGTTCATTAATTTTAATACAATATATAAATTTATTAAGTGTTATCCAAAAAAAAAATGAGGAAGAGAGTCCTTGTATAACTATTCTTCCTTAATCGCTCGCATCCATATTTTTTTATCTTCAATGTAGATGACTAATAAGTAGTGGTCTTTGATAAGGAAAAATAAACAAAGCACCTCCATCGGAAATGCTCTTACTCCCTCTTTTGATCTTTGGCTCTTTTAGACATTTTTACTTTTGTTTTAAAATTTGGATTCTTTTGGGAAATCAATATATAGTTATACTTTATTTGTTATATAACGAGTGATTTATTTGATCACTTCATATAAATTAATATATCATGGTGATACAATTGAAAAAAAATAATTAATATTATATTAAAAATCATAAGGTTAATTACTTTAGAATAATTTTTTTCTATAAATGAGTCACTTATTTGGAGAATGGAGGAAATGCATGTTATTCCCTCTATGGTTTATAAATCTACAAGACTCCACATATTGATTAAATTAATTTTTTGCCTGCTAGTTGTTTAACATTTAAAATATCATTTGTTTACTATTATAAGCAAAAAAAACTATTTACACATATAGTAAGAAATGTAATTAATTTTTTAGATTTCATACAAAACACAAATCAAATTTACTAAATTATCTATTTTCAACATTGAATTTTTTAATTTAAATTAATGGTGTATTAAAAATAATCACATTAAATGGTTCAAAAATAGTTCACTTTTGTTTATAATAGTCACTAAAATTTAAAATATTTATTTATTTATAATAATGACTAGAAGAAATATAATTTAATTGACACAAATAATAAATGGGTGATAAAATTCGTAAAATTTACCTCAACTAACAAATGTCAAATTTAAAATTTTGCATTTATGTACTAGTTTATTTATCATTTCTTTACATATAAAAAAATAATAAATGGGTAATGAATGGATGAAAAGAGAAGATGCATACTCAACCAAGTCCATAAAAAGAGTACGCATACAGAAGCGTGAGAAAACAATTGAGCACATTGTCAATTTAAGAAAAATAAGCACTAATAAAATTATATTATTGTCTTATTTAATTTTATTATTCAATTATTAATAAGGAAAATGAAAGTAATTAACATTTAAAATTGCATGTTAAAAAACTGCAATTAATAAAATAAAAAACGGCATATTAAAAAACTGCAAGAGAAGAAATGCATCAATTATCAATTTAAAAAAAGTAAGCACTAGTAAAATTACATTATTGTCCTAATTAATTTTATCATTGAATCACTAATCTGGGATATGAAAGTAATTAACACTTAAAATTACACGTTAAAAAATTACGATTAATAAAAATATTGATTACACAAATAGATATTTGCAATTTCAATACAAAATTACAATTTAAAAAAAGTAAGCACTGGTAAAATTGCATTATTGTCCTAATTAATTTTATCATTAGATGAAAGTAATTAACACTTAAAATTACACGTTAAAAAATTGCAATTAATAAAAATACTGATTACACAAACAGATATTTGCAATTTCAATACAAAATGACATAATTGTCAGTTTAACGTTAAAGCTTTAGTGGAGTCATTGA
>JBBPBP010009778.1:37459297-37516714 GCA_037974735.1 Cicer chorassanicum | reverse complement strand
AAATATTTGCCACGTGAAAAATATAAAATATCACGACATAAATATTTGTCACTTATATCTAAAAAAACACAAAATAAATATTTATCATTGATAAATATTAAAAAAGATCGGATACATGTTTGTCATTGATAAATATTTTAAAAAGAAAAGAAATATTGTCACATATACATATTTATAACTGATGCATAAAAAAATACAAGACAAACTTTTGTCAGTGATAAATATAAAAAACCATGGAAGAAATATTTATCATTGATACATAAGAAATTCGGAGCAAATATTATCACAAATATATATTAAAAAAACATATGACAAATCTTTGTCAGTGATAAATAGGAGTATTAAAAAAAAGGGATAAATATTTTTCAATGACACATACAAAAACACGAGAAAAATAATTGTCAATGATAAATACAATCGGGTTAAATATTTGTCACTGATATATAAAATTAGAATTTTTGTTTGAAATTTGAACGTGATACATACTATAAAATAACGGTCATTTGTGCGATAGTATGAGTTTCTTGCTGGTTTATTAAAGAATGATTCCCTTTGTTTCGAGTAAGGATTAATTTATATGCACTGTGAGTGTAAAATGTTTTACACAATCAATCAATTACAATCGTTAGATCATTAATAATATTTTATTTTTGTAATATCTACTTATAAAATCACCTACGTAAAAATTAAACTCTTCAAATAAATGATTTTGTGTTATATAAAAAAACTTATTTTTGCGAGTTCAAAGAAAAATAAATGTTTTTAAACACGGGGTATTTTAAAAAATGGATGATATTTGAGGGAAAAAAAAGTAATAAATGGTTATCTTATCTATAAAAGTTGATTAGTTACTTATATAATATTTTTCTCTCTAAAATTACGGGTAAAATTATAAATAAATAAATAAATAAATAAAATTCTAGCTTTTCCTATATACCTAGTGCATGGTATGATAGACTTAGTAACTTCTTGCTTAAAAATAACTTTGAAAGAAGACAAGTAAATAATACACTTTTTAGAAAATCAATAAGAGATGACATTCTTATTATTCAAATTTATGTTGATGACATTAATTTTGGATCTACTAATGGCACTCTTTGGCAAGAATTTTCTAAATTGATGCAGCTTGAATTTCAAATGAGTATGATGAAAGAACTTAAGTTCTTCTTAGGAATACAAATTCAGCAAAGTCAAAAAGGTATATATATTCATCAAACTAAATATACAAAAGAGCTTATCATGAAGTTTAAGATGAATGATTGCAAACATATGGCTACACCAATGCATCCTACTTGTTCACATGAAAAAGATGAATCAAGCAAAAAGTTGATCAGAAAACCTATAGAGGAATGATAGGATCCCTACTTTACCTTACTGCTTCCAGACCTGACATCATGTTTAGTATATGTGTATGTGCAAGATTTGAAGCTAACCCTAGGAAATCACATTTAACTTTTGTTAAGAGAATCCTTAAATACCTAAATGACATTACCAACATTACCTTGTTCTACAAGAAATCTTCTAAGTACAAACTAAGTGGGTATTATGATTCTGATTATGCTGGAGATAAACTTGAGAGAAAAAGCACAAGTGGATTCTGATTACCAACATTTCTATGTGACAATTGAATCTCTTGTAGCTCAATTGTCATGTCAAAGCACAATTGTCATGTCAACAACAGAAGCTGAGTACATTTCAGCAACTGATTGTAACTCTCAACTACTTTGAATAAAACATCAACTAGAAGACTACAAAATCATAAAAACCAACATTATCATTTATTGTGACAACATTTCTGCCATTTGTCTAACCAAAAACTCAATACTTCATTCTAGAGTAGGCATGACAACGTGGAGAGGTGTGAGTGAGTTTTGCCTCCCTCACCCCCGCACCCAATTAATCGGGAAAAATCCACACTCGTCCCTGTTTCTTATCGGGTGTAAAATATAGGTCCCCATCCCCGCCCGCGACGGGGTTCGGGTTTCTCTGCTCGCACCCGCACCCGCACCCATTCATATATATAAAATAATAAATTTAAAAATGATATTAATTATAATTAATATAATAAAATAATTATTATTATACATTAATAAAATTTAAAAATATTAAAATAATAATTTTTATGGAGAGAAGATTATAATTTTTAATATTTAAAAAATATTAAATATGTATATGTATATAAGATTCAAAAACGAAAATAATATTACTAGCGAGACTAGTTTGGGTGCGAGTACGAGGTGAATATCAACACCCCCAAACCCATACCCACTACGAGTTTTAATTTCCGGAAAAATCCACATTCGCACCCAACCAAAACGGGGTTTCCCTGTCTAAATCAGGACAAATTTGTGTGGATATTCGCGGGTGCGATATTTGTTGTCATCCCTATTCTAGAGCTAAACACATAGAAATAAACCACCATTTCATTAGGGACTTTGTTAAATAAGGTGTGCGTAATATCCAGTTTGTAGACACCGAACATCAATAAACTGACATATTCACCAAATCACTAGTTGAAGATAAGTTTGACTCTATCAAAAAAAAAAAACTTAAACCTTATTCTTTTATCTAACTGATATTGTGTCAATCTTAGAGTAATTTAGTTTCATACTTAGGATAAATTTTGATGTTTGATGTTTATGTTATTTTTATTCTATTAAAAAAAGGAAAATTAAAAAAAATCACAGAGACAAGTTTCATTTTCAAGTCTTTTTGTCTGATGATAAAAATGGAGAAAAATATTTGATAATGCGGGGAGAAAAAAATACTTACAAAAATACTTAGACTTAGGGGGAGTCTTAAGTAAGGGGGAGTCAAAGTATTTAAAAGAAAAATTGTTATAAAAAATACAGTTTTGTCATTATCAAAAAATGGGAGATTGTTGGAACCAAGTTAGTTTTATACTTAGAGTTTCGATGTTAATGAAAGTATTTTATGAGAATAATATATTTGACTTCACAAAAAATGGAAGAAGATTTGTGTTTTTGAAGACAATCTAAACTATGATTTGATTCAAATTTATAATTGAAGAAAATCTTTGATCAAGTTGAAAAGAAGATATGGTCAAGATTTGAAGAAGATGTGATCAACATCTTATTAACAATAAGATATTAATTATTTACAAGAAGATTTGATCAAGATTTATCTACAATGAGATATGAATTATTTACAAGAAGATTTGATCAAGATTTATCTACAAGAAGATATGAACTTCTTACAAGAAGATTTGATCAAGATTTATCACAAGAAAATTTGATCAAGATTTATCTACAAGAAGATATGAATTGTTTACAAGAAGATATGAACTATTTACAAGAAGATATGATCAAGAATTGTTTATAAAAAGAAACATTTACAAGAAGATTAATTTATTATTTGTAAAGATATGATTCAGATTTTGACGTAGGACAAAACAATGAATTGGACTTAGTCATATTCGTACTTGTGAAAGTTTAAGAATTGGTACAACATTATGTTCCCGCCTAGATCAAAGCAAGCAATAGGAATGATGTATCAATCTGAAGAATTTACAAACTCAATCTTAATAAAATACGAACAGTATTAATCTGAAGAATTTACAAACTCAATCTTAACCAAATACGAACAATATCAATCTGAAGAATTTACAAACTCAATATGAACAAAATATGAACATAATCAATCTAGAAGAACTGCTCATATTGGATTCAAAAATAAAGAATTGGCTAAAGAACATATTATCAAAAAACATATTGTTCATAATTATTTTTGAATAAGATCACTGTTGACCAAATTAGGAATGAAGATACAATTCAGATTTAAACAAGGGCTAAATTGAAGCCCTAATTTTATCTATAAATAAATACTCAAGGCTGAAGAAGAAGATCATCGAAAAATCAAAAAAAGAGTAGAAGAACTCAAGCTAAAAGTTTGAATTCAAAGAGAGAAACACTTGTTCGAATGAGAAATATTTTCTAAAGGTTTTTCTTAAAGTGTGATAGTCATTGTTATAATTAGTTTGTTAGAAGCAACTACTCAAATTTCAAACATTTGTATTCAAGCTCAAGCAATCTGGGGTTGTCAGATTGTGTTGAGAAAACTTGACTTGTAAGGTTAAGGTGTTGCGTGTCTTCAACAATTTGGGTTGTTAAATTGTGTGGAGAAGACTTGGCTTGTAGAGTCAAGGTGTTTGTGTTCCTTAAAAAGTATAGGGTTATCAGGCTGTTTTGAGAAGACTAGCTTAGAGGGTCAGATGCTTTGTAATTCAAGTTGTTGAATTAGTTGATTAAATCATTCCTAGTGAAAGGATTGGTTGTAGTCAAGTTATTGGTGAATCAGGATGAATTACTTGTGTCACTTTATTCACACACTCCTTAGTTTTGTTATTACTTCTACTCCAAGTAAATCATCAAGTCTAAACCAGTTTAATCAAATAATGAAAAAGTTATCAACTTAGTCAAACACAATTCAACCCTTTTTCGTGTTTGCACCTTCATCATTTCTTTTAGTAAAAAAATAATATTAAAAAAATTCAATTAAGATCATTAGGATAAAAATGAAAGAAAGAAATTTAAAGTATCTGCTATAAGCTTACTTTTTGGGTTTGCTAAACAGACCCGCAAGTGTAATATAAATAATTGGGAATTTGAGAAAAAATGTGAATAAAAAATAATAAATAAGGGTAAATCACTCTATCTTTATTTAAATTGATTTTTTTTTTTTGAATTTGTGTGTCCAAGTCTAAAAGAACTAAATATCAAAGGCGCTAGGAGTAGTAGCTAAATCAAGAACTTATTTTTAATAATATTTTAAAAAATGGGTTTCACAAATCTTCTATTTGTGTCTATCTTTCTCATAAATAGAACCCTATGTTTCTTTTAAGAAATAGAAACATCTTGACTCATTTAGTAGAAAGCACAAGCTAGAAGAAAGACAATGTACCACTACTTTCCTACCTTATATCGATTAAATCACTTTTTATTCAATAAACATCGTTTGGAACCTTATTATTTTGTTTGGAACAATTGAAGTTGACATGTAGATTTTTCCACACCAAGTTAGGAACACAATCATTTTTTGCTCGAATTCTCCTTTTTTGATTATGCAGATAATGGTGAGTTTAATGTGATTGAGTAATGGATATGAATGAATTATGATAAACGAGAGTGTCTCATTTTTCAACAGTTCGAGACAGACCAAAGATGATGTCCTATTAGGAGTAATAAATAAAGTAAATATCTCACTTCAGTCGTTAGTAATAAAATAAACCTAGAAATAATTGTAGGTTGTTAGTGTGTTAAGGCTGAGCTATTATGATGTGTTATATATGTCAACCTGAGTTGTCATCCCTAACTATTATAAATGACATGATTGCACCATATGATAAGTTATTGTGATGACTTGCGCTAACTATTGTGAATATGCTCTTGCTGGTGTGATAATGATTGTTACATACATGCGAAATGAAATGTGATGTGATGTAATATATTAGATGAATGTGATGCATTACATGAATTATAAAAAATGTTATAACTAACTGATGTGGATGATGTTCTTCTTTGTATAACGAGTGATTATGATGATGAGAGGAGGAAGGTAATTATGAGAGTCGTGTACCAAATGTTACATTCACGATTTAGCGATGTGAAGATGTAGTAATTGCAACATTTAGTACGCAACAATTATATTCATTAACAATATTTTTCTTTATGGTTTTTCATTATTTATATGATTTTGAAGATTACCTCAGTTATTCATATTAATCATATTTATTTTTTCTCATTTTTTTAATTAAATATATTATTTAAATTATTTATAATTCTCAATATTTTACTAGTTTTCTATAATGAAATTTTAAAAATAATTTAATTTATATAAAATATCAATATAAATATTTTTTACATTTTAATTAATTATAATTATTATATAATTAAAAATATTTAACTTTATTTATAACTAATTTTAAAGTTATTAATATAAATAATTGTGACTTATTAATCGAATAAAACTTTTTATACGAAAATTGTTATCTTGAAGAAATAAAAGATTTCCTAAGATTTTAATAAAGTATAGCATATGTATTGTCTTAATTAGAAGAAGAATAAATAAGATAATGAGATGTCATTATTAATCACTTACCTACTTGCAAGTTGCAATAATAAACCACAAAAACAAAAAATAAATAAAATAAAATAAAATAGTATGGATAATGTCATGATCCAAAACTCTAGAAAACAAATGGCCCACTCACTCACTCTCACATTTTTTGTAAGATTTGAGGAACAAGTCAAGTGTTTCTGTCTGTATCCATAAGCCTTCTCATCTCAACCATCCTACCCTCACTCTCTCTCTCTCTCTCTGGTACTCATTTCTCTTTAGATCTCTTCATTTTCCAGAACTAATAATTCTTGCTTTTGCATCCACCATTTGTGTTTTCCTATGATCTATGCACACACCCTTCTTGTATTTTGATTTGAATATTTTATAAAATGAAAGATCTGATTTTTTTTTTTTGAACTCTGGCCCAGAAAAATCTGAGTGTTGAATCAGGTTGATATGTATTTTTGGGGTGATAATAAAGTATATGGGTCCATTTCATACTTGTTTGAATTTAATTTATAGATATAAAAATTGGGTTTTGAAATGAAAGTATTTTTTTCTTCCATGGATTTAATTTTTCAGTTTATTGGTGTTGAGTTGATGCTGATAAAATCACTGAATAAAAACAAAAGTTGATTTGGGGATCTGATTATGTTTATGTTTCTGTTTCTTTTTATTTATTTTTCTAATTTTGTACATATTTCAGCTTCTGATACTTGTTGCATACCTCAAGTTTGATTTGTTTTTTCCCCCTATCTAAATGAAGTAAATCAAATGATTTCTTAGATTTTAGCTAAATCCATGTTCCGAGTAGTTTTGATCTCCTTTTACACATGGAAATGTTGTCATGTGGGTTTTTCTTTATGATATTTTGGTATTTTTGAGCTGTTTTCTTTATTCTTCATATTATTTTTGGTAGTTTTGTACAATCTTGTGAATGCATTTTTTTTTTCCTTGTTGGTAGCCACAGTTTACACTGAACTTTTCACAGAAAAAATAGGTACATTTTATACCAGATGTATAGTTTACCACTAATCATGTAAACTAGACAACTGTGATGCAATATAACTACTAGACAACTGGTTGTAGTGAAGAACAATTGATATAACCGATTTGTGTAATAGATTTTGTGGAATTTCTGAGTTTTGTTTGAAAAGCTTGGTGCTATCTAGCTTTTTCCAATTTGATATTTCATTCCTGGTCAAATTTATTTTGTTTTCAATAGTACAATATTTTTGGCATGAAGGGTGAATTTTGTGTATCGGAATTTTTCTGGATGATTTGCATGTGCTTCGATACTATGCACTGCATGGATTTGTGTGTTGAGCTCAATACTCGTAACATTTTCTTCTATGAATATGTGCATAATTGACTTAAGCTAATGAAATTACTACATTGAAATTCTAAGAGGTACTATTTGGATATTAGACAGCTAAGATGCAAGGAGGATTGCGATCATTTTTGTCAAACGGGAACGTCATAAAAAATGCTGTTTTGCAACGAGTCCGCATGGTGACTCCTCTGTTGCAGCCAGCTGCCTTTTCGCGGTTCGAGTCTGTTACGCCTGCTCGTATTGAGGAGCATGGTTTCGAGAGCGCAACGATTTCAGACATCTTGCAAGGAAAAGGTAAAGGCGCAGATGGTTCCTGGCTTTGGTGCACTACAGACGACACTGTTTATGATGCTGTGAAATCGGTAATGCATTTTGTTAGAATCCGTTTCGCAATAAATTTTGTAAGTGTTTACGCGAAATTGATGTTGCTCACTAAAATGGCATCCATTGCAGATGACACAAAACAATGTTGGAGCTTTGGTGGTTGTGAAACCTGGCGAGCAGCAGTCAATTGCAGGGATTATAACAGAAAGAGGTACCTAATGTTCATGTAGTTAATTTTTTTGGAATGAAACTTTGGACTTCATCACAAAACTTGTTAAGTAACCTGAGATTCATTAACTGACATGGAATAATGTGGAGGAGGAAAATTGCATGCTTTTGTCGATATTTTCTTGAACGCGGTTAAATGATATTAAGCTATGCCATTTTCAATTATATTTGTCATTCAATTATTGATGTGCTTCTTTTTTGTTGCTGTCCAGATTACCTGAGGAAGATCATTGTGCAGGGAAGATCATCCAAGTCCACCAAGGTTGGAGATATTATGACCGAAGAGGTATGAACCATCGTACTTATCGACTATTGTATAGGGAAATGGAAATGTCTTTTGCTTGTGATACCTACATTTTGTAGTTAGTGGTCTCCCTGCTCAGTTGGCAATATCATTTATGTGTTGGAATAATTTGTATACAAAATTCAACGGTGATTGATATTTCCTACTGAGCAGGGTACCGGTAGTTAGGGCAACATAGGAATCTTGTAGACATTTGCAAATTGTCAATTTCACCATTAATGATATCTAACACTGTTGCATTGGCTGCAGAACAAACTTATCACAGTCACCCCTGATACCAAAGTTTTACGCGCAATGCAGCTGATGACCGGTATTTATATTCTTTTTGGTCCGTTGGTTAGAAATAGCAAACACTAATCATATAAATTGCCATTAATTGATATATCATACAACTCACTAGAAAATATCCAAATCTCAAATGTAAAAGAGATAATGGGTGCCTTTGTTTCAGATTTTTTCATGAAAAAATCTATTTTTTTAAGTCAAAAATCATTTTGTAAGGTGAGAAGGTGTTTGTTTTAGATTTTTTAAAAATGATTTTGTTAAAAAAATTATTTTTTGGCTAAAAATGAAAAGCTAGTAGCTTCTCGCATTTGCCTCTTGCGGTAGATGGAAGAGAAAAACTAAACATAATTGAAAAACACGGAAGTTAACTCCTAGAGAAAATGAAGAGAAAAACTAAACACAATTGAAAACACGGAGGTTAACTCCGAGAGAAAATGGTACAATTACCGCTACCTTATTTTGAAAATCCCAAATTGTCATCCATTCATTTTTAATAAGTTTTTATATATCAGTTTACTTCAATTCATTAGTTGCGTTTTTCTTCTTCACAGGTGGCCATTTTTTTCTCTTTCCACGACGTTGTTTTTTGGTTGTGTATGTTTATTTATTGGTTTTTTTAGGAGTACTCGATTACATTGGTCAAATTTTAAAATGTGTCTACGAAATAGTCATTATAGTTTAAAAAAAAAATCATTTTTACAAAATTGTATACAAATAGGTTAAAAATTGTTTTTTTCAAAAAAAATCATTTTTATAATAGTAAACAAACGGAAATTAAAAAATCATTTTTTAAATATTTATAAAAAATAATTTTTAAATTATTTAAAATAAAAATTCTTTTTATTTAAGCTCAAACAAACGTATTCAAAGTTTGAAACAAATTTATAGTGACACTCGTCAACTTACTAGCTGGTTTTGTAAAGATAAGTTTGGTCCAATATAAAGTTTGAAATATTAAATAAGCTTGTAGCATATGTTCTCTTATTATAGTCTCTTTTCCACATTTTTATTTTTGCAGATAACAGGATCAGACACATTCCTGTCATAAATGAGAAGGGGATGATTGGCATGGTGTCCATTGGAGATGTGGTTCGTGCTGTTGTGAGCGAGCATCGTCAGGAGCTTGACCGTTTGAATGCTTACATACAAGGGGGTTATTAGTCTTTATTAGATGATGATGAAAATCCCTTGAGGGCACTCAAGCTGAGTTGAATTATCATGTAATAAGCTTGAGTGTTTGTAAATATGTTCTTGTCTGTTTTTCTGTAATTTCTCGGATTTCAGTTCTATGGACATTAATCCATAGAGTTGTAGCTGTTAATAATAACTACCGGATTCATCTTGCATGTTTGTTATGTTATGTTGATTAACTAGTAAAGATGCATTGATCTTTAACTTCCACTGTTTGCAATTGCTCTATTTTATGCTGCAAGTTATGGTCTTATGGACCTTTCTTTTTTAACTTTATCGCTTGATGCATACTTCCTCTGCTCCTCTCCTAATTATAAGTACCTATAGCCATTTTACATCTTAAAAAAAAATTATGTAATCAATTTAATGTGTGGATGTTTTCAAAACTTTTGTAATTAACTATTTTCGAAGTTGACTTTTCATTTTCAAGATTAATTAGAAGTCACGATGGCAGTCCACTTGTCTCTTGTACAAGACCTACAATTCACTATTTTTATGAATTTAATTGTCATACACTGTCCGTGTATATATTTTTGGTCCTTCTTTCATATTTTTGAACTAAAAAAAATGACGATTTGACACATTTTTAACGACGTGACATACAATTTTATAATATAGAACTATCTAAATGCATTAATTATTGATATATTATTAATTAAATTAAAAATATGAAAAAATTTCCGAAGTTGAAATCTAAGTTTTTATGACGTTTTATAATCATTCTACATCATCCTATCATATGTCACATTATTTAAAACATCTCACATCATCATTTTTTTTAGTTAAAAAATCAAAGGGAGAGACCAAAACTGTCCACTTTTAAAATAGAAGGATCAATTTCGCGAATCAGTAAAAATAAAAGAACTAAAATTGTAATTAAGCCAAAAATCAAATATCTCTAATGATGGTTGTGAATGATTGACAGGGTAAAAACTACTTATACCGATTGTGTATATGAATTAAATTTATTTTTTTAATATTTATAGATCATAAGTATTAAAATACATTAATGTATACTCTAAATTTTTTTATAAAAAAAAATACAACAACTTGGTAGCTCCCCATTCAAAATTTGATTGTTAAACATACACAATACTCTTTTTCAAAAAAAAATGTACACAATACTATAAATGAGCTTCATCAACCAGAAAATAAGCTTGTACTAGAAAGTCCTTTAGCAAGTGTCCTTTATGCTTCTTCATCAAGATCTTGGGCACCATTTTTTTTTTATGAAAAATTGACCCCCTACCCCTTTTTATCCCTATACGCCTACAATTTTCTAAAAATATCCTCAATTTTTTGCTTTTTTTATTTATTTACAAAATCCACTTTTACTTTCGGAAAACTATTTTCCAGAATTCCGGTACACAGAGTTTCACCATAAAACTTTTTACAAGTTTTCCTGCACAGAAGGATGTTTCCAGAAAACTAAAAAAAAAAATTCGGTAGATAAGAGAAAAACGTGTGTACTGGAAAACTTTTTCCAACTTTTTCGAACGTGTTTCTAGAAAACCTTATCGACAAGTTTTCCGATACACACTCTTATTTTTTTTAAAAAAAAAATTAAATTTTATTAATTTTTTTAGATCACTTTTTAAAATTAAAGTAAAAATAGTAATATTTTTAAAAAAATTATTGAAGATTTTGGGGTGGCCGTGGCCACTCTATGACAAGTTTTTCCGTACGCACCCTTATTTTTTTAAGAAAAATTTAACCTTACTTTTTTTAAAAAAAAATAATTTTTATTAATTTTTTTTGGATCACTTTGTAAAATTAATGTAAAAATAGTAATATTTTTTAAAAAATTATTGAAAATTTTGGAGTGGCCTTGCACACACTATCGACAAGTTTTCCGATACAGACCATTATTTTTTTTTTTTAAAAAATAATTTTATTAATTTTTTTAGATCACTTTGTAAAATTAAAATAAAAATAGTAGTATTTTTTACAAAATTATTGAAAATTTTGGGGTGGCCGTGACAATCTTATCAACAAGTGTTCTAGTGGACACCCTTATTTTGTTTAAAAAAAATTTAAATTTTATTAATTTTTTAGATTACTTTCTAAAATTAAAGTAAAAATAGTAGTATTTTTTAAAAAACTATTTAAAATTTTGGGTAGCCGTGGTCATCCTATATGGTAATGAAGCTACCCCGTGTTATAACTTGTTGCCGTCTTTAAAATCAAATGAATTGAATAAATACTAATATAATAAAAAGTTTTTAAAAAAAAATCTGAAACTACCGGAAAACTTGTGGGTGAAGTTTTCCGACGGAAAAATCACTAACAAATTTTCCGGTAGTTCATTATTTCCGGAAAACTTGAAAAAAGTTTTCTGAAACTACAGGAAAACTTTTTTCAAGTTTTCCAGAGTAGTGTTCTGTACCAGAAAACTTGAAAAAAGTTTTCCGGTAAAAATAAAATTTTTGACTTACTTGTGTGTACCGAAAATGTCAAAATTATTAATATATACGAGGGTATTTTAATCTTTTCACCAATATTTTGAGTATATGGATAAAAGAAGTACAGAGTAAAATTTTCATTTTTTATAGGTGTATAAATTTTACCTAAATTCTGTAAGGAATGGACGGTCACATATTTTTTCCTTTAACCAACTTAAATAAACAAACTCATCGCTAACCTAAACACAATGGGGAAACCTAACACAAGTATTACGGACCATAATAGCATTTAAAAAACTTCTATAAAATAGTGATCACAAACCCTCAAAAAATTTCCAAACCACAAGCCCATTAAACCAAAATTATAATACTGAAAACTTAATACACTATCCGTCCTACAATAATTGACCTATTTATAAAAAATATTGTCTTAAAATAAATGATCATTTCCATTTTCAATGCACTTCTTTTTTATCATATCATTTAATTAATTCTACTTGTATCATTTAATTAATACTACTTACATTATTTTCAATGTAATATCTACCACTATGCATATATGATATTAATAATGCATCATTACTTAACAAGATTAATTTGATAAAAGTATTATTATTCCTCTTATTTTTCTATTTTTCTTAATATATATGAAATAATCAAATAGTTCAGTTATTATGAGACGGAGAAAATAAACAATAGCATCTAAATGGGGAAAGCCACAAAAATTGAACACGGAGTAGGTGACCACAAATCCTAGACAAACTCTAAAATAGAGGAGAAATATTGAACACGAAGTCAGTAACCACAAACTCTATACATATTTTAAAATAGATGAGAAATAGAGGGACGAAACAAACGAGAAATCCTTACAACTGTCGTGCATATTTTTACTTAGATGATTTACAATCGACTTCTTAGGAGAAGAGAGGAGATAGAAGGCGAGAATATTGTTCAATTTTTTGCAAATTAATAGAAAAAGACAAAATACATAAAAGACTTGCCTTCAAATTTGAGAGAGAGGAAAAATAAAGGGAAAAGTTTTTAGAAGTACAAAGACTAACTTGATTCACTTAAAAGGAGAGATTGCTAAAACTACACTAAGTAACATAACTATGGGGATGCACATGGGAATAATCTAGCGTCTATAGTACGCTTTTATAATTTATCGATCAATTTGGAGATAGTTATAGTTTAAAAATCAAATTCACACTTTAAATATAATTATCTAATATTTTTAATTAGTACTCTAAGATGAAAATAAATAAAAAATAGTAGTTGAAAAGTTGATTTATCTAATTAAAAATTAAAACCACATATTAAATTTTTAATTACTCTTTCTGTTTATATTTTATTTAAAAGTATTATTTTATTTATATTTACATCTAAAAAGTAATTTTGATACACTCTTTATTTGCTCTACATCATTATATTATGTGTGATACGTAATTTACATATATTTATACATTATTCCGTTTGTTTTTAGTAATTAATTTATTTTAAAATAAAAAGTCTTAAAAAGTTGATTGTTTCAATTTTAAAGTGATATCAATTATATTTGTGTAAATTAGTATAAAATAAAATATAATTGTATAATTATACTCTTTTAATTAATGTTAAATCCATGGCTTCTAATTTAATTTTTTAATATAGATTTATGATAATTAATACACAAATACTATAAAGGCAATCTTGCCAATTTTATATGTTATCTCTTTTATTTATATAATTTTTTTTTAATATGTATGAGATGGTAGAAGTAGATTATTTGATTTTTTTTTAGTTTTGAAGTAATGTGAATTATTTTGACTGCAATTAATATTTTTTTTAGAATAAAATATAAGTAATTAAAAAATTAATATATTTAATTAAAAATTAAGTTTAGATACATCAAATTTTCAAACTAAATTAAACCGGATCAAAAATTAATTTAACCCTTTTTAAAAAAATATATAATTTTTTACCTTAAATACCATTAACTCAACTCATATGACTCGAATGAATCCGGACAACAATATCCAAAACCGAGTCCATGTCGTGTCACTTCCTATTTCCAACGCAAACACAAAGTCTACCTTCATTAACTACCAATCAAAGACGAGAAGAATGTTAGCTATTCAAACGCGAACATGACTAATGGAATGTATTACTAGTGGTTGGTTCTGACTTTATTAACTTCGTCAACAATGTTCCTTCCCTTATGCCATTGCACACGCTTTAGCTTTCCCAAATTAGTTTTTGCTTTCTTCTCTTTCCTCTTCTATTTTCATTTCTAAAATATTTAGTTACAATAAATGCACAACTTTCCTTTTTTCTCTCTATTTTAACGGTGTTAAATAAAAGAGTGTCAAGACAAAAGATGGGTTGTTGTTACAATGGTTTTTCACGGTGATAAAAATATTGGGCAGTGTTTATTTTGGTTAATTTGTGTTGTTTTAACATAAAGTTTTGATTTTTAAATTTTTGGGTTTTGAAAATGTGGAGTAGATGGTGTTATGGTGGTGGTTTTGGGTTATTGAGGAAAAGGGTGTGTTCTGTTTTCAATGGAAATCATTGTTATGGTGGAAAGATTCAACCTTTTGATCCGTTTTTGTTTGGTTTAAGGGATTTCACAATGGAGTGTGGTGAAAGGAGAAAAGGGGTTACATATTTTTCAGTTGTTGTAATGAACCAAATGAAGAGGAATGTGTGTTCTTCATCTTTTGTTTCTTCACCTGCTGGTAATAGCAGCAACTCTAATTCATCAGAGAGTGGTGGTGGTGGTGGTGGGGGTGTTAATAGCAATGGTAATGGTAATGGGAAAGAAGACACTATATCATTCTGTGAAGCTAAGAAGCTTATGAGATTGGTGAATGTGGAATCTCTTAAGATGAAACTTGGTATGGATGGTAAGGAAGTTATTGCTTATAGTGAGCTTGTTGAAGCTTGTGAGAGTATGGGTGTTGCTAGGAATTCTGATGAGGCTTCAGCATTTGCTAAGGTTTTAGATGAAGCTGGTGTTATTCTTCTCTTCCGAGATAAGGTTTATTTGCATCCTGATAAGGTTTGTATTTAACTTTTTTGTTCCCCTCTTTTGTATGTTATTAGTTTTTGGTGAATTGAGTTTGAAGTTAAGTATATGTTATTACTTTTCTGTTTGATTTTTGCTTTTGTGGGAATCACACCTAAAGCATATGACAAGGTCAAGGTTTGTTACCATTATTAGTACACGTCGCCAAATGCCATCTATTTCTTCTTTTCATGGTCCCCTAGCTTTTGGTTAGACTTGTGTGGACCTTTGAAAATAAAAAGCTTTTTTGTAGTGGTGAATAGGGGATTGGATTCTCTATAGCCAAAAGTGATCGTAGACGTGATCTCAGTCTTTAAAAAAGAATTAAAAGTCCAAATCTTGAAATTTTATTTTAACCATCAACCATTAGATTATTTTTCTATAGTTCAGGTTTATTTAACCGTGTGAATTTAGGATTTTTTGACTATAGGGAATTTGGGTCCGGTGAAGAGGGTTATGATACTATCAAAATAGAATCAAGTGTATAATTGTGTCAGTATTTGAGTGCTTCTTTAGAATTCTGCTGCCAAACCAAATTTCTTTTAGGAAGTGTACCCACCATCAACTTTCATAACTATGTTTAATTATATAGGGTGTGTTTTGCATGCTACCATCCATCTGCTATATCAATTATAAACCTTATCTGCTAGTGCTGAATTGAGTATTGTTTTCTGAAAATAAACATCTTAAGAAAATGGTCATGTAAAATGACAAATGTTAAAACATTAATTAAGAAACCAAAGTTGAAAAATATTTACTGAAAAGTGCTGTTTCTAGGCTAACAAAGCATCAAATGTTGTACTTTTCGGTAAATATTTTTTATCTGTGTAGCACCGATACTTCAGATTAAAGATGCGTCTAGTGTTGACATGTGTCATTGTCCGACACCAACACAACACTAATACATATAGTGACGTTCCATTTCTTCTATTTTTCAAATTATTATCGATGTTCAGAGTTCAGTGTCAGTGTTTTGTCTAATGTATGTGTTCGTGTTAGTGGTTTATAGCTTTTATTCCTTGATTAAGGGTATTTTTCCAAGATTCTTAAAAAGTTATGCATTTGACTTTGAATTTTCAGCATGAATGTATGTTGGTCCAAACTTGCTGATTCCTTTTGTGTTGCTTGGCCAACACGCAACATGTTTACAGGTGGTGGATCTGGTTAGAAAAGCAGTTCCGCTAGCACTAACTGAAGAAGACCATCCTATGAGGGACGAATTAAAGAAACTACTCGAAAAGAAAGAAGAAATTGATGTGTTAGCGCATAAGCAGATGCGCCGCGTCCTATGGTCTGGACTTGGTTTCGGCGTAGTTACTATCAGTATGTTCTTCAGGCTAACATTTTGGGAATTCTCATGGGATGTAATGGAGCCTATTACATTTTTCACAACAACAACTGGTATAGTTATAGGCTATGCTTACTTCTTATTCACTTCAAGAGACCCTACTTACCAAGATTTCATGAAGAGACTCTTTATTTCAAGACAAAGGAAGCTTTACAAGAGGTATAACTTTGATGTTGAGAGATGCAAGGAGCTTCAATACAAGTGTAAAACACCTTTAGATGCCAAAACCATTTTGAAAAATCGAATAGGTGTTGATCTTGATCTCGATGATGCTTTACACAGGGATTAACATTCTTTTCAGTTGATTTTATAATTTTTCTTTTTTAAAAAAATTAATCTTTTTTTGTTAGAATTAATTTTGTTCCTCCCTATTTTCACATTGGTGATGAGAAGCTTATTCTAACTTATGTTTTGGCTTGTTACTTGTGAGCCACCAATTTTTTTCCCTTATTTAACTGTTATATGTACTTTAATACAAAAGATGATTACATATTCTTCCATTTGTTAACAACGCATTGTTATTTTACTTGTGACATGAGCAAGGGTGAATCAAACCCTGTAAGATTTAGTTACTTTTAGGCTATGTAAATCACATCATTTTCATAGTTGTATATCAGTGACTGAACCTTAGTACTTTGGTGTTCTGGGCAATCAAAAAAGTATGTCATTGTAATGATCTAAATATTATTTTGTTGTTGTAAAATCATGAATATATAATTCAGTCATAATTAACATTTTTTAAAATTATTTTGATTATATGTGGAGTGTGTTTTTAGTAAATTATCATATATATATATATATATATATATATATATATATATTTCAATTGTATAACGCAAATAAAATATTAACAATTTTAATTTAAAAAAATTTCTATCTATAACAAAAAGTATGTATAATTAATTTTATTCTACAAGAAATGAATGCATTAGGGAAAAAATGATTGTTGAATCTATCAAATGACTTTTAATTCTTCAAATAGAATTTCACACCAAAATCATAAGAATGATCATATTTTGGCAAATTTTAAGATTTTCCGACATGTTTTCAAGTTTTTATCAAATTATAATGATTTAATATTTTAATATTGAATAAAATTTTAAAAAATTCATTTGTATATAATTTTTTTAATATATGTATATACTAATAAGAAATATTGCTCAGATATAAAAAAATTTGATGCCTTTTAGAAATTGAGGTTTTAAGCGGTTGTTGATATGTAAATTCGTTGAATTTATTTTATATTAAAATTAATATATAAAAGATATATATATATATATATACTTTTATAATACTATAAATTCATCAATAATTCAATCTTTCAACTTAATTATAAAGTAAAAACATACAAAATCAATATAAAGTTCTATACTCATAAATATCAAATTAAACTAAATAAATTATATTGTTGTTCGAGACTCGTCAACCGTTTGCGACTTGTCGACTGTTCACAGTGATGGTGACGATGAAGTCATGCGCGAGTTTAAAGCAAGAAGAAGAGAATGGTTTGCTTGTTTGAGAAAAATAAACGTTAGTCTGAAATGTGTTGGAGAAGAATAGAAAAATAACAATTTTTTGAATTGGATTTAAAAATTCGTGAATTTACCAATTTTAGAATCTACTAGTGAGTTATTGTATCTGAATATGTATACTCATGCAAATTTACAAGTTAATATGCGATTTTGATAACCTTGCTCTTGACTCCAACATAGCCACCATCGTTGACAAGAGGGAAAAATAGATGGACAGGGTAATGTGGTGTGTTCTATAATCACTCGTCATAACTAATAATAAACATCGTTATACTTAAGGTGTTAGCTCAGTGGTAAGAGTTTAATCTTGTAATTTTATGATAATTAACATTCTTCAAACCTCCCCACTGCATTGGTGGTTTGTAAGGAAATTATTATATAATAACCCTAGACAAATAAAATATTGTCAATTTTAACTAAAATTCCTTAAGCATGTCATCAAATGTCCATATAAAATATGCATATTCCTTTTTAATGACTTCATCATTTCAACTATCACATGCTTCATATGTTGGACGAAGACTAGACATTACTAGACTCCTCTCTAATATTAATGGACATATTGAAGCAAGAAAGATTGAGTAGAATGATATAGAAAAATATGTATAGTTACGAGTTAATAGAAAAAGTTGGAGTATGAGAAAGATTAAAAAGATAAAACAAAGACCTTTGTGCGAATAATCTACCGGGTAGTAGAGGATTCCTAAGAAAACTAATCTAGAAATATATTTCGAAACCATCAAATTATAATCAAGAACCAGTAGTGATGACATGTATGAACAAGATCTTTTAGATAACAATCGATAACAAGTTGCGGGGATAGCTCAGTTGGGAGAGCGTCAGACTGAAGATCTGAAGGTCGCGTGTTCGATCCACGCTCACCGCATTTTTTTGGTTTCTCTGGATCTATATGGATCTATATTTAGGTATGCTTCTACTCTCATACATACACGTCTGTGCAAAATTCTTTACAAATTATCAGTGATATACGAAACAAATGTGTCTTTTCGTATTAGTATTTTTTATTTATAATTTATTGTTGTCAATTATACATCGAATCATTTTTTGTAACAATCGTGTGCCTATTTAATATTTTTCTACATATAAAATTATACACATGATAATTAATGGTGGATCCATAAAATTGCTATGGTAGGACAATAAAGTAGTATATGTATTTAGATAAAAGAAAAATATTATTAATTCTCATAAAATATATAATTATAAAGACTAAATAAATTCAAAATACATAAAAACTTTTACAAATCACAATTATTCTCTATAAGATTTCATATTCCGAAAAAATGTTAAATGATTTTTTCAATGTCAACACAATCAAATATATCATTATCTATATATGTAAATAACAAATCATTCAATCGATCGTCCTCCATATAATTGCACATTCCATTCTTTACAAAATTCATGATAGAGAAACATCTTTCAATAGTCGTAGTTGACATAGACAAAATCAAAACTAATTTTAGAAGTAAATATATCATTGAATATACAATATAGAAGATTTTATGGGAACTTAAAATAAATTAATAGTATTATTAAAATAACTTTTTATTTGTTGTGAGGACAAGAGTCCCTACTTACTTTATAGTGGATTAAAACATGGTCATTCACGAACCAATTGATTAAGATAAAAAATACTTTTGATTATTAATATGTTTCTTGAATATCTTACCAATCATACACTAGATAAATAGGTGTCATTTAGTTAAAAACAGTCATTTGATAATTAATTTAAGAGGAAAATGTGTATTTAATTAGTTTTTTTTGATTATCTTTGTAAAATTATGAATAATTTATTTAACACCAAATAAAAATGTGCTACATAAATAAATTTATAAGTTGTGGAGTACACATGAATTTGTAAGCACCACTTACACAATTACTTGCGTACTATTTATTAGATTATGAATAAATTACTCATAATATTTCAAAGACAACTTAAATCTCACCATTTAATTATTGTGTAGAATATACATGATAATATTTGTTTATGGACTGAGTTTTTTTGGGTCAACTTTGTTAGTGATTGTCATTTATACGACAGTGTTCAATTAATAAGATCGATACTTTTCCGTAAAAAAAATAAAGATCGATAACTCATCGTATATTATCAAATAGAGTACAAATGCTCTTAAAAAGATAGGATATAGACATTTTTATAAAAATTTAATGACTTAATTGCAGTTTTAGTTCCCTTATTTATACTGATTCACGAAATTGGTCCCCCTATTTTAAAAGTCAACAGTTTTGGTCCATCCCTCTGATTTTTTTAGCTAAAAAATAACGATTTGATATATTTTAAATGACGTGACATATAATTCTATGATATAAAACCATATAGATCTATTTATTATTCATATGTCATTAATTAAATTAAAAATACGAAAAAAATTTGAAGTTGAAAGTTAAGTTTTTACGATGTTTCATAGGTGTTAATCATTCTACATCATCGTATCATATGTCATGTTATTCAAAACATCTCACGTAGTCATTTTTTAGCTAAAAAATCAGAGGGAAAGACCAAAACTGTCGACTTTTAAAATAAGGGGACCAATTTCGTGAATCAGTATAAATAGGGAGACTAAAACTGCAATTAAGCTAAATTTAATATATGTACACTAAAACAATTTACATTAATAATTAGTCAAAATCATTAGTTTATATCGTAAACTTATAAAATCACCCCATAACAGTTCATAATTTCTTAACCTTGTAAACTTTTTTTAAGTGCATACAATTTAAAGTCTTGTTATAAAATAAAGTTAGGGTGTGAATAGTAGTCCCGGAGAACAAGCCCACCAAACACAGAAAAAAAATCGGACAGTTTTCTTTTTCTTTTCCTTCTTTTTTCACCTCTATTGACTCCATTGTCTAGTCTAGCTTTAAAGTTTAAACAACACATCCACCCGAACCACTGCAAAAAAAAAAAAAATTGCTGTTGAAGTTGAAATTGAAAAATTAGGAAATAGGGATATTTACGAGTTGAAATTGGAGGTAGAATTGAGGAAAAGGGTAAATTAGCAGAAAGAAGAATCGGAAATGGAAGCAGTAGTGGAAGGACTATGGGGATTAGCAGAGTATCACGAAAATCGAGGCGAAATCGGAAAAGCAGTTAAATGCTTAGAAGCAATATGTCAAAGTCAGGTTTCATTTTTCCCAATTGTCGAAGTCAAAACTCGTCTTCGCATTGCAACTCTCCTTCTTCATCATTCTCACAACGTTAACCACGCTAAATCACATCTCGAACGTTCCGTTAGTTTCCTTCTATTTTCTCTCTTTAATTCAAATTGCAATTTGCTATATTTTGCTTTTTTACTTTTTAAAATAAATGTTGCTTTTAATTTTATGTGAGATTTTTGAAGTCAATTATTGTGATTTAGAAAACATGAAATGTTAGTTAGGGATGCAATATTTCTAGAAATAATGAAAACAATTCTTTTTTATGAACCATAAATACCGACATAATACTGATACATCGACACTAATAATAATTTGAGAAAATAAATTAATTTACAATTTTGTTAGTTACACCCATTTTATTTCTAGTTACACCAAAAAAAATCTTTTGTACTGACTTAGACTTATGTTTTTAAGTAAGTTTAAGTAGGTTATGTAGATTAAGTTCGCGGAAGCTATTTGAGCTTGACATGAAATAAACAAGGTGTAACTAGCAAAATTGATTAGTTGAATGTAATCGATGTGTCTATGTCATGTCGGTATTGGACACCGGGATACACCTTCTTTCAAAAGTATTAGGTCCTACCAAGATTCTTTTAATATTTTCATTGTTTTTAGAAATATAAATATTTATTCACTTTAAGAGTCTATTAAAAAGTTTTTACAAAATAAAAGTAGACTGAATTTAAGTTTTTTTTGGACTTTTTTTTAGCAATTGCTTTTGAAGTCTATACCGTCTTGTTTTGAATTGAAGTGCCGAGCTTATAGTTTGTTGAGTCTTTGTTATCATCTTGTTGGAGCTATTCCACCTCAGAAACAAGTGTTGTATAAGGGTCTTGACCTTACTGCCTCTGCTGGAAAAGAGTATGTCTCCTATACTACGCTTCTAATTTTACTACTTTTTCAATTAATGGAACCATGGTTTTAAATTGTGGTTGCGTGGAAATTTAGATATTGTGGTGTGGAGATTTTGAGAATTTGTTGTCAAATATTGGCTGATACGGTTTCAAACGCAGTCAAAAATTGCGGCTGCTTAGCATTTTTTTAAACCATGAATGTATGAATGAAACATCTTCTTTGATCATCAATAGGGTTTTAGAAAAGGTTAGTAACTGTGGTTTGGTGTGACATCAAGGTTTTTGATATTTCTGCGGGCTGCAGCTACTATCAATATTAAGGAATGTGAGAAGATCACAATTTATAACCTCGGTCAACAATGTCTTTTTTGTTTTATATTTCATTACTTAATTTTTGCAACATTAAAAACCGTTATGTTGCGGCCTAGATCGCAATTTTAGACCTTTATTTAAAACCCTAGTCTCCATCTTGTTGTGATCCTAGATATTGTGGAGAATTGCTGTCAAATGCGGCTGTAAGGTTTCAATCGCACTCAAATTGCATTCACAGACAAAAATTCATGATGTTGCGACGTGATCGTGGTAGCAGACTTTTTTTGAAACCTTTAATGGAGCACCATCTTTTTTTAGATATAGAGTTTTAAGAAAAGCTCAGCAACCGTGATTTGGATTGTGACATCAAAGTTTTTAATGTTTCTGCGATTGCAATTAATATCAAGGATTGCGGCTGCAACTGCAAGTTAAAACCTTTGTCCACAATGACTTTTGCTTTATTTTTGTTAGATCTCGCTTTCTTTGAGTTATTGGATTGACCAATCTAGCATCCTGAACTTGGGGCAATACCTTTATAGGTTGTGTACAAAGGCTTCTAAACCTTGTTTGGATGAATAGATATAATTATGATTTGTTGGATACTTTGGACAATGTTAGAACATATTTGCATGGTTTAGCTTTTGGTGAGGGGTCAAAAGGGCTTTTGAACAAAGCTAACTTATTGTTATTTTTGTAAAAAATGCATTGGGAAGTTTTTTTTTCCTGTTTGCTTCGATTGGAATCTAATTCAAACAGGCTAGTTAGTACATCAGATAAGAATTGGGGTTAAAAATGCAGTGTTCAATGGTGGGAAGCAATGTCCGTGTCTGTATAAGAAAGATACTGAAACAGATGTCGAAAAACAGTGCCGAACAATACGGATACAGAGTATCACCCTCCAAGTCTAAAAGAACTGATCACAATTAGTTCCCTCTTATTTACACTTGTTGTCTCTCTCTAAACTAACTGTAACTACCACACATTTTAACTGGGGTCTGCTAGCAAGTAGCTAATGCATTGTCAAGTAGTAGCACTTTTGCGCAGTGAATATGAACAAATCACAATTGTTTCATGAAATACTATATAGTACAAAGTATTGTCAAATAGAGGCTATAGCGACACTATAACACTATAGCATAGTAGAATTTGAACAAATTGCTATTTTCGTGATGCGTGATTGACAACACTGGTAGCTCCAGATAGTAAATAATAGTTGTATTATGCTCCATTTGTAAATTACAACAAGCTTGGTGTGTGTATTTATATGTTTTAACTTGAGGGAGAGAGTGTAAAAACAATAGCCGTAGCCTGTATATAGTAAATAGTAATGGAAAATGCTGATTAGTATGAAGGGAAATTCATAAATCGTAACATCTACACCAGAGTGTAAATTGTCAAGGAAATGTTCTGTTTTTTTTCATTCCATATCCTCAATCATGTCTGCTTTTCCCTCTTTTCACGCATTTGTACCATTTGTCTTGTACTAAATAGAAAAACTCAATAGTAATAATATACCTATACCTACAAATTTCAGCCTGGAAATTATCTTTTACTTTTTCATATGAGTGTTCGTGTCTGATAATATATATGTCAAAGGAGTTTAATATTTGATATTGATGAAGAGGCGGCAAGCTTTAATTTTTTATTTTTAAATTCGGGGCTTGGAATAGTAAATTATTTATCACATATGTTTATAATATGTTATGTTTTGTAAATACGACTGCATTGCACGGCGTTTCCCGGCAAGATTGCGCCAGAGAGGTGCGGTGCAGTGCCTGGCCACGGCTGCGTGGTTGGCCACTATCCCACTTTTGGGGTTGGCCGCAATGCTTCGCTATATGGGATTAACTACCTAGAATCTTACTAACCAATGCTGCTTCTACCTGCATGTTCATAGTCTGTTGTTTATTTTGTTGAAGGATTTCAACAAAGTTGTGGTCTTGCAACTTCAATTCACAGCTTGCAAAGGTTCTGTTAATTGAAGGAGACTACCGGGGTTCAATATCCGTCTTAGAATGTGGGTATGTCTGTGCTACTGAAGTACGCTACCCTGAGTTGCAGGTTAGTTGTCAAAGGTTACAAGAAAAGACATCTCCTTTGCCTCCTGCTCTGCTCTTTGCACTAATCCATTAGTTAACTGAATTCTTACCATTAATAGGTAGAACCTTCTTTTTTCCAAAAAAAAAAATAGGTAGAACCTTCTGGAAGCTTTATCTTTCCAACTTTTGTACAAAAAACCCCAAAATCACTTTTTTTATTGATATTTTTAGTAAAGTTATAACATAAATATAATTAAAACTAAATTGAAATTTGCAAATGAATAAATCCCCCCTTCTTTTTTCTTTCCCTTATTCTTAACTCCTCACTTTCATCTTTTTTACTTTCTTCCATTATGACAATCTTACTTCTTTTCACACACGGTGCTTATAGTAAAGGGTACTCCAATTATGCTGAGTTTGCTATAATATGGCCATTTGTCTGTCTGTAATTCCTTGTTTTATTATAATGGACCAGATGTTTTTTGCCACTTCAATGTTGCATGTCCACCTCATGCAATGGAATGATGATAATATGGCTGAGCTTGAGCAAACTGTTAATAAATGCAATGAGATTTGGGAGTCAATTCAGCCAGACAACGTGAGTTCAAATGTTCTTTAGCTTCTTGCTTTTCCTTTTGTATCCCACAGGCATGTGCATGTTTTCAACTGACCCATACCATGGTTCCTTTTTATTCTAATCTAATGCTTTCCTCCTTTGCTTCCACACAATTTTCAGAGACGACAATGCCCTGGCTTGCTCTTTTATAATGAATTACTGCACATATTCTATTGGATGCGGCTATGTGATTACAAGAATGCTGCACCCCATGTAGACAATCTGGATGTTGCCGTGAAGGCCGATAGGAAGCAAACACAACATATGCAAGAGCTAGTGAAGGAGCTCAGTGCTTTAGATCAAAGTCTATCCAGGTCTGATCTTCACTACAGGGAAAAGGTAGCACTGTCAGAAAAGCAAGCAATGATTCAAGAACAGTTGAGAAAAATGAATGGGTTCAGTTCAATTGGGCGGGAATCTCTGGAACCAGTATATTTTGGGAATGGCAGAAGGACACTAGGAGATAAGCTTCAGTTAGCACCGCCTCCTATAGATGGGGAATGGCTTCCTAAAAGTGCTGTCTATGCATTAGTTGATCTAATAGTTGTAATATTTGGGCGCCCAAAAGGACTTTTTAAGGAGTGTGGAAAGCGCATACAGTCTGGGATGCTTATAATTCAAGGTTGTCCAGAAACTGTTTTTGATCTGCGTTTTGCGTAATTTTTTCTTGTTTTGGCTTTTGATCTATATGTCCAATCATAGCAGTAAAATGTCTTTTCTTCTGGTTTCTAGGATTTAATGTCCAATGCATTTTTGAAACACCATTTGATTAGAAGCATCACTCTGAATTTTTCGTTCTGAAAGCATGATTAATGAGTTGAGTTGTTTCTGTTATCGTGCAAATTGATTTTCATATTATTCC
Source organism: Cicer chorassanicum (assembly GCA_037974735.1). Taxonomy (NCBI): domain Eukaryota; kingdom Viridiplantae; phylum Streptophyta; class Magnoliopsida; order Fabales; family Fabaceae; genus Cicer; species Cicer chorassanicum. The sequence continues at coordinate 37,490,759 of JBBPBP010009778.1, read as the reverse complement.
TTGCTGGTGTGCATTGCTGTGTGGAGACTAGTAATCGTTGCCAGTTTTGACTCATTTTTCTTATGGAAATAATATTTCTTCCTTGCAGATGAGTTAGTGAAGCTTGGAATTACTGATTGTGTCAGAGGTGAGATTCATTATTCTTATATTACCTTCAAGATTCTTATGCTTCCATGCAAACAAGGTTTTCATATGCAACCTTATTGAACTTTCTTGTTTAGCAGAAGTGGACTTGCAACACTCTTCTATCTGGATGGCTGGAGTATACTTGATGTTACTAATTCACTTTCTTGAAAACAAAGTGGCCATAGAGCTCACACGAGCAGAATTCGTTGAAGCACAAGAGGTTGGTTATGTTCCCGTTGTTTTTATATATTTGGATTCCTATTGTACATTTTGTGAGCCCTAAGGACGAGCAATGTTATTAATAGCTGATGGTGGTTCATGGTGACAAGCCCATAATCATCCACAAAATGTACTGGACAGCATTGCGACCTTTGGTGGGAGTATGGTGGCTATAATAAAAATATTTCTCTCTCTCTCTCTCTCTCACACACACACACACACACACAAAAAGTATACTAAAAATGTTGTAGAACATAATTTAAAAAACAAGGAGAAAAAACAACCGTTAAACAAAGAAGACAAAATCATATAATAGAAACTCAACAAAAATAAAAGAAACAGGACCCTAATATAATAATATTCTTTTTGCAAAATATAGACTGAGAAGCTCACAATTTACAAAACAGAGTGAAAAAAATAGAGATAGATTTCTATATAGAATAAGAGAACAAGAAAAGAACAGAGGAACTTAGAAAAATGGAAATAAATAATACAAAAGGAGGAAGAGAAAACATGGCTTGCTTGCAACATGATATACCTAAGAAAACTGAAGTCATTCGCAATGAGCTATTCACTGGAGATGTGCTGTTCACCAAATTGGGCAAGTGACTCGTAAGAGATGATAGAGATGTGTGGGTAAGAGGCGAGGCGACAGAGTAGTGCAAGTGATCGATGGCAGAAAAGTTGAGTCAGTTGTGTGCAAAATGGGTTTTTAGAGGTTAAAATAGTTCAGGTTTGTTTTGCGCATCTTTCTTTTCCCTTTTATGTTGATTTGGTGCTTTTTCTACCATGCCCGTCATGGAAATAGTGGCGTCCATGTAAAATCTGCCCCAACATTGCCTCAAAATGGCATTTTGCAATAAAATTGCCACACTATTCAGTCATGACAGCCATTTAAGAACATTGAGGATGGGATTGAGACGAAGTAATAGCTTGCATTTTATTCTGTTAAACTTCAAATCTCATTTAATATCTGCCAAGATGGCTTGCTTCTGGTGGTATTTTTCTTGTACTAGTGTTTTGGATTTTGCATCCTGTTATACTTCATATTTGAAATCATTAATGGCATTGTGTGCAAATTTTCAGGCTTTGGTACAGATGAAAAATTGGTTCATGCGGTTTCCAACAATATTACAGCCATGTGAATGTATCATTGAGATGCTTAGAGGCCAATACGCTCATTCTGTTGGGTGTTATAACGAAGCTTCCTTTCATTATATTGAAGCAGTAAAGGTATATATAGGATATGTCTATAACATAGATGTGATATTTTTGTAGTGATCAAGATGTAGTCTTTACAGTTTTGTAATTGTGATACATTCATATGCTGGGTTGGGGAAACGGTCATCCAGAAATAACGCTACATATTTTGGTGTAGCTTACAGAGAGCAAATCAATGCAAGCTATGTGCCAAGTCTATGCAGCTGTTTCTTATACCTGCATTGGTGATGCTGAATCTACTTCACAGGTGGAGTAGTACCTCTAATTAAATCAGTGCTATTTACTTTTTTTTTGAAGCAGGTTGATCTCATGAATACTATTTTTTGACCAAAACAAGTTTGCCTGCAGGCACTTGATTTGATTGGGCCAGTTTATGAAGTAATGGATTCTTTTGTAGGAGTTAGAGAGAAAACAGGTGTTCTTTTTGTTTATGGTCTTTTATTGATGAAGCAACAAGATATACAAGAAGCAAGGTAATTAATTTTTCATGTAATTTTTGTTCAAATTCGATCAGGGTTGTTTGTCTGGACGTGAATCCCCAATTCATAGTCTTGTTTATATTGGAAATGTTTCTACTTTCTATATCTAGTTGATATAAAATGATATAAATCAATGAGGAAGATTTCCCAAGAATTCAGTTGAGTTTATCTGCAAATACAAAATATAATGTTGACATGTTTCTGCTTTGTCGGCATCACAACTATAATTCTTCAATTTGTTCAAATAACTTATTTTGAATAAGATTATTTTGTATTCAAAATCGCTTATCATCAAAAGCTTTCTGACAGCTGGTCATATTTATTTTTAAACATACAAATAACTATTTTTTTAGAAATAATAAGCAAAGATTAATAATTAGTTCATGTCTGCAAATGCAATTAAAGATCAGAGAACATGTCTTAAAGAAAATATTTATCTTATCACACATTCCTCAGTATCTCATGATATTGTTAGAAACCAACTGGTATATTTCTGTAAAATGAAGATTACAATTATATTCTTTGGATATTTGAGAGATCCAGAATTCTCCCAATAGCTAATAGGCCCCCAAATTCATACAAATGCCAAGATAACCAACCCCTATGACTTTCATTTATTTTATACATAAAATAACTACCCTATATACATAAATAAACTGCCACGGCAGTTACCAAACTGACCACAAGTCAGTTTCTTATTCCCATCTTATAGACATGCTATTATAATAATGTATAATATTTATTTACTAATAATAATTATAACAATGTATAATATTTATTTACTAATAATAATAATAGTCTAACAGATATTTTGAATTTGCACATGTCTGAGTGAAGAAGACTGGAATCACAAAATTCCCGAGCTTGAAGAGGGATACAAATCAGTTTAGAAAATCAGACCAGACTGTCCAGTTCCACCAGGAAACTGTTGAACTGGCATTACATCTGGTCCAGTCAATACTCATATCATAATTGTTTCAGTTGAAAACTGTTGAAGAATCAAGAGAAATCATATTTGATTCTCTTTTATTTTATATTTATTTTTATTTTATGATTTTGTCATTATTACTCAGTATTACTATTGTAATTTCTTTTCCTATATAAACAGCTTAAGGCTGTAGTAATAAAATATGAAAGTATTATATTATTTTGTCTTTTACTTTCTTCATGGTATCAGAGCTCTGGTTAGGGTTCTGTAAACAACCCATCAGGGTTTGTGGCTCTAATCAACTGAGCTATGGCACAAAATACCCCATGGAAGGCAGCCCTTATGAGTAGCGGTGGCAGCAACGACGATGGTTTGGGTAAAAAATCAGAAGTAGTCGACAACGCCCACAGTATGGGTTTAGGCAGCGGCCCAGGCGGCAGTGGCGGCGGCCCAGGCGGCAGTGGCGGCAGTGGCGGCGGCCCAGGCGGCAGTGGCGGCAGCCCAGGCGACAATAATGGTTTATCTAACAATGGTTTTTCCAACTTTTTTGGCCATGAGGGAACTTCTAATGTCCTCAAGGTTGAAATTCAAAAACTCAATGGAAAAAATTATGTTGAATGGTCCCAAACCACAAGATTGATATTAGACGGTAAGGGAAAATATGGTTTCCTAACCGGAGAGGTGCAAATGCCTGCCACTACTGATCCGAATTACAGGTTTTGGAAATCTGAGAACTTTGTTATTATCGCTTGGCTGCTTAGTAATATGGAATCAATGATAAGAAAACCTTTTATGTTTTTGCCTACTGCAAAGGAAGTTTGGGAGGCAGTCAAAGAAACATATTCTGACATTCAGAATTCTTCTCAAATTTTTGATCTCAAATCACGATTGTGGCATGCCAAACAAGGAGATAGAGATGTCACTACCTATTACAATGAGTTGATGACACTATGGCAAGAATTGGATCTCTGCTATGATGATCATTGGAAGTGCTGTGAGGACAGTGTTTTGTTTCTTAAGAGACAGGAGAACGACCGAGTATTCATGTTCTTGGTTGGGCTTAATAAGCAGCTCGATGAAGTCCGTGGCAGAATATTGGAAAAGATTCCATTGCCATCACTTCGGGAAGCGTTCTCAGAAGTTAGAAGAGAAGAGGCGAGACAAGGTGTTATGATGGGTAAGACACCTTCTGTTGGTGAGGTTGAAAGCGCTGCCCTAATCTCTAAGAATGAAGACGGGAAGAGAGATGGCAAGAAACCATGGTGCGAACATTGCAAACGTCTAGGGCACACACGTGATACGTGTTGGAAGCTCCATGGAAAACCTCTAAATTGGAAGAAAAAAGAAGGAAACGAAGGTCATGCCCTCCAAGCTGGTACCTCTAATCAAGAGAAGCAGTCCCCTTCAAGCCCATCTCCTTTCACCAAGGAACAATTAGATAAATTGTACAAACTCCTTGAGTCTCAAACTCCTTCTTGCTCTATAGCTCAAAGAGGTAATTTTCCAAATACTGCTCTACTTAGTGTCACTCCCAGCCATACTTGGATTATCGATTCTGGTGCTACTGATCATATGACTGGGGAGTCGAGTCTATTTTCTTCTTATAGTCCTTGTGCAGGTAACCACAAAATTAAAATTGCAGATGGCTCTCTTTCAGCCATTGCAGGGAAAGGTTCTGTTATTCTGTCACCTGTGTTAACCTTAAAAGATGTCTTACATGTTCCTAATTTATCATGTAATCTGTTATCCATTACTAAATTAACAAAGGATATAAATTGTCAAGCTAACTTCTTTCATTCTCATTGCACTTTTAAGGATTTGAGCACGGGGAAGATGATTGGCAATGCTAAGGAGAGTGGAGGACTCTATTATCTTGACAACGGACTCGACTTCAAAGACCAACAAAAAACAAGTACCTGCTTTGAATCTATTTTTGTCTCTTCTAATAATGATGATATTATGTTATGGCATTTACGGTTAGGACATCCTAGTTTTCCGTATTTGAAACATTTGTTTCCCAAATTATTTTCTAAGAAGGATCCGTCTTTATTTCATTGTGAAACTTGTGAACTTGCTAAACATCACCGTTCTTCTTTTTCTACACAACCATATAAACCATCAAAACCGTTTGCAGTTATTCATAGTGATGTTTGGGGTCCTAATAGAATAAACACCTTTTCTAATAAAAAATGGTTTATAACTTTTATTGATGATCATACTAGAATTTGTTGGGTATATCTATTAAAAGAAAAATCTGAAGTTGGACAGGTTGTCAAAAACTTTTTTACAATGGTGCATACTCAATACCAAACAAATATTCAAGTCTTCAGAAGTGACAATCGTAAAGAATATTTTAATACACTTTTGTCCGATTTTTTTCTTGCAAATGGGGTTGTTCATCAAAGTTCTTGTGTTAATACACCCCAACAAAATGGAATTGCAGAGAGAAAGAATAGGCATCTTCTTGAGGTTGCTAGAGCTTTACTATTTGCAAATAACGTTCCAAAATATTTGTGGGGTGAAGCTGTTTTAACTGCATCATATTTAATTAATCGAATGCCATCTAAAGTTTTAGATTTTCATACCCCTCTTGATGTTTTTCGAAATTATTTTCCTTTGACTAGTGTCTCTGCTAATTTGCCATTAAAAGTTTTTGGTTGCATTGCTTTTGTTCATGAACATAAACACCTTGACAAACTCGAGCCACGAGCAATAAAATGTGTGTTTACCGGTTACTCTCCAACTCAAAAGGGGTATCGATGTTTTGAACCGAAATCAAAAAGAATTTTTGTAACCATGGATGTTACTTTTGTTGAAAATCAACCATTTTTTACTGACATTCATCTTCAGGGGGGAAATTTTAAGGAAGATTCATCTTTTACGTTTGAAAACATCATTACTTTAAGTGATATAGTGTCGTCACAAAATTTTGAGACTTATATAGATGCACCAAAAGAAAATGCCCAAGAATCCATATTGAAACTCAATCCACTTATGAATGAGGTTTCGACAGATTCGGGGGCGACAATTTCAAATCAAAATCACAATGATCAAAATCACAATAATGAAGGACCACCTGAAATGCCACAACATAATGACTCAGATAAAGAGACACAAAGCAGGTTTACTACAATTGACCCTACTTGGAAGGGAAATGTCTTTGAAAGAAGAAACCATAAACAGAGAAATGAAGGACCCATTCTCCGACCCTTCCAAGATTCTGAACCAATAGATAATCCAACACATCATCTTGGTACAGGTAAGTCTTCTTCTGTTGTTGAGAGTCATGTCGAGTATCCTGATATAGACCTTCCTATTGCAATTAGAAAACCTGTTAGATCATGCACTAAATATCCTTTGTCTAATTATGTGTCATACTCAAAATTGTCTTCTTCATTTGCTGCATTTACCTCTAAGTTGTCTGCTGTAGAAATTCCAAAAAATATACAGGAGGCTCTAAAAATTCCAAAGTGGAAGGAAGCTGTTCTTGAGGAGATGAGAGCTCTTGAGAAGAATCAAACTTGGAGAGTCATGACGTTACCTACAGGAAAGAATACTGTTGGTTGTAAATGGGTATTTACTGTAAAATATAATTCTGACAACACAGTTGAAAGATACAAGGCACGCTTGGTTGCTAAAGGGTTTACTCAGACATATGGCATTGATTACTCAGAGACTTTTGCTCCCGTTGCCAAATTAAACACTATTAGAGTCCTCTTGTCCTTGGCAGTGAATTTAGATTGGTCTCTTAACCAACTTGATGTAAAAAATGCTTTTCTGAATGGTGATTTGGAGGAGGAAGTATACATGGATAGTCCACCTGGCTTTGAAGATAAATTTGATTCAAATGTGTGCAAACTACAAAAATCCCTTTATGGTCTCAAGCAATCCCCAAGGGCTTGGTTTGAAAAATTCACTCGGTCGGTCAAAAAAGCAAGGATATATGCAGGGACAATCAGACCATACTCTGTTCATGAAATTCTCTAATGTTGGTAAAATTGCAATTCTAATTGTATATGTAGATGATATTATTCTCACAGGAGATGACATTGTCGAGATGGAAAGGTTGAAGAAAAATTTGACACAAGAATTTGAGATCAAAGATTTAGGCGCGCTTAAATATTTTCTTGGTATGGAAGTTGCTCGCTCAAAGAAGGGAATTGTTGTTTCTCAAAGAAAATACATCCTAGATCTCTTGGAAGAAACTGGGATGAGTGGGTGTAAACCAGCAGATACTCCTATGGAATTAAATGCTAAACTTTGGGAGAAAGGCAGTGTTCCTATTGAGATTGGAAGATACCAGAGGTTAGTCGGCAAACTTATTTATCTAGCCCACACTAGACCTGACATCGCTTTCTCTGTGAGTGTTGTAAGCCAATTCATGCATTCTCCCTATGAAGAACACTTGGAGGCAGTTTATCGGATCTTAAGGTACTTGAAATCCAATCCTGAAAAGGGTTTGTACTTCAAGAAAACTAATGACAGAGAAGTATCTATATTTACAGATGCTGATTGGGCAGGATCAATTACTGATAGAAAATCCACCACTGGATATTGTGCCTATGTTTGGGGAAATTTAGTTACTTGGAGAAGTAAGAAACAAGGGGTTGTTGCTCGAAGTAGTGCAGAAGCTGAATTCAGAGCAATGGCTCAAGGAATCTGTGAACTTTTATGGATTCGTAAACTCTTGGACGAATTGAAAATGAAAGTTGACTCACCCTTAAAATTGTTCTGTGATAGCAAAGCAGCAATAAGTATAGCTCACAACCCTGTACAACATGATAGAACCAAGCACATTGAGATTGACCGCCATTTCATAAAAGAAAAAATTGATGCTGGAATTATATGCCTACCATTTGTGACTTCCAATCAGCAAACTGCTGATATCTTGACAAAAAGTTTGGCAAGACCCAATTTTGAGCGACTTATAGCCAAGTTGGGCATGACAGATATCTATGCACCAACTTGAGGGGGGGTGTTGAAGAATCAAGAGAAATCATATTTGATTCTCTTTTATTTTATATTATTATATTTATTTTTATTTTATGATTTTGTCATTATTACTCAGTATTACTATTGTAATTTCTTTTCCTATATAAACAGCTTAAGGCTGTAGTAATAAAATATGAAAGTATTATATTATTTTGTAACTCTGGCTCTGACCAGTCAAATATTTAAACTGGCTGAAGATGGCCTGGTTTGGGTGGCTGAATATTTTTCTAAAATCAATTCCCTCAAATAACCTGCACAACAATTTTCTTCCCCCTTTCCTACAGACCATGTGGCTTTCAAGTTTTTCTATTGCACTTTTCAATGGTCAACATTTGTTTCGTGTGATGAGAATGTCCACCATTAATCAAACCTGCTATATAGTGCGTCTAATCTCAATGTTCTTATATTATTTTTGATAAAATATATTTTTATCTATGTATCCACATGAAAGAATATCCTTTACCTATATATTTTATCTATAATTTAAGATCCCCAATTTTACTATTGACCCTTGATTCTTTTATTTCAACGGTTCAGTTTTTTAAACATGAACACAAACAATAAGAATAGTTTCTGCGCCTTAGTTTGATGTTTCTTTCTATTTCTTCTACCTTCGTCTAAGTTGCAAATTTGTTGTAGAAATCGCTTGGCGAGGGGAGTACAGCTGACACATACTTATTTGGGGAACCTTCAACTTATTTCCCAATATTTAACAACCCTTGGCAGTTTGGCCCTTGCAATGCATGACACTGTACAGGCCAGGGAGATATTGAAATCGTCTTTGACCTTGGCAAAGAAGCTTTATGATATTCCTACTCAAGTCTGGGTGCTGTCTGTTTTGACAGGTACCTCTCGTAATAGTTATTGACTGCAAAATAACTTTTTAATTACTTTAAATGTGTCAAAGTTTTAGTTTGTAGATCACACTATTTTATTCTTGTCTATGTATTTAGATAGCTTCCACCATGCCTTGCATTTCTTGCAGTGTGCTCTGTTTTGGTTTGTTGATAAACATTGTTTAAGGGTGGGCCTTTTGTCTCTGAACTGCATGGACTGATTGTCTAATTATACAGCAATCTTTTACTTGTTTGAGTGTTACTTTGCATGGTAATTCTAGGCCAGATTCTTTTTGGTTTTAGTTATCCAAATGATCTGCAAGAGGTTTGACAGATGAAAAGGCACCTACTTTTCTGTGGTTATGTCATCCTGATTCAATATTGTTCACAGAGTAATCCCCTCTGTTGCTGGTCTGTCAAACTTTGTCATGGGTTATAGTGGGAGAGAGAGAGAGTGAAGAGGCAGCTTTTTATGTGTAATCTATTTGTGACAAGAAAACATTTTTGTAAGGATCCTGTAGATATGGTGAACTTTTTCTTTGTAAGAGCTGTGGTATGGCTCGATTGGTCCAACCCGTCAGATTAGAACCAGTGATCCAAGAAGAATATCATTGTTTGGAACAATTGATTCCAGCCCTGTTCAGCCTCATTACTTAGGCTCAGAAATCTGCCATGGGAGGCAAATTCATAAATGGTTATGGGTTATGTCATTTTCCCTTGGATCCACATTCCCTTCTGCACAAAAACAATTCTAGTTTTAGGTTTGTTTGTGAAAGCAGAGTCTCTCAGATTTGGAGCTCTGATGCCATATGGAAAATTTGAAGGTAAAACTCTCTTGTTCATTCATCAAATGAACATACATATATAGGACTTCTAATGCTAATTCTAGTAATAAGTGACAACGTAAACTATCCTAATCCCTTGACTTACTACACATGTTCCTAAAATTTATAGATTTCCCCATGTGTGGGATGTAGTTGTTTTTAGTAACCCCTTGCCCCATTTCCCACTATTTGATAAATTGATTCTATTCTTAGTGAATTGCTGTTTGTTGCAATTTTTCATGTCCTCAGTATCTCATTAATCTCTGGTTTAGTATACCTACTTTCTCTTCTTGATCCTATTCAGCCTTCTTTGGATATGGTTGAAAGGATCTGGACCCTGAGTTATCATGGAACCTATACCTGTCAACATTATTTTTTTCCCAGTTCCATCCTCTCCTTGTGCGCATTCTGACCTCACTAATCTTATCAAGGAAGCAGGTGGCTTTCAAGGTCAGGATTTCATGTGATCTGGATTAACTCGATTATTATTAGCGATCTGATGTAGGTTTGAAGATTCGGTAGGAAATCATTTCCTGATGTGTCATGCTTTAGCAGTTTAAAGGCCTAAGTACTTTATTTTTACGTTGTTCTCCTGCCAAAAGAATTTGGAGTTTTTATTACTTAACCAGAGTTAGAAATGTAAGAAAATGGGAGAAAGCGTTGCAGAGAGATTCTCAATAATAAGGAAAAACATTGAGGAAGTGTTGTCTGAACTGCACAGTATTATTAAATGAATGAATATGGTTGATTATACCCGTGACTGTCAATCTCTTGAGTTAACTCAGAATCGTAGTTATAACTCTAGGTATAAAAGTCAAGTCAACTTGCTTATGAGATTGTTTGTGTAAACTTGAGTAGACTCGTATAGATTTGCATAGAATCACAAGTTTGAGGGTGCATGAACTAGTCAATAACATAATGGTTATTTTCTCCCATGAATGCCTTAAATGACAATGGTCAATTTTTTGTTGTTGAAAAGCCTAAAATGGAACAGTTGAATGATAAGGCTGCGTGGTGCACAAAACATTAACTTCTCTATTATCATGGTATTTAAAATTGTGATTCAACTCACAAGCTCGCATGATCTTATGATCTTCTACGAGTTGAGTCTACGGAGATTTAATGAGTTTACGTAGACTCTCGTGTTCGAAATAGTAAGCTAAGCTCATTAAATCTCCGTAGACTCAACACATTTATAGAGGACTAGCTCGGTACTTAGCTAACACATTTGCTGTTAGATATTGGCAACATTGATAGACATATTGATGGGTGGATGAATGTGTTTTCTTCATTTCTTTCTTGTTAAGATTTCTTTTTATCATAAAAAATACTCTACGAATATACTTCTCGGTTCTTGCAGCTTTATATCAAGAATTAGGAGAAACAGGAAACGAAATGCAGAATGTTGAATTTCAGACTAAAAGATCTGAAGATCTGCAAAAGAGACTGGCTGATGCACAAGCATCCATATATCATATTGAAATAGTAAGCTAAGCTCATCTTGACAAAGCAGTATTATCTGTGTTTAGGTTTTTAGTTAATTAAATTTTGTTTCACCATTTTTATTAACAGATTGACAAAGTAAGATTTGAAGTTCAAAGGTTACATGAGTTCGACATCAAGCGTGCAATGGCAGGCCCAACCGTGGAAGTCAATCTTGATATTCCAGAATCTATTGGCCTGTCAGCACCCTCACATGCTCCATCATCATCAAGGCTAGTTGATATAGATGGTAGCAATAAAAGACGTGGAAAACGGAGAATTTAGTGTTTTCCTCATTGAAGTGAACCCGGTATATTGTTGTGAATTAATTACAGGTAATTGCTCCAAGGTGCAAGCAGGTTGAAGAGTTTCACAGATAGGTTTCATCGTACCTCTTGTCCACAAGGCTGTCTATCATGCATGCATCACTGTTAAAGATCCTGTACAGTTAATATAGTATGTACTCATAAGTTATACTGAGTAGGATAGATGGTAGAACTCACTGGTTGACATGTTACAAATAGGGATTTTTTTGTATCTAAATAGTAAAAAGTAGAATAGGTTTTATCTAAGAGTTAAGTCACAACTTCTTGTGTTCGATTCATCTATTTATAGCATTTGTTTTTAGTTCATAGATGTCATTTCGCTTTCTAATTTAGTGATGTCATATTGGAAATTAATTGCAAAAGTGTTGAGCAAATAGATTTTCATGTATACCAAAAATTAAATATTTATCTTTGACAAGGAACATCTTTTGCCCTATATCCTTTTACTGCAATGCAGTATGGTGTGTTTGGTGCTGAGATGTATGCATTTGATTGTTCAAGGTTGGAGAAACAGGGATGATAAGTTGTTGTATTAGCATTTAGGCTAAGTGCATCCTTATCCTTTGAAACCTTTAAGTAATTTATTTTTAACAAGTTAGTCCTTTAGTTTATATTTGTAATAAGTTAGTCATTTAAGTCAATAAATGTTTACGTAGTTAACTTTTTAAATGCATTTCATTACAAAAAGCTTATGTGCAATCTCAAATATCAACTACAAATAAAACTTTTGTTGTGTTCAAGAATGTTGGAACATCTAAACCATCAAGGTTAAAGAAGTCAATAAGACAGTCAAAGTAATAAATTTAAGCATGTTTATTTTGAAGTGTAAATGTTTTTTTTTTAATGGTCTGTTTTGGATTATTTAGTGATCAATTATGAAATTAATTTGAATTATATAAAAGTTCCTTTTTCAATGTTCTATTTTGGATTCTTGAACAACATTAAGTTTTTTTTAACCATAATTTGTTTAAAAGATTAATCATGTAAACTGTTATAGACTTAAAGGATTAATTTATTGCAAATAGACTTCAAAGATTAACTTGTTAAAAAAAATTTTAAAGGAGTAAATTTGTTCGAAAGAATTACTTCAAGAATCAACATATATGCATTTATCAAGCTTCCATGCCTTGGCTTCAATTATCCGCGCTAGCAGCATTTGGTATTTGGGACAATGCTTCCCATCTGTAATCAATGATTATGACAATGAAAAAGTATGGATAGTATACCCCAGGACATGAAGATAAATGATGATCACCTTGATTGATAAAGATGATGGAATTATGAGTGTTTTGTTTTGATAAAAAGAAAATGAATCCTTGTCTATACAAAGATACATTAATGAGTTACTACATTCGAAATAAAATATGAAATAAAATATAAGTAAAAATAATAGTTGAAAAAAGTAATGTATTTAATTAAAAATTAAAATCAGACACATCAATTTTTTGATAATTCTTTTTACTTATATTTTATTCTAAAATAGTATAATATAACTTAGAGACTGTGAAAGATACATTAACTTTTTAATTATTTTTTTATTTATATTTTATTTCAAAATAGTATAATATAACCTACAGATCGTGTAAGCAGCATACTCAAGTAGTTTAATATTTTGTAAGTCATGTAAGGTGTAAGCAGCATGCTTAAGTAGTTTAATGTTTTGTAAGTCATGTAAGGTTTTTTTAATAAACTGATGGAAACTAATAAAAGGACTACATTACTTAACATTTTGTAATAACATAAAATATCAACTTAAAAAAAAGAAGATAATAAAAGACTAATCAAAAGCTTTAAATTAAGTCAAGAGATTAGGAAAATAACTTTGCCTTTATATAAATTATATAATTTTTTTAAGAAAAAAATTTATTAAAAAGAAAAGGAAAAACAAAAACTATACTCTTTTAATATGTTTTTAAAGTTATACAAATATTTAAATGCTTGTAGAGAACATCAAGAAATATAGACCATTTGTAAGATTGGATAAATGTTTTTGAATGATTAGTATTAGATATATATTATTGCAGCATTTGATAGAGTTTCTAATAATCATATATTTTAATTGCATGTAATACAAACAAAATGTAATTTAAAAAACTAAATTGAAAAAAAAAACTCAAAGGACTTTAACAAAAATTAGATTAAAATTATAAAGGAATATATATGTATTTTGTTTCCAAAAACCAATTTATTATTTTCATTTTTCAGAATTTAAAGTGAGAAAAATGTAAAAACTAATATTAAGCCAATTTTTTTCAACCTAACCTTTCTTAGAGAGAGGTAATTTGAAGTCATTTTTTTATTCGAATCATCTTTTTGTGTCGTTTTTTCTTTTATTTTGGACAAAGTGGTTTTCACGCATATTTGATTTTCTTTCACGTTTTTTCATGATTATGTCGATCTGAGTGCGACATTATTTTGTTCGTTATTTTGGTGCGATGTTTGATTTTCTAATCTATTATAGTGTACGTTTGATTTATATTAACAAATTGACTTCCATCCATTATACATTCACTTAATTAGTGTGGAACCCGTGTCAAGTACCAGATAAATAATCGTCGAAATAACTTTATTCAAATTATTTTTTACAAAATCAATTAAAGTAATTTGATTCATGAGGTATATATTGTAAGTGAATATTGTCAAATATTTGTTAGGTTATTGTATAAATAAATTTTATTAAAATAATTTTGAAAAAATAGTTTTTTTAATAAATTTTGTGGTCATATTATAATATAGTCATTAATATTATATTTTTGTGTTACACATATAATATATTAGATGATAGGTAAATAAATTAATCTATTTGAATTCATATTGTAATTTTATATTTTAAAGGAGGAAATAAATATTATAAAGAAAAAGAATTGAAGTGAACTATAACCTTATTTGAAAAGTTAATATATAATTACAATAAAAAATATTTAAATAAATAAAATTTAAAATTTTTTTAATAATAAATAATGTCATTCTTTCATAAATTAGTAGCAATTCACGTGATTTTTACATAAATTTTTGAGATAAATTGTGATAATTCTTTTTTAAAAATTTAAATTAAATAATTTCAATTTTCACTTAGTGACTTTGTTGTGAAATATTATACATGCAAAGATAGGAGTATTTCTGTCACTTTAATTATAATATTTATAAATATTTTTTCATTTTATACTGTTAATTTAATTGCTGTAAATGTTTTCCACAAATTTTTCTTTTTCAGTTTTAGCAAAACTGAATGAGAAAACTTGATCGCAATGTGCCGATGTATGCGTCATATATTGTTGGGGAATAGGATTTAGGGAATGAATCTCTACTTTGACTTCACTTGTTTGCAAAAAACTAATAAAATACTCCTCTGCAAAAATCAAAATCAAAATGAATGAACTTGACTGAGAGAAAGGGGAAAGGGGGCAATACCATTACTGCATTAAAACACCTCTCTCTCCTTGTCTTCCAAAAAAAACTTATTCGCTACTGAATAGAAAAAAAATAAAAATAAAACTGCAGCTCTAAAAAATGCTTGCTGCTGCTTCGAGGCACGCAAGACCCACCATCGGCGGCAGTAATCCTGTGCGGTCACTTTTAACTGCTTCCGGAATCACCACCGTCTACCCGACTCCCATCACAATTGCTTTCCGTTATCGTTATAGTTACGGTATCAGTTACAGTAACGGAATCAGTTTCAATAACCGCAAATCCACACCATGCCCGAACTTACTTTTCTCTATAAAAGGCTTTCTCTCCGATTCATCACCATCTTCTTCTTCACCACATAACAGAGTAACCAAACCATTCACACCACAACCTGTTCGTTTAAATGCCTAACTCAATTTACTTCTTTCGTTTTCATTTTTTTTAATTGAATTTTCAAATTTATTGGCTTTTGATTGAAAATTTGTGTGGAACAGAGTTCTAATGTAGATGGACGAGCGTTGTTTTCAACTTCAGCTAAAAATGATGATGGAAGTGCTAACCAGAAACAGAAAATTGCTTCTTCTACTGTTGCTAAATCGCCTCCTGGTGGACAAGTTGCTGATATTAAGATCCTTAAGTCGCTTGCTAGTTACCTTTGGATGAAAGATAATCTCGAATTTCGGTTTCGGGTTGTTGCTGCATTAGTTTTACTTGTTGGAGCTAAGGTTAGTGTGATATGGTTACTACTTAGAGGCCTTTTGGTAAAATGTAAATAGCTTAATTTAGTGTTTATTCAATACAACGCTTATTGTACTATAAATGCTTATGTAGAGGTTGTTTTTATAATTGTATAGAGAATGAGAGAAACTATGCATATGCTCTATATGAAATATTGATATATTGGTATGGCCTTATGGGAACTTATGAAAATAAATAAGTAAATATTCAATTTGGTTCCTGAAATTGTAGGATTGTATCATTCTAGTCATCTGTATTAACAATATTCCAAAATGACTATTGAAATTGCCAATTGTTAATCAAATTCGCCACTCTGTTGGGATTTGCAGGGACTATAATGAAATTAAGTTGGTAATGTTGGAGATGTATTTGAAACTTAATGAATAATGTTATAGATGTATTTGATAACATATCTAGACAGAGGGATGTACTTAATTAGTATTAGTATTTTTACTATTCTAGGATTGTTTTTGGAAAATTGATTATGTCGATGTTTAAATTGATACGGTCCTAAAAAAGTGATACGGTCCTACAATTTTGGGGACCAAATTGGGTATTTAGTCTAACTAAACTGAAAAATCTCATGAGCATATCGTAAGCTATTTTTATAAGGTTTTTTGAACAATTACACAAGTACTTATGCCATAATAAGATAAGCCCAAATTAGCTCTTCGAGACACCCTCTTATTTATTCATTATGTTGTGGTTAACTACTTGCTGATGTTGATTAATGACTATTGTTGTTGGTAGATCGATCTTTGCTGCTAAGGCACTTGCTCACTTGTGGTGGTTCATGGTCTATTTTATCTTTCAGGTTGTGAATGTTCAGGTCCCTTTCTTATTCAAGCTTGCAGTTGATTGGTTGAATACCACTGCGGGCATTGGTGGTGCTGTTGCTACGAATCCTACTGCGATGGCGCTTTTTGCAACCCCCATGGCAGTGTTGATTGGATATGGGATTGCACGTTCTGGAGCTTCGGCTTTCAACGGTATTTATAAATGAAATGATTGATATACTTGTTTTGTTTAGTTCTACCTATTGGGGTGAAATTGGAAGTCTATATAGTTTTAATTTCTAATGCCTAGGGTTTTGAAAACACCTCTTGAAGTTACATTTTATTCTCCTTGGATTTATACTATATTCATGTTAAAGCTTTAGATTTTGCATTTCTTTTGGAAAAACAAGACTTTTTTATGAAATATTAATAGAGAGAAGTTAGTTAACTAGTAGTGAGAGCAAGGATAAAGTACATCTTTAAGAGCTGAAATGAATTATGAAAACAAAACAAACAGTGGCAGTTGGAGTGCAGTAGTGCCACCCAATTTGCAACCCGCAACACCCTTGAATCAGTCATTCTCATAATATTAGGGACACAATTGTAGGCAAAGAGACACCTTTAAAGATGCCGAATATGCAGAAAATTAAACATTAAATCTGAAATAAATCATTACAAAATGGTTCAGATAGACCTCCAGTGACTGATCCCATGAGCTTAACTAATGGAGTTCTCATCTTATGGTAACCCAAGCTTCCCAACTAATTAAGAATTACTGAAACCCGAACGTATGACTTAAAATACTTTTAGAGCATTGCTCAAGCCCAATAATTGCCCAAGGTTTGATCTTCCCGTGAGAGAATAAAGTATCACAAAACTGCTCTAATAAATGTGCCAAAAGGTTTCCCATTTTTAGGCATGTGTCCAAACCATTGCTTGAGAGCTGAATTGGCTTTTGCACATTTGTTAGTCTTCAGTGCGCTGCTTGTATGGTTGTCAATGAGATTAGTCGTTCCTTGCTTGGGTCAGGTGGCTCGATAATAATTTGCTTGGCTCAAGCTCAACTTGCATTAGCTCATTAGCATTTCATCTTGCAGCATAAAAATCAATAGCTTATTTCTTCTGAATAAAGTTTATTTGTCAACAGCAGCATCCTATCATTAGTTAGTATTGCTTACAAAAATATATTACGACCTAGTTTTGAATAGCTTCTGGCTTATGAGAACCTTTCAATTGAAATAAGTTGACGATTTTTACCTAAAAAGCCCTTGTTACTTCATAGGTGGTTATGGAGAAGTTAAATGAAAACTTAGGAACAAAATTAAGATGAAAAAACTAATTTCAACTTATACGATAAATTATTGCTTAAAAAGCTTACATTTTTTTGTATGGTTTTTTAATACTTCTTTTTCCACAAGTGCTTGTGAAAAAATTTCGTCCAAGTTGGTGTATAATATGCTACTATATGAAAAGGTTCAAGTGATAGGTAGAGACTATAGGAATTAATCTTAATCTTGACCATCCATGGCATTTATATACATGTACAGGGGATGTATATTGTAAGAGGACTACTTGTATATAAGAGAATAAGAGGAGCAAATATTTACCGGTTAACCAACCATTCCTGAATGGTTATGACTAGAAGTTATTTAATGACTACATGAGTACTCAATGATGACTATTCATGGTTAGGTCTAATGGTCAAAATTCACTTCTCTCGCTGTCACATAAAATTTTCCTACCACTACACATATGGCAATTAAATGAGCTAAAATTTGTTGCTGAAGCCCAACTCATGAGTTAATGACTCTAACTTATGGAGCTGTAGCAAGCAAAGCCTCAAATAGTTCATGAGCCAATGTGGCTCATGGCCACCCTCATTGCGGTTCTCCTCCATTAGACATGGGCATTACAATCTTGATCTAGTCATGTAGTTACTTTTATCTATCTTTATTTGAGAAGAGCCTTGTTTTTTCACGGTTCATCCTGTTGACTTCTGTTTAAATGGTAAAAATAATTGTGGCAGAATTGCGGACTGCTTTGTTTTCTAAGGTAGCACTGCGGACAATTCGTTTAGTTTCAAGGAAGGTATGCTACTTTCATGGGTTTGATTCATTTGATAAGTAAAAGTATTTTCTGTAATTTGATTTTATTAATATATAGCATATTACAGAAAATTTTGATTATATAAACAGTTGGTTGTTTGATGTCACGGTACTCGATTTATGTTAGTATTTGACTGTTGCAGGTCTTTTCACATTTGCATGACCTTGACCTTCGATATCATTTAAGGTATGGTTTCTGCCATTAAAAAATGGATAATCTCTCTCTCTATCTCTATATGTATGTGCGTGTGTGTATGATTGAGAAAACTCAGAAAAACAAGGTTTGATTACACAAGTAACAGCTAACAGGCAAAGAGCAAACAATGAAGTACCGAAAAAGAAGGATAATATCAGAGAAGAGAGATTTCTCTGCCCAGTGACTAATATTCACCTCTATTTATACCTGTCTTCTGCATTATGGTTTGTGGGTGTGTTGTATATTGTTTCATTGTGTATGCCTCTCATCTAGTTATATTTTTCAGTCGAGAAACTGGGGCATTAAGTCGAATAATTGATCGTGGTAGCCGTGCAATAAATTTCATTCTCTCCTCGATGGTGTTCAATGTAGTACCCACCATATTAGAGGTATGCCTCAGTTTTTATCTTGTTGCGTATGTGAATCATGTATTCCTCTAGTATAGATTGTTAAGAAGAAGATATTTTGTGGGAACTGTATTTTCACCTTTGACTTCCTGGTGTCTATATTTTCATTAGTGATTTTTTGTAAATTATTTTATCATCCCAACTCTTGCTTCTTTCTGCTTGAACAACTTCAACAGATTTAACACATATCCATCCAGATATCTATGGTATCAGGTATACTGGCCTACAAATTTGGAGCACCTTTTGCATGGATTACTTCCCTGTCAGTTGCTGCTTATGTTGTTTTTACACTTACTATCACACAGGTATGCCTCGGATCAACCTAAACATACTGGAATAGCTTGGTGCTCTCTTATTTTCATTTTTGGTCTTGTCATATATGTTACTGACATTGTGGCAGCCTTTTTGTACTTTTATCCAATGGAACTGTGGTGGTTAACATGGTTTAGATCCTTCATGCAAAGTTCAAATTTCTATTTTTCCTGATGTCCCTAGTTATTGGAGAAGAGGAGTGAGATTGGTTAAAAATGGAAATCTTTTAAAAGCTTAAAGGACCATTGTAAATCTTATACAAATTAATTGCAAAATCTTATCTTAAATTGGCTGGTCATCTACTGAGCCAAATAAACCTCTTTAACTCAATGAGCTTAATGCTCCAACAATTGCATGTAGCCTAGACTGTATTTTGACATGAAAATTTAGTCTCTTCTACCAAAGCCACTTATTGGAATAATTGTAATAATAAACCACATTTAGAAGTTTTCCAATTTCTTCTTGTACGAAGTAAAGTTTCAGTTCTCAGTATACTTGTTATTAGCCAACTGCACTGGTAGGACAAATGGATTCTTGCATGTTAATGTGGACTTGTGAAAAGTTCTTTACTCTTGTGTTTCCTGTCTTTTCAGTGGAGGACTAAATTCAGGAAAGCGATGAATAAGGCCGATAATGATGCTAGTACTAGGGTTATTGATTCACTTATTAATTACGAGGTTAGCATTTCATTCACTTATACCAATATTTTAATTTATTTATGCTGTTTAAATTTTAAGGTTATCTGCAATTGGTCATAGCCATGGGATTGATTTTTTTTTCTTTTTACTGTTTATTACAGACGGTCAAATATTTCAATAATGAAGGACATGAAACTGATAATTATGACAAGTACCTAAAGAGTAAGTAACTGATCTTTTGGTCAAATAGTGTTTAAGTTCTTCAGTAACTTTTTAAAAAGCTTGCTGAGCAGAAAGATGCCCGTTTTTTTCTTATTGGGAAATCCCCACATTGACTAGATGATCTAAGTAGAGCTAATAAAGCTTAGGCAATCTTCACCTTACAAGATGGTTTTGTGGGATTGAATCAAATCTAAAACTGAAGATGATATGAGATGAGAGCCTATTTTAGATTCGTTGTTGGACCACCCATATTATCCACGAACCAAGCCTGATAGCCTCGGACGTGAGGTAGTGTATTGGAAAAAACCCAAGTCATACATTGGCTAGAGGTATGACCTAAATAGAAATTATAAAGCTAAGACAATTCTCATTTTACATTTAGCTTTGTGAGGTTAAGTTAGGCCCAAAACCTGTGAAGGAATGGAAATTTCTTGCTTCCAAAGAATAACTGGATATTGATATCTGTGATTTTGTACAATTTTTTGTTATTTTACAAAACAACAATTGTAGTAGCTTCTTGAATTTCATTTTGGATGCTTTCTTAGGTCTTAATGTACGATTTGTTTGCTTGTGCTGCTGTGACTTGTGATCTCATTGTTCAGGGTATGAGGATGCTGCTCTGAAAACCCAACACAGTCTTGCTTTGTTGAATTTTGGTCAAAATGTTATATTTAGTACTGCTCTTTCAACGGCAATGGTTCTGTGTTCTCATGGGATTATGGATGGCTCAATGACCGTTGGTGATTTGGTAAAGTTTCATCAAATTAAAATCTATGTCGAGAATAGATTTTCTTCATTGAAGTTTTTATTGTTCTTTAATGCATGTGTTTTGCTTTTATACTGAGGATCCTTATCCTCCAGTTTCTCTGTAATTAGCTTCTCTTTGATTTGATGTATTTCTTCTTTTGTTTATACAATCAAGTTAAATATAAAAATTCTGTCGATATTAATAATCATGACCTTGATAATAATCTAATTCAATATGCAGGTGATGGTAAATGGGCTTCTCTTCCAACTATCTCTTCCACTCAATTTCCTTGGTAGTGTTTATCGTGAAACTATACAAAGTCTAGTTGACATGAAATCCATGTTTCAATTACTTGAGGTACCTTCCCAATTAAACTTTAAAAGAATTATTCATTGTTATTTCTGATGCACACTTAGGTTAGGATTATACGAAGTCAGCCTAGGTAGAAAACAAAGTACACTAATGTTAGATCCCATGACTTTTGGGGTTGCCTAGGCTGGAAACAACTATTAAAAGTGTCCAATTCTACAAAGGGATCTGTACAGAATAGATAATATTTCCTAATATAGACTGCTGTCTGATCAGTGTCAGATTACAACTTTCCACATAAATTGTGACCTTTATTTATTAGAATATATGGTGTGTATGTGACCATGTTTACCTTTAATTTTCTTTTCCTTCACTACTGAGAGATATTGCACATCTTTCTTACTATTATTACAGGAAAAAGCAGACATTAAGGATAAAGAAAATGCAAAGCCTCTAAGATTTAATGGGGGAAGGATCCAATTTGAAAATGTACATTTTAGGTGCGTGATTGTCCCTTTACTCCATAATAATGCTACCATTCCTATAACTGACTTTTGGCTAACCCATGGGTCGGTTTGATTTGCTAAATAATGTGTGACTTGGAAGGACAGATTTTTCTATAAATGAGATACATGATAAAACTCTAAAATTGTATTACTCAAACAAACTATGAGACACCTTGTCTTAACACTTAACACTACTCCAAAGATATACACATTTTTTTTATTCAACAGTCATATCAAACCAAATTTTAATTCAAAATCTGTGTTCTTTTTCTTCTCTCTTTATCTAAAACCACATAACTTCAATAAGAATTAACATATATATGATGAATTTGGCTCATCTGAAGTGAGAAATTGGTAAAGTGAGTGATTCAATGGTTAATATTATAACTACCCATGATTGGTCATGCATGTGCACATATTATCAACCACTCATTTGATCATCAATAGTTGATATTACTCACTTTATTCTCTAAAGTGAGTCACTCACTTTGGAGGAGCCAAATCAATATATGATAGTTATGGATTGACTTTATGTAATTAAGGTAATTAGGGTACTTGTAATTCTTGTATTTATATGTCTGTACTCTATATATAATATTCTCCAATGTGTAGTTCATACACAAATCCTCTTGTGCTTCCTCAGTTTCTTATTTCTCAACTGCTCAAATCAAATCAATGATCATCCCTGGCTGCCTAATAATGCAAATATAACTGTTCTACACATGTTGAGGTTGAACTGCAGATAAACATATATAAGGATAAAGAGAAGTGTGAGATGCATAGATATTTGCATCAACTCATTTCCTAATAACAAAAAACTCTAGAGTGTGTTTTGTACTTTTTATTGGCTTTAACAAGAAGGAATTACAAGAAATTACCTTCTTGAGAATAGACTTACCATGTGCTTTGTGAATTGCTTGCCTTTATTACACTCAGCATACAGGAGTCCTATGCTATTTTTGGAAGAAAATAAATACTCTGCTCTATTTGAAGAAGATCGCTTGCTTAATGTGATCTTCCCTAGTCGCACAAATTTGTACAAATAGCAAAACATTCCACAAATTTCCTAAAATAAACTTCCCTAAATATTACAGGAATATTATAATTAATAATTTTACTTGAATGTTGCTTGCTATTTAGTTCCAGAATGGAAGGCATGGAAAATTGTATTTGATAAAATAACATTTGCTATATTACAAAGCTAACACGCTGATCAAATATAACTTTTGTGTTTTGACTAATATTTTTGTGATTATATATTGATGCATGCTTCAGTTACCTCACAGAAAGAAAGATACTAGATGGAATATCACTACTTGTACCAGCTGGTAAAAGTGTTGCAATTGTTGGGACTAGTGGAAGTGGTAAGATTCAGTATGATTAGATTATTTATTTTCTTAAATTATTTTACTTGCAAAGCTGTTATTAGAAACTTTTTCCTGCTGCCTATGGTCGGAAATACAAATTTTCCATGGATAGATTTCTACCCTTTTTATCACAATTTTGCAAAAGATTTTCTCTAGGGTAATTAACAGGGGCCGGGGGTGCGGCTACTGTGCTGTTCTCCACTCCCTATTGCAATTACCAAAATATTTCGGTATTGCAATGATTAGTAGTACTACAATAGCACTGCGTGGCCACTCAAGTAGCAGCTACTATTACAACATTTGGCGGAGCCTATCAACATCTGACTGATGATGAGCTTCTTCTGGTGCTTGTAGCCCCTAGATTGAAAAACTGATTGTTGTTCATTGAGTCCGATACTGAAGTTATCATCTTGTTATCTCTTCAAACACTGTATAGTGTCGGTTTAGAATTAAAACACATAGCACTTCTTCCATAAAATTATTTGTTAATTTACTTGGCCCTCTGTTAGATGGCTTATATTTTTACATCGATGCAGTTTCCAGTTCTCTGTTTAATTTTCCAAACAGTGGTATTTGTCTTTTCTGTAATTTCGGTGGTCAGAAACTTGTAGGAAGATCTGTGTTGTTGCTTGATTTATTTTCTTCTATGGTGACCAACAACAATACCAACATAAGGAGTAGCTAATTTTTTAAAAAACATCAGTAGCTAGAGTATTCATATAGTTTTAGTTTTTTGTTTCAATGCTGATATTGTTATTAGATATCAACTTTAGGCAAACTAATAAAATTTAGGAGGCATTAGCCACCCCAATCACAAACAGAGTTGCGCTAATGGTTTGCTCTATATTTGTCACTGGAAATTCATTTGAGGCTTCCAATTTTTTTTTTTTTACTTTGTTGATTAATGGATATTGCCGTTGTGGCCACTCAGACGCCAATCAGGTAGCTGATGCAAGATCATGGGTGAAAGCCCATCCATGAATCACCCTTTTGTATTAAAGTTTAATATCCTCCAGATCTTGTGTCTTATACTGACTTCAAAAATATGAAATGTATTGGTATTCAAATTTGGATATGGTTTTCTGTTTTATTTTCGGGCTTGTGAATAATCTCTGCTAGTAATGTGTTCATTTCTGACATTTTATTTTCATGCACAATTGACAGGAAAATCAACCATTCTCAGAATGCTATTCAGATTTTTTGATCCCCATTCTGGAAGTGTAAGAAATGAATCTACTCTTTATTGGGATTAAGCTATATTGCCATGCGATATATGACATCTAATGTTTACTGTCCTATTTAGATTGATAGACACTAGATCTTTATACATCTGTCTAGGTAGTCAATTGCGGCCGCTGGCCGCTATGGGGATGGCCTTTGCGTTGCGTTTAAGTGTTGCAGCTTCCATAGACGTGTTTGCGGAGAAAAACCAATTTTCCTGTCGCGGCCTTTCGCGTCCGCGATTGTGAAGTTGATAAAAAACCAATTTTGCCCTTAAAAATTGAAATGTTCTAGGGGTAATATGGGTATTTTGCACACAAACCCTATTTCCTTCTTCTCTTTTCTTCTCTGCAACCACGTATCTCCTCTTCTTCCTTTCTTGTGAGCCTTCTTCCTTCCTGCTCTGTTTCATTTATTGCCAATCAGCCACGCACACCAGCCCCACGCCGCCGTTGAACCGCTATACATGCCCAGGTTCTTGTCTGTTCTGCTTTTGTTTATTTTCCCAGTTTTCCTCCTCTTTGCCTCCTCTATTCCTCTCAGTTTTTCCCTCCTTTAGCTATTGTCACCTCAAACCCTTATCTGTGTTGCTATTATTTTCCCTA
This sequence comes from Cicer chorassanicum, assembly GCA_037974735.1. NCBI lineage: Eukaryota > Viridiplantae > Streptophyta > Magnoliopsida > Fabales > Fabaceae > Cicer > Cicer chorassanicum. The sequence goes on along the minus strand of JBBPBP010009778.1, from coordinate 37,465,768 downwards.
TGTTCTGTTATATATTTCCCCCCCTCTGTTTCCATGGATTTTGTTGGTTTGTAAATGTATGTTTTGTTTAAGACTTGTGGATTTTTATTGCTATTTATGAATGTTTCAGAGTTTGAGACCGCGTCATTGTTTAATTTTGCGTTAAATACATTTTTGTGTAGTGTTATTCATGTAATTTGCCAAAAACATAGTGGTCATCCCGCAACATGCTACCCCACCTTTGGGATTGGCCGCTATCTGAGAGTAACTACCTAGACGTCTGTGCTATATGGCTCTAAAGATTTGCACATTGGTTATTTTTTGCAAGTAGATTGTCTTATATCATTAGCTAGGTAATCCCAGATAGCGGGGCGTCACGGCCAACCCCCAAAACTGAGATAGTGGGTTGCGGGATAGCGGCTATTTTTTGGACATATTACATGAATAATACTATATAAACATATATTTTATGCAAAATTAAACAATGACTCAAACTCTTAGATATTCATAAATACCAATAAAAATCCACAAATCTTAATGAAAATCAAAACAGAGGAAAAAAAACAGAAAAAAAGAAAGAAGGAATAAATAAGAAAAGAAAGAACTAAAGAAAAAAAAAACAGAGGAAGGAGTAAGAAAGTAGAAAGAAAACATAGATAGAGGGAAGGAAACAAATGAGAGGAAGAAAGAATAACTTGGGTGATGGAAGACGAAGACTGGAAGGTGGGTGGCGCTGTTGGACGGTGGTCGACGCTGCTGGATCTTGCTGGAAAGTAGTCAGCGTTTGTAAAAAACTGAGCGAGTGGAAAGGAGCGGAGAGAGAACAATACAAGAAATGGAATTAGGGTTAAAACCAAAAATCCTAAAATACCCCCATAAGTTTTTAAAATTTAAGGGCAATCTTGGTTTTTCCTGAAAAAAAACATTCCCGTTTTTTGGACCCCGAGAAACCCGCGACCCGCAAACACGGCCAGAATGGCCGCTTTTGTGCTTCGCACCACACCATGCCGCCGCGGCCAGGCCCTGCACCGCAGTGCGCCAGCGCTATCTTGCCGTGAACCAGCGTGATTGACTGCCTAGATCATTAGGGCTTATACTAGAGTCCAACTCCAAAGGCATGTTTGATACATGTAATTGACTCTGCTGAATGACTAGTTTAAAGCTTGGCTGTTGCCTCTTATATTTAAAAGATGTACTTTGCTTCTTTCACGTTCTTATTCACAACTTGTACTCTACAGATAAAGATAGATGGTCAAGATATTCGGGAGGTAACCCTTGAGAGTTTACGGAAGTCTATTGGTGTTGTTCCACAAGATACTGTAAGTAAAGAAAGCATCTATATCTTGAATCTCGTATTGTTCCTCTTGCTAGACCTTGCAAGTTGTGAACACCTGAGTGATTACATGCAGGTACTTTTCAATGATACGATATTTCATAACATTCACTATGGCCGGCTTTCAGCAACAGAAGAGGAGGTAACATTTGTAGTGCTATACCTTTGTTTGCTTCTTCACTCTTCAAGTTTCCTTTGTTAGGTTCCAATTTTTTCTTAGCTTATTACTGTATGCTTACAGGTCTATGAAGCTGCTCGTCAAGCAGCAATCCATGACACTATCATGAATTTTCCTAATAAATACTCCACTGTTGTGGGAGAGCGAGGGCTCAAGGTGATGAAACCTCTATTTTGTATAATGTTTTCAGTATTGTGTTTCTTAGGGTACAGATGGTTATGTTATTGCAAATCTCGAGTCACTATGTTTTTTTCATAGAAGAGGCATTCGCAATGAGAAAATTTAACGTTTAGGATACAAATGATTATGTTATTGCAAATCTATAGGCCCCCCACTTATATGTTGCTCAACATATCCATTTTCATCCAATGTGAAACTTTTTACTCACACTTACACTCCAACAATTATGCACATTAGATTGTGCCCCTCCTCCTCCCTAATGTAATAATTTGAATTAATTTTACGACGACAATCTCTCAATTTTTTCATTAACTATGCCTTTTTTAACAGCTAAGTGGTGGTGAGAAGCAACGTGTTGCCCTTGCTCGTGCATTCTTAAAAGCACCTGCAATACTGTGAGTATCCTAATCGTACATCTACTGGGAACTTTTTTGTTCTGTTAGCTTTGTATTTTTAGATTTACTAAGGTCTGGTTCAACTTGAATGATGATAAGTATAGATGATCATTGTGGATTGATCACAAGTGCAATGAATTTGGATCCTTTCTTCTTAAAGAGTGAATCTGAACTTAACTATTGATTATGATAATTAGATTATTTTTTCATTAGGAAAGAAATTTACTTATTACAAAAAATGTATTGGATGTGTATATGATCAGTTAAATATTTATGTACCAAAAAAAAAAAACAGAACCAATGAAGGAGTTCATTATTCCTAGGACTGAGTTATGACTGTAATTAATACTATACAAAGATAAATTTATGCATGCGGCTGATTGGTGACAAATTTCAGCTATTTTCTCTGTTTTTGAGATGGTATCATGGCGTGTGTAATTAATATTGCACAAGGATAAATTTATGCATGTGACTAACTGGTAACTAAATTTCTGCTATTTTCTTTGTTTTTAAGTTGGTATCATATCTATGACCATACACTTATGTCCTACACTCCTACTACCTCTTCTGCTAAATATAAGTTCTTTTTCTAAAAAAAAAAACCTAAATATAAGTCTCATTTCAAGATACTGCATTATTTGGAAGATGAGAAGTTAGAGTTGAAAACATCCATATACAAAGAATATTTAGGAACATCCATACAAACAATAGACATATTAAATACACTACTTACTTTATTTAATATATGTGAAAATTGCTAAAACAACTTGTAATAAGTGATAGAGGTAGTATTTGGTATATGATAAATTTATTGGGGAAGGTTCTTTATTTATCTCTTTAATAAATTTCATCGCATGATTTCTGACAATTCAAACACCACCACCATCAAGTTTTCCTCCCCACCATATAGGATCAGTTATACAAATCAATTGATGTTGAAAAGCAATGTCTCATGTTGCTTCCAAATATAGACAATTTTCCTCTAAATCTCTCGACCTTTAGTTTTTCTTGGTTTTTATCTTCTTGTAACTATATAGGACTATCTTCTCTCTGATCTTCACCAGTGCTTCTATATGTCTGTTTAACACCTGGTCAAACCACCTATGATGAGACTCTACCATCTTCTATGGTGGTGGCTAGTACAACTTTGTCTCTATATTGGTTGAATTTATAATCCTTGTCTAGCACTCATCCAATGTAATATTATCATCACTTTGACACTGTTTACTTTCTTTTTACTACCCAACTTTCAATTTCATGCAACATTGCAAGTCTTATAGTTGTAAAATAAATTTTATTAAAACTTGAATGTTGCTTTCCTATTTTGGATTACAAATGTGTATGCAAACATTGTGATAGAGAAGCCATTTCTCAAACTTGATAGCCGTACATGCACATACCTGTTAATATTAGTTCAATTTATTTGAATTTCCGTATCTTGGTTGTAGGTTGTGTGATGAAGCTACAAGTGCTCTTGACAGCACCACTGAAGCAGAGATTTTAAGTGCATTGAAGTCAATAGCAAATAATCGAACTTCCATATTCATTGCTCACAGGCTCACCACTGCAATGCAGTGTGATGAGGTAAGCTCTCTCTATCTGGATTAACATCCTTTAACAGTTCTGAATTTTGTAGACTATATAAGAATGTGTAGCTGTTACCTACAAAGTTTATGATATTAATTACATATTTTATGTAAAGTTTGCATAGATTATTCTACAACACAATTAACTGATGTTGTTTGCATTAGTAATCTACATGTTGGAGACTTCTTTACTGCAGGCAAGACAAGATCTCATAACAGTATATTTATGATAAAATGGTCTACATGGTTCAGACATCCATAATTGTTAGAATCAAAACATATGATATGTTACTTGGTTTATATATATATTCCATTTTTACCATTATATTACTTATATTAAAAGATTTCTTTTGGCAATGTTCAGATCTATGTTTTGGAAAATGGAAAGGTGGTTGAGCATGGAGCACATGAAGTGCTCTTAGCAAATGCAGGGAGATATGCACAGCTTTGGGGACAGCAAAATAACACTGCTGATGCAATTGACACAGCTATCAAATTGGGAGCATAAAAATAATAGAAAGCATCTTCCTTCCTCTTCAAGAGAGGGGAAGAAATGCATTGCACAATGTTAATAGCGCGCATATTTAAGACCACTTTGAAGTTTAGTGATGCAGTTGGAATTATAAGCGCTCTTCAGCACGAGTATGACATTCCTTATTGCTGGGTCATGCAGCAGGGGGCATCAATTTTCTATACTGGTAAATTTGAGAAATTGGTACCTAATTTATTGGTGTGCAAATGCACATATCAGTATTTACATAAATGAAATTGGATCGGCTTTCTGTGGACAGCAAGATTTTGTATTTTTATGTAGATTATAAATTGTATTATTATTGCATAAATTAAAGCACTTATAAATAACAAGAAGAGCTTCCTTCTATATGGTGTGTTGGACTTATCAGTAACAGGATCTGCTTATTTTGCAGCTGATTTTTCATTATTGTAGAGGCATAATTCAATAGTCTAATTCCTGAAAAAGATAGATTGTTTTCTTTCCTCTCAAAGCAGTAATTCTTATGAATACACATTTTGGTAGAATTGATTCTCAAGCAATAGAAGAAGTCTTTATTTCTTTTAAACAATTATTGTTGGAATTATGTTTGTCAAGCAATAGAAGAAATTATGTTAGTAATTTATCTCACAAGCCTTATTAAAAGAAATCTTTATTTCTTTTAATAAGGCTTGTGAGATAGATTGGTTAAGTTAAGAATGTGTAAATATTTGGCACAATGCCTAAATTTCTATCTATTCTAAATAAAGTTTTAGTTAAAAAGAAATTAGCTGATATCAATAAATAATCAAAAGTCCACACATGAAAAAAAATTAATAGGTTTCATAATCACAACCCACGTTGCTAATAATATTATCAACAATTTAACCAAAGGGATAATCGACACCATCTCTTCCTTAGCTCAAATACAAAGAGAGCTTCTTCTCTCCATGTTTTCTTAAAAGTCTCCGATTCGCATGGGTTAATTTAAATTTGTTTTTTTTATACGTTTTGATTGATAAATTCAGATGTGTATTTGAGAATATAGAAAGACAGAAGAACAAATGTAAATGGATGTAAATATCCAATTTTTCCATGGCCCATCATGGAATAGCATTCTGAAAAAGCAACCATCACAAATTTTCTCTCCTTCACTTCACACGGTCTATCCTTGCCTTATCCATCAGCATGAAAGTGAACTCCAAACATGCCAAAATTAAAAGTAGTGAAATTCTTAATGTGGTACTTTAAATTGTTTATTGTATTAGATTAGTATTTATATTTTTTTTCAAGGTCCTTTAACTCTCATAATACACAAAACTACTTATTTTTTTTATATATAACTTGTTACAAAAATGTATGTGGTAAAGTTAGACCTATTTTTGTTAATTTAGAGAAAATTAGACCTATTTTTTAAGAGATAATTAGACTTATGAAGTGAACATATTTTCTATTGTAAAAATATTTTCTATTTTTATTTATTAAATTTTGTGTTAATTTTATTTGGTGAGAAGATAAGAGATTTTATGAAGTGAACAATTATCTACTTTTTTGAAAATAATGAAAATGTCAAAGTGTTCATTATTTTTAGAAATGCATCTTCTTTAACTAATAATTCATTTTATTTTTTTTTATTTTAAAGTTATTTATACATATATCACGAAAATAACTAAACTTAACTACTTTTGATAACTTTTTTTTTCTTATAGTACTCTTAAATGTTTATTATCTTAATCCACTTACTGAAATAAATAGTTAATGATTGTATCAAAAAAGTGACACTTTTAGAGAGCCAACAAAAAGGGTGTAAATCAATTAACCCCCATGTTGTTTTGGGAGTTAGTGTCTCAATTCCTTTGTAATACCAATGTCCACGATTGGACCACGTATACTCGTGCAAAAGGACGACACATATTGGAGAAGTACCACCACACACCACCTTCAAAATTCAAATTAATTGGGTAACATACACGCTTATTACTGTCATTGTATTGTATCTATGAATTGTTGAATTTCATGCATTTCAGACCGTTTTCTTTCAATTAATTTAATGCATATCTATTTATGCAAATATTATACTACTAGTTACTTTTTAGTTTTTATATCAGTTTTTGTAAAATAATTTTGTTACTACTTCTTATAATAATTGTTACTTTAATTAAAAAATTATCTCAAAATAAATATTATTTTTAATGTCAGATTATTAATTTTTTTAAATTATATTCCCTAATTAATACTGTATATTATTTTCAAAAAAAATTGTATTTCATTTTATATTTATGATAGTAACAAACACAACAATTGTTATTAAAATAATTTAATAAAATTAA
>JBBPBP010009778.1:37446096-37458037 GCA_037974735.1 Cicer chorassanicum | reverse complement strand
ATATATATATATATATATATATATATTTGTCGTATATTAAGAAATTTTTTATTTTTTTATTTATCGTTTTCAAAGTTTAACGAAATACTAGTTATTGTTTTGCCAAAAACAATCTCTAACAATTTATTGAAGAAAGAGAATATATTAAATGAAATAATAGATAGTTAAAAATATTATAGAAAAAGACAAATAATTTTGTTAATATTAGCAAATCTATTGATGTTCTTATATTTGTATATAACTTTTAAACCACAATAAAGGAAAGAGTGGAGGGTATATTTACCATTAATATATAATGAAAGATATTAAATCCTAAGGATATATGTAGTATTAATTAGATCAAACAATGAAAAATATAATTAATATCACCTTCAAAATTAAAGGTGTCAATTATTCAAAAATATATTTTTATAAATAGATCAATTATTGTAGAACGAAAAAATTATTATTTTATTGAATTTTAAAGAAAGAATGTTGGTGCCATGGATGAATTTTTTGGTTTGTTGCGCCGGTTCAATACAATTCATTTGCAAACTCTTTTAAACCATATGTTGCTCATGAGTTCAATGATCCTATATTTTTAGTATAAAATATTTTACATTGAAAAAAAAATATAAATTGTCGATTATATAATTATTTATAATAACAGTTACAATATATAATGAGATAACAATCAATAATTTTTTATTATCTTTTATAAAAAAAGAACATTTTTATTATCCGTTTAAAATTAATTTATATTGGTAGTACATTTTTCCTTTTTCTCTTTGCTTATTGAGATTAAACTTTCTTCGATCATATACATAAATATTTTTTGACCTCAAATATAAGTAAGATTTAACCGACTACTTGACTATTTCTTTTAACTATAATACAGTTAAAATACATATTATAGAATGTGTGAAGGTTACGTAGTAGTTTTGTCGTATGCATGATTGACAGCAACAAACTCATTATATTCATGCTAAATTCAGGTAACGTTTTACATGTAACCTATTTTGAATTTAAAAAAGTTTGTTAATAATTTCAAGAAGCGTTTTTGAACTTATATACGATAGAATATTATTGAAATATAAAATTTGACACAATAAAATATTATAATTATCTTTAATATTTCATTTTAAATACCGAGAGATCACTTTTATTAATTCCATTGAGATGGAATTTCACGTTAAAATGCAGTATAATTCCATTAATTGAACAACATACATTTCACTATGACTTGAAAAATTGATTAAATTATACATTTAATATATTAATTTATTTTGTAATTTTACTTTTGTCTTATAACTATTTTTATTTCATTTGAGTTTTCTTCTAACGTATTTCGGTTAATAAAATTAGTCATTTCGATTGAATTTTTGCTATTTATATAAAATTTTATGAGTTGAAAAGGGGTATGTTCTCTCATTATTTAAACTGCTAAACTTGGTAAAAAATTTACTCTCTCCTTTGCTTCATACTTCAAATGATATTTTTTGTGTATAATGGTTGATAGTTTCTTGTTTATGTAGCAAGCTGACTGCCTACTTCACATGGGTATGTATGCCTTCATCAACAAACTTTAGAGTAACGTTTTTTTAATGATTCTTACTTTTGTGAGTGATTTAAAAAAATTTAGTTGCTCAAATCAGTTCGATGTTATCTTCTTTTTATTTTTTTATCTTTACACCAAATCCCTCTTTTTTTTTTTTATGATTCATCCTTTTGTGACTAATATTTAAAATTATGTACAGATCATTTTTATTTTACTAGATCATACTTATATTCTGGGTAAAGTTGAGGATGGGAAATTAGGAGATTGAAGAGAAGTGAAATATATATTTTTTTCTTTAGGCAAAGGGATAAAAGATTTTATTAATGAGTAATGAAGTATCAAATCTTAAGAATAAATTCTCATATTTGTTGAATTTTTACAATTTAATACCACATAAAAATTTATTTATTTTTATGAAAAATATTATATAAGTGGGGCCGAGGTAAAATTTATTAAATAATACTATGATAGATATCTAATATTTTTTACAAAGAAAATAGATATATAAAATATTTTTTCTTTAAGATAAGGCTAAGTTAATTCGAGTCTTTTTTTCCTTCAAAAACAAATATTAATCTAATTAAATTGATTGAGAATCCATATATAAAATTGGCCCAATCACTTATTGGATCATAGATGTATGAGATTCACCGAAAATAATTGGATTTAATCGATTTACTAGTCGAATCGATGATTAACTAATGGAAAGAATCGTTGAATTTCTTAGTAATTTTTTTTCTTAGTCAACCTATTTTTATTTTTACTTTTTTATTTATAAATTTTAGGCAAGTTTTCTTCATCTTTATATTTTGAATCTTAATGTAAATTAATTCTCATAATCAAGTGTAATTCAAGTTTCTTATCGATTTATGCATTAATTTTACAATGTGATATACATAGAATTTGTAATGCATAGAGATATGTTAAGTTTTATCTTTATACATATGTATCAGGGTCTGAAGGAAGAAAATTAATTGAGTTTGAAGAAGAAACAGAGCAGAAAGAAAAAAGGAGAAGTAAGAGAACAATTGCTTTAGAAGAAAAAAAGGAAAAGGAAAGTGAGGAACTGAAAAGGAAGAAAAATTCAGCCAACACTAATTATGATGAACCACATTTTCCAATAAAGAAAATGGGAAGTATATACAAACAATCTCATCAGCAAATGACCTCATTAACTCAGGTTTTTGCTTCTCATTTTTGTCCTTATTTGGGTGAAAAATTTCTTTGAAAAATGTAATTAAAAACACAGCTTTGTAGCATACTTATTTGTTGAAATTTATAATACTATTTATTGTTGACTAATTACTTTTTAGAAATTTATATGAATGCTATTAAATTTACGTGGGATCCATATAATTTAGGAGTATATTCAATTACTATCTGAAATGATTTTAAAACATATTTTTTTGTGATGAAATATCTTGTGTCATTCTATCAAAAGTTTAATATAATTAAAATAAGTCATGTGGTATTTAATTATAATTATTTGGATTTTTTAAATAAAGTATAGAAATTTAATAAAATTTAATCAAGACTTTTTACGATGTACAAAAAGTCTTTGTTTTATAAAAAAAACTATTTATATTAAGAAGTTTTTAAATTTTAATTAATTATTTTCTAAAATAGATTTTATGAGATTTTTTTAGTGTTTTTATATAGAAAAAAGTATTTCCATACCACTTGATATTTCTATGAATTCTTATTCCTATTATGGATTGTTATCTCTCTCTTTTCATCTTTGTCATTTTCACATATCTTTATTCTCATCTCTCTCCTCCCACCTTCTTTGTCATCTCTAGTTTATCAATTTTTTCCTCAATTTCTTTAATGCTTTTATATGTCTATTCTCCCTTCATCTCTCATGCTATCTTTCTCTAGTACAAGTAAAATTATTGTTTTTCATTTCCTCTTATATATTTAGAGTTTGTTATTATCTTTTTTTGTAAGCTAAATATAATATCTTTTTTTAGAGCTTGTTATTATCTAATCCATTACAAAAGAATCAAACTCTTTGTAAACAAGATATGGGCATGTGCCACCAATCTTTTTGTCAATTAAATTCATAAGACTGATTGACAAAAGACTAAATTGATTAACCATCATTTTGAACTTATATGCTATTTTGTTAATTTAGAAGACAAATTGCTAAGTCTCTACTATATCAAAGGATAAAATGGCGATGTGCTCTTATCATGCTTCAATTATATCCATATTGTTCTTTCCTAAAAATATTAGTTCAAAATTATTTTTCTTTACTATTTAACAAATGTGAAGAAATATATATGAGCTCAAAAATAAGATTGTTATTATTAAGCTGAAATATTAATACCACGGTTGCACCCTTCTCATGACAAGCTTGGAGTCTCACATCTTATTTAACATTGAATAAACATAAACATAAACATATGCTCTTTGTATTTATTTGTTTATTGAAATTCTCTTCCATATCCTAAAGCGCACACAGGATGGACAAAACTACACTGAGAGTGGAAGTTCTTCACAATCAAATGGTAAGTGTGAATATTGATTCTAGACGAGTAAAATTTATTTTGAAATATTTAGTTGTTCTCGGATATAATTAATTTTGTTTTTAGAATTTAGAATTCATAACTTTTACCTTTAAAATTTATTTTAGTCTAAAATTTATCATCCAACTTAATTTTTTTATATGAATATATTTAAATATAAATCATTTTACGTACCTTCAACTCATATTTAATTATAATTACTTTTACAAAAAAATAATTTATTCAAAATCAATTTATATCACCGTTCAACACTAAATTACCTCACATAAATTGTAGACTTTTCACATTTTCATTTCTTTCGACAATATTATTGGTGACTAATAAATATAGTGATCACTAATGTAGATAAGTTCTATCTTTTGTATCATGCAGTATCATCTCTTTATGTTCTGCCCGAAAAGCACATACTTGAATCTGTCCTTGATGTCCTACAAAGGTGAAAACTATATCAATATATGATTATTTAATTCTCTTTAATTACATAATGAGCCATTTAATTTTATTGTTTTCAACATTGAATGAAATATTATAAGATTTTTTACAAAAATATAATTATATAGTAATTGGTAATTTAAACATGTAGGAATGATCCGGAAGAGTTCTTTGCTAAGCCTGTTAGTAATCCTAATGTAAGTTGTTGCCTTTTGTTATTTGATTATTAAGTTTTGCTATTGTTAGAATAATATTTTAAAGGTAAATGATTTTTCTTTTGGGACAGGGGGTAGAGGATTATCACATGATTGCCAAGACACCGTTGGATTTTGGAACAATAAGGGCCAAAATCAATAAGGAACTTTACATAAGCGTGGAAGATTTTAAGGTTAATTAATTATCATATTTGCAATTCCATTACTTTTCTATCTTACATGATGAATGGTTTAGTATTTAGTATTGTTCACTTTTGTTTTATGAATAGCATTGTGACTTGGGTATTATACGAATTTGAATTCTCTACAGTGGGAGTGAGTTGATCGATCTTAAAATTGGATGATTAAAAAAATGTAGATTTTAATTTTATAATTGAAAAATACTAATTTTGTATTTAAACTGTTTGATTGATTGAACGATAGTCGATATTTCAAATATAAGAAATTTCGATTATAGAAAATTGAGATTTGTATTATACCTATAAAAAAAGAAGACTCTAACTGTAAATATTTATTTTTTATGAGTAGGAGGGGGAAAGTTCTCATGAAAACAAAGAACAAAAACGAAAAGTCTAGAGAAAAGGCAACCATGCCATTATCAGCCAACATGATTAAAGAAGCAAAATTTAGGATTAAACTAAATAGTCTATCTTCATTGATTATAGAAAGACCAAACATAGTGAAATAATTTGTTGCTTGGTTCGCCTCACGACTAACATGTCTAACTGAAAACTAATTCAAATTATTTAAAGCGTAAAAAATTGGAGAAATCTAATTGAAATTTGGGCTCACCGAAGATAAACCCTCAGTAATCAACTTCACTACTACATTCAAGTCTGACTCAATCTAAATATAAAAAATGTAAATAACACTAATATTTTTATTACTATAATCATTAAGAATATTATAATTTAAAGTCATAATTTTTTTACCCTTCTAAAATATTATCCTATATTAGAAACTTGCTTTACAAGTTTATTTAGAGGTAAATTTATGTCCTGCAAAACATTTATTTTAAAATAACTTTACATCATGTTAGGAATTTAAAAATGTTAGAGTAGACATTAAAATTAAAAAAGACATAAAATATACAACACATCTATTTTTAGAAAGCTTATTCTAGTATATCAGATATGCAAGTAGTTAATGACTTTTAATAAAAGTCGAATTGGAAATATTTAATTCAAGTATTTAAATTTTGATTAACGAATAATTTTTAGATAAATTTTACTTGAGTCCAAACTCCAACTTAAAAGAACCATTTTTCCTATGAAAATCAGAAGATTGCACTTCTAGTGTCTCATAGAATAGTAATTTGTTTTCTATAATTTGTAATTTATTCTATCCTTAAGTATATTAGTTCCCTTTCATCTTTTGCCCCATAATGTAATATATATTTTGCATATGGCTTAAATATAGAAAAGGTCCCTATAAATAGAGATTATTTTGATTTTAATTTTCGTAAAAAGTTTTTCTTGCAATTTTAAAACACTTTTAATTTGGTCTCTCATATGATATTTTTGTTGAAATTGACATAAAATGATGATGTGTTACATGTGACTGCGTATAACTTATGATGACTCACAATTTCTCATTATTAATCACAAATTAATTTTTTTAAAGAAATTATCAAAATCAGTAAATAAATATTTTATTAATAAGAGAAATAAAATCCAAAATATTCATCTTCTTCGACTCAATCTAAAAAATACAAATAATCCAACAATGTTTGTCTTCAAGTCAAAAATGCAAGTTGTGAGAGTATAAAGGAAAAAGTTTTGTTGTACAAGGTAATCGCGCCAAGAAGATATGAGAACTTCGATCTATAATGCAGATCTAAGAACACATAATAACACTCAAAATCGTAAAATCTTAAAAACAAAAAACTCGAAAACACTGAAAGTATATTTTTTGGATTTGTATTAGGTGGGTGGAATAAAACAGATATACTTTAATTAGTTTCATACTGAGTTTGTATTGATGATTGGGTGGAATAAAGTAGATTTGGGTGGAAGCTTGAACGAGAAATTGCCTCGAATTAATTTTCCTTATTTTTTTATGAAATTTTTTTATTTTCCTTTTGTTCTTGGTGATGTAATTATAGAACAAAGAAAGTATATTTTTTTAGTATGTTTGTTCTGGGTTTGTTTTAAATTTGAGGTTGATGCATTTTTTCTTCATTTTTCAATAATAATTAAAAATAGATTAATGAAGTTAATTAAATGATTAGTAATTTAGTTGATGAGTCTGACATAAGTTATGTCTTGTCATCCATAATCATCAATTTGTGTCTACTTTATCAAAAAAAAACTAACTTTTCACAAAGATTAAAATCAATGACTCTTATTTGCAAAGACCAATTTCATATTTATCGAGACTTTTCTTCTAATTAATATGCATGCATATATCATATATGTCTCACACCAATGTCGTTAATATTGATTTGTAAAACACTTTCAACTGAATCTTTATCTCTTTCAATGATTTGTAGTTTGATGTGTATCTACTGTGCTTCAATGCTTTGACTGTTCACCACCCATACTCAAGACCTTACCAAGTGGTATGACCAAATAAATAGCAAGCCTTATTTTGAGAATTATAGTCTATGCATTTTGGCTCCTCTAAAGTAAAACATTAATAAACACAAATAAATCAATGGTTGATATTATACCCATACGTGATTAAGTATGTAAATGCATTTAATATCAATCGTTAATTTGTTTATAATTTGTTGATACTATTCACTTTATGCTCTAAAGTGAAATTTTTAATTTAGAGTTGAATCCATAACTTACTAAAAAATTTAATTTATATATATTGTCAATGTAAATATTTTCCGAGGTTAGATAAATCATAATCATAAAATCATTGAAAATATTTGAGTTTAACCATAATTATTTCTTAAATTTTACATATGAGTGGTTATGATTTATTGACGATAATGTAAAATGTTCTACAATAATAGTATACAAAAATTAATCTCTATTATACTATTTGTTCAACATAATTATTTTCAGGCCGAAGCTATACAAAATCTTGCAATAAGGGTTTTTGAAGATATAAGTGTTGCTGGGCTTCAACGTTTTAATTTGGAATCTTTACCCACAAAGACACCATTATCAGCCCCAAGTAGAATACCTCAAGTTGGTCAACTTAAAAGCATAGGGCATGCAAGGTTTCGTCACATAATTCCTGGTAATTAATTAAGAACTTTATTCTTCACTTAATTAAACTTCATATATAGTTATGGATGATTTATTTTGTATATATTGTTGGTGTAAAAGTTTTTGCATAGTTAATCATTCATAGACATTAAATTATTAAAAATATTTAACTTTAATCTAAATACTTCAACAAAAAAAAAACACATATGAGTAGTTGTAATTTGTTTAAAATGTGTAAAACTTTTTATACCGATATTTTATGAAATTTAATTTCTATAGTTATATCTATATGTCATTCATCATGTGACAAATAATGCTTCTCAAGTTTTTTCGTAATAATGTTTAAGATATGGTAAAAAAACCTTTGTGCAAAAATTTAAAAAAATTTAATAAGCGATAAATTAAATATGAATTTTTAAACATTAAAAATTTAAAAGTTCGTATTAATTATTTATTTGTTAAAAAATTCTATATTTTTGCAAGAAAATTATTAAACATGTCCTAATCATTGTTGTCAAAAATCATTTAAAAATTTAAAAAAATACACAAAAGTTCATTTAAAATTATAGACCAAAAATAAAAGTGAAAAATTTTAAGAGATTAAAAATTGACGAATTTTTTTATAAAAACAAAATAGTGAAATTGTATAGAAACTAAAAATTTATTTAACTTTATAATTAATAAGAGGATCAATAGTACCAATTCCTTGCTGATAACAATTTGTTATTTTTGAATTATAGTTGAAATAATTTAAAGCAAATTATAGGCAGCAGTATGTATGTACAGGAGGATATAGCAGGCCAGAACAGAACATAATGGTTATGTTCAATATATAGTGCCTAACTGCGTATTAAAAAAAATTAATTGCAATTTTGGTTTAGTTTTTATACTTATTTTTAGAATTGGTTTCCACATTTAAAGATCTTTCAATTTTGACATTCCATTTAAAGTTCTGAACGTAAAAATAATATATCACATGTTTTAATTTCTAAAACCACATACTACTATAATTTTTTTTTCATTTTTTTGGTCTATAAATTTCATCTGTAGTTAAACTTTTTCTAGGAGTGATATATGTTTAAATGATTTAAATCACTTAATTGTGTTTTTCCATCCAATTACTTGATACAGAAAACAGTTTTGAAAGTCCAACAACAAACATCATTCCAAATATCTCACAACCATGGATCACTCCTCAAGCTGTAGTTGTACCATCTTTAGCAGAGGCAGCCACAAGACTTGAAAATGAAAAAAGTTTGATGATTCATTTTGGCGGTTCATTGCCGGACATCTGTTATAATGTTTCCGGCACTCAACCTAATCATCAGACACTAGGAAGTAGTCTTCCTAGACAAGAAACTACTATAGCTCGTGTTACTTCTCTTTCAAGTTACCTTCAAAAAAGAAAAAGTAATGCGAACGGTGATATCCAAAATTCTAATAATTTATCTGAAACCATAAACAGCTGGAAAAGTCCCTCCAGGTGTAATATGGTTTCGTCAAATGCAAATGTGTCTTTTCAGCACTGGCCTTCTGAATCCGAAAATCGGGTCGTGCAATTAGGTGGTAGTGTTAGACAGAACAACACATGTTCTATGATACCACAATTTGTGGACAAAGATGTTGCTTCAAGTTCAAAAGATGGTGTTGGTGCAAGTTCAAGCCATATGAGAGTTTTTCCTTCACAAGATGCAAATTTTGCAACAAGGGCTAATAATCCAAACATTTCTTTGTATGGTTTAAACAGTGTTAGTGAAAGAACAAACTTAAAATCAAATCTTGATGGTTACTTTCAAGGATTGGTGATTCCATCAACAATTCACTTCAACCAAAGTAATGAACAAAGTTTATATCAAGCCAAACAGAACCTTACTGGTTTTCCTATAAATGGTTATAGTGACATGGCAGTGAAGGTTGGTCAGGTGAGTCCAATGAGACCATTTCCTATGCTACAACAGTTCATGTCATCATCATCAGGTTTTGCTTCTCAAGTGTTTCCTTCAAGCTCAAGCAACAATGTAATGAGAGGAAATATGAGAGGGAAAGAAATAGATCAAGATGGTGATGATGAAGAGGAGCTAAACTTGGATCTTAAACTCTAGGTTTGGTTTTCATTTATGCATTGGTTTTTTATTGAATAATGAAAAAAATTGAAAGACTATTGGATTTTGTTACTTTGAACTTTTAGTTTACATTTCTGGATTTTAGAGTACTGTTTTATTTGCTTGCTTTTTGTGTAGGCAAATTTTGAGATTGTTTTTGTTGTTTGGTTGGATAAAAACAAAGAAGTTTTTTTTATTTATATTTTTATGTTGTATAATCTTAAAAATCATTGAAATTTTTACCGTAATAGTTTATAACCTCCTCATCTTATATAGGGGTGTGGAAAGTTTTTCCCTTTCCAACTACTTTTGGTTACACTGACTTGAAAGCCCATGCACATTGATCATGTGGACTCTGTAGCCCCTTTTCCTAAGCCCAAGTCATTATCAGGAAAATTTGACCTGTACCCCACTTTTATTTCTATACCCCACAATTTTTTAAAAATGCCAAAAATATCTTCAATTTTTTTATATTTTACAAAATCCACTTCCACTTCCAGAAAACTATTTTCAAAAATTCCGGTACACAGAGTTTTAACGGAAAAGTTTTTTGGTACGGAAAGATGTTTCCGGAAAACTTAAAAAAAGATTTCCGGTACACAAGGGAAAAATGTGTGTACCGGAAAACTTTCTCCAACTTTTTCGATACAGAACGTGTTTCCGAAAAACTTTATCGACAAGTTTTCCTGTACACACCCTCATATTAAAAATTAAATTTTATTAATTTTGTTTAGATCACTTAAAAAATTATTGAAAATTTTGGGGTGGCTATAACTTTGCCATCTTTACCTCTATCTCTACCCACAGAAAAACAAATATTGTTAAAATCAAATAAATTAATTGAATACTAATATAATAAAAAAAATCTGAAACTAACAGAAAACTTGTGATTGAAGTTTTCCGATAACTTCCGAAAAAGTCACTAACAAATTTTCCGCCATTTCATTATTTCTGAAAAACTTGAAAAAAGTTTTCTTGAACTACCGGAAAACTTTTTTCAAATTTTCCATAGTGGGGTTCTATACCGGAAAACCTTGAAAAAAGTTTTTGAATAAAAATGAAAATTTTAACATAATATATACGAAGGTATTATGATATTTTCACTGGCTTTTTGGGATATAGAGTTAATTGTGAGGATACGGGTTAAATTTTCCATTATCACCTACCTTCAAGCAGCAATGAAATGGTGAAATGACAAAAGTGCACAGTGCTAGCTGCAGCAAAAAGACAAATTAAGCATGATTTGGAATATATGTTGAACATATAAGTATAAAAGGGAAAATAATTCCCTGTCACATTTAACCAGGGACTGAATATTTGTTGTTTTATTCCTCCTACTACTACTAATTGTTAATTAAAACAGAGCTTTTTCCCTTGATTATTTTAGTTTAGTTTCCAGAATAAAAGTTGGTGAGTTTTAATTGGCGGTTAATCTTAGGAACAAGAACCAATTAAAAGAATCATGTGTTTGAGAGGTTTGGTTGCACACCAGACAGAAAGTCTACTACTAGTGAATTCCAACTCAGCATCAATGGAGAAGATATCAGAAGCTATCAACCTTATATGAATCAACATCATTATTTTTGCTGTCTGAAATGAATCAATCCCTTTAAAATACACTTGTCTTATTTTTTTTTCTCTGGATGAACTGTTAAAAGTAAAATTTAAAACTCGTATATATAATTATGAAGTTTTGAATTTGAATCTGAAATAAAATGTTTAATCTAACGATAACAATATTCGTCTATTAAATTAGATCTTACATACAAATAGATATCTCTTATTTGAGATATGTACATTTCTAAAAAAAATTGTTGAATATATTAATTTTATATAAAATAAACTTAATTTATTAAAATACTCTTATTAATATTATTTATTGAAATAGTTTTTCTTTTACAAATTTATTGATATACAATAAATAAAAATATATACATAAAAAAAAATGTTTCATTGATAATAT
>JBBPBP010009778.1:37403687-37422517 GCA_037974735.1 Cicer chorassanicum | reverse complement strand
GCCCTATTTATAAAGTTAAATTATAATTTAAAAACATATAAAAAATAAAATATCTTTAAAAGAAATAATAAATCCTAAAAATATTTTAAATAGAAATATAAATTATAATGATATTTTATTTTAAGTCTTAAATATATTTAAATTGAAATATAAATTTAGAATCTTTTAAAAATATTTAAACATATTATTTTAAACGATTTTGAGAATTTATATATAAAAAAAAGATAAATTTTTATCCACGTTATAGATTCAGATTCAACTAGTATTATTAGAGAGAAACAACTATAAATCCTTTTATAATTATTCGTTCAACATAAGGTATTTCCTACCTTAAAATAAGTCACGGTATCTTACTTGAAATTTATCTCATAAAGAAAAGTCATGAGAGGTGAGGAGGAACTAACAATGTCCATGCATATATTATATTATAGTTCCAAACTCACATGTCACATATACATCTCCTTCTTATTCTCAAGTTTATTTTTCAAAATTCTGTTACTTTTTATTTTTCCACCTATTTTCTTCTTTTTTACCATTTTCCTCCTCAACTCACTGGCAAATTAATTTCTTGGCTCCTTGAATTTCAAAAACCAACCTCAATTAGACAAGATAAGAATTTTCAAAATTTAATATCTCTCTCAGTGTATATATATATAGAGAGAGAGAGGCACATTTACTAGTCACATATTTTTGGGTGAAAAACTAGGCACATTTTGACCATTAAAATCTTTCTATTTTTTAGTGAGATTATGTAATTTAGTGTTTGTGTAATTTAATACTTAGCTAAGATCAAAAGATTTCAACTTTTTAAGTGACGTTTGTGTTATTTTGATTCTATGAATGATATCACAATGAGGGTCAGAACAAATTTTCCTCTTCTATTCTTATTCACATATTTTCTTTCTTCAATACTTTCAAGTGCTCAAACACCACTCAACACTCATATTTCAGCTCGTTTACTTGATGCAAATCTTAAAGATTGTGCTTTTAAGTCATTTTCCACACCAAAAACAGGTGTACCTTATGATGCTAATGTACCCTCCAACTTAACAGGGATTAAAGTTTCAGCATTGAGGCTTAGGAGTGGAAGTTTGAAAACAAGAGGTTTCAAAAGTTACAAAGAATTTGAGATCCCAAAAGGGGTTATTGAAAAACCTTATGTTAAAAGGGTTACTTTGGTGTATCAAAATTTAGGTAATTGGTCTCAAAAAATTTACCCTTTACATGGTTATTCATATTTAGCCCCTATTCTTGGTTTATTAGCCTATGATGCAACAAACTTGTATGCTTCAAAGTTAGATGAATTGGAATTAAGAGCTTCTAGTAAGCCAATTTTGGTTAAGTTCCCTAATGTAAAAAAATCACCACAATTTGGGGTATTACCTAAGTGTGTGTATTTTGATTTGTATGGTTATGTGAAGTTTGATACTTTATTAAATGGAAATGTTTGTTCAATATTTCAACATGGCCATGTTTCAATTGTTGTGGAATCAAATTCATCAACAACAATTCCTAGTGAAAGTGGTCATGGGAAGAAAAAGTTTAAGTTGAGGATTTTGATTTCATCATTGGTTGGTGGGATTTTGATTTCATCTTTGGTTGGTGGGATTTTGATGGGGATTATATTGGGTCTATTGATAATTAGAATTAGAAAAGCTAAAGAAGGGAGAAAGATTAAGCAATTGGAATTGGAAAGTGATTGCAATGGAACTTGGAGGATATCATCTATTGGTGACACCAAAGCACCTTTGGCATTAGGGACTCGTACAAGACCAATGATTGAAAATGATTATGTTCCTTAGATTTAAGCCAATTGTAGGTGCTACCATGATTAGTTCAAATGAGCTCTATTCAAAATATTGTGTTTAGTTTTGGTAGTTCCTATTTGTCTCATTTGCAATATCTAATGTATCTCTAGAAAGATTAATTTGATAACTTGTATAATCAAAGATAATTTCATCTATCTTTCTTTTTAGTATTTTTTTAATAAATACTACATCCATTTTTCTATCACAAGTAATCATTAGAGTTGTTCAAGGGTTTCAATAAACTTGATGAAATCTATAATCTGACTCAAATTAAAGTGTTATGATTTAAGTCTTTATATTTCGAATTTAGTTTTCAATTAAATTTAAAGTGGTTTGGTTTGGATAATAGATTTTAAATTGCAAATCTATTAACCATATGTTATTTGATCCAAACCAAATTGCTAACATATTATTATGTCTAATTTAATAAATAACATTATATTTGAGATATTAAAAAATTATTCAATTTATTAGATTTTTGAAATTTTTATAATTTTTTAGCTATATAAGCTTATTAAATTATTGGAATGTTATTAAAAAAAAATACATTTTTAATAATATTCTAATGTTTGTGTCATTAAATTAACATATTGACTTAAGTTGGATCAACTCGTTCTTTATTGAGTTAATTTGGTTCAGATTTGACTAAAAATTTATATAAAATCTGACTTGATTCAATTCAAATTGAAGATTTTTTATTGATTTAGACAACTACTTTAGTCAAACAAATTCGTAAACACTCGTGTAATTATGTTCGAGACCAAAAGAGTGATCAAGTAAGAATTGAGAAATTAAAAAGTCTTCTTTAAGTACATAATTAAAATTGTGAAGATAAAATTTTGGTAATATTTTTTTATATAAAAATTATGGTAATGCTTTAATTAGGTGCTTAAATTAAAAACACAGTTGAAAATGAAAAATGTGTATATACGAGAGTCACTTAAAATCTCCATTAAGAATAAAACAAGTTGGTGATGCTTTAGAAGACTGAATATGGAACATTTATTGAAAATATTCCTTAAACATAATTTAATGTCTTAAAAATATGTTCAAGTATATAATTAAATTTTATAATAACTTAGTTTATTTTCCATCTAATTTTAGTTGGCTCAACATAAAAAGAAAAAAAAAACTTTTATAAAAAAGAATTTTTGACAAAATCAAACCGATAATTTATAACAGATAAATTTGTAAGACTTAAATAGAGTTATTTGGTAACTTACTTCTTGATACTAGTTTATAGCATCTTTTTCCATGTACAATATGCTTGAATGACACAAACGTTGTAATTATTTAATTTCTCCTATAAATTTGAAATTAGAACTTTCATTTATGTTTTTTAATAAACTTTCTTGAGACGACCCAAGTCTCATTCGATGAAAGTGGAAAAAATTCATACGTCAAATATACAAATTTATTTAGATTTTCAAACATAAATAACAAAGTATAAAAATGGGCACGAAGTCAAATGTCTCGTGGGACTCAGAAGGGACACATGTATACATAAGTACAACCAACAAGATCAAAACAACACTACAATGACAAATTCCAACAAAAATCATATTACCGAGAGACAATTCCACGGGAGCCAAAATATACAAATATCCAATTACATACATGTTAGTTTCGTTAGACCTTACCATTGACGACCAACTACTCTAGGGTCGTCCAAGAGCATACTTTGACATTCTCGATGTTACAGAGGATGAAGCAACCTTCAGAGCCCCCTCATACAAACAGGTCGACCCCACATTCCCATTCTTTATGAGAACACATAGCACGATAGTCACGAGCATTGCTACCAATCCAATTTGAATATATGCGAAGATGAATCGGTTGCAGAGTGGGCTGCCCAAATAACATGATAAGATAAATACTAAACTTATCTGACAGGACTTGTCCAATGGGTGTCGTTTATGCCCAAACACCTATATGTGTAGGTCACACTGTCAACATAGGTCACCACTCCATTTGCAACATCTGAATGCCATTTACCTTCCGCATCGTACCAAATCTCTAGATCACTCCATATGGGAAGTCCCATACTCGCCACCAGATGCATCGGTAAGGGGCTTGCCATCTTCTTCCTCCTGCAAATTTATAGTGCATATTTATAAAGAGAACAACAACAATAATTAGAGGGCTAAAAATCATATGGCACGAAAAATATATATGATAATGAAATAGTAAAGTATATAAATAGCAGTACACACAACATATATATATCAAACATTTCAATCATCCATAAATGTCATTCTGTAATATCAAGCTTAACTAATTATGAATGCATGCCACAGTAGATTCAGGACACTAACACTGTTAAGGATATCCTCTCATTTACTAGGATCAGATTATCACATGACATTTTGCCACCAATGTCCTCCTTATTACCAAGAGCAATGTCAACTGACTTATGGTGGAGCCTAGGTGCGATCACAACCAAAACAAGTCCAAATAATCTAGTCACAATGTTCTCATGTCAAACACAATATATATATACACACACACACACACACACACACATATATATATATATATATATATATATATATATATATATATATATATATATTCGATTGAGACTAAAAATAAATGGTTAAGACTAAAAAACCTCATTTAAATCACATTTGTGTCTCTTCTTATCCCCATCTTGATCCAATCCAAAAATCAACTTCATGCGCCAATACATACAATAATGGACTTCACCACAACAATATAATGCATATATATAAGTCTCTTATTCCTTAATTGTTTTCTAAGTTATGACATTCTCTTGCCGGTACAACTTTGTTGTTTACATTGCAAATTATTTTTAAAACAACCTAAGTCGTGTGTCACACCACTCTTGGATCGTACCTACGACTGTTGGAATGATCTCATTGTTTATTATTTTGAAAAATAATAAAAAATAACTCCAACATAATGTCATATCCTTATTTCATAATTAAGTTCCTATTATCTCATTAATGCACAATCAACCATTATCTTAACTAGAATTTTCTACCATAAGGTGATGTTAACTCATAATAAACACATATTCTCATATTAATTCAATAGGACATAACATCATTCACAGATAACATAAACTACAATATCATATAACACATAACATAAGTAGTTCCTAACAACAATCTAACAATCAATCTCGAATTCAATAACTAATCATCCTAAGAGATGAATGGTTAACCACAACCTACTCTCAATTGATGTTGCTCCTAAGATGCACTAAATGAATGTAAGTCTCCATTAACTACACATCTCTAGTGAAATTTTTGGGAACCTCACTATTATTAATTAATATAACTTTACTCTGACCGTTTTGGTGAATACGTAATGTTGTCACCGCCTAAATGTGATCAAATCATTGTCTTTAACACCTACTAATAGCTCCATACGCCCTTGGTTAGATGTCTAAAGTACCTGCACTCAAACAACCAACACAACTGACATGTCTAGGCATTACTTTTTTTGCATCACAGAAATATACTAACAAACTAACAACATAAGGATATTGAGAGTAATTAGAGAGTGTGTTTTCATATTCTTACTACTTTCTATACACATAACAATACTCCCTAGTGTGTTGATAATACGCATGTATATGCCGAAACAACCTATATTTCAACATGAGTACAAAAACAAAAACAAATTGGAGTTATGATGTTTCTTAATTCAACATGAAGGCACAATCAGATTAGAAACATAATGAGCTCAAGCCATTCTCAAATTCATTGACCGAATTTGTTTGACTTACACTCATTTTTTGTGATTTGTTCACCAAGTAAGGTTTGTTAGAGGTCTTTCTAGACTATGGATTCAATATGAATCAACACGAAAATTGATCTAAACGATTATACGAATTCAATAGTACCTATGGTGTCATTAATTAAAGTCACATTGATGAAAATTTTATAACTCTCCAAACAAATAGTTTGAACTTTGTCCTTTAAGATTACAAAGTCAAATTATTAGCACTGAGTTAAAACCTCATAAACAAATGCTAATAAACTTATAAATCAATTTTCATAAGCAAATAATTATAAGCTTAATAAAGTAAAAGTTAATTTAAACTTGATTTTTTAAGTATATATTATTCTAAACTTAGAATTAAAAATAATTTGTTAAGAAAATAAATAAAATTAACTTCATTTAAATATGTTGGATTGCCTATTGTAGGTAATTCACAAAAATTATCATTTTGAAAACCAATGTTTCATAGATTTAGATGATGAGTTTCTTATTGAAAAAATGATAATTTGTCGATGGGAGCATGTCTTGTGCTCTTAAAAGTTGTTCTATTTGTGTTGTTAGTCTATTGTTTTTCCTTCTTTAAAGATTCATTAGATCAAATGAGATTTGATGTCCTTAAAGTGTGATAAAATGTGTTTGGCATGTAAAATTTCCGTTTTAATTTTGTATTATTATGTAAATGGTGTTGGAGGTTGAAAGATAGTCTGAGATTATTGTGGTTTAGAGTTCTTTCTCAAATATCTGGGTTGTTGAATGGAGAGGTGTGTGGCAGTTTAAATTTCCGACTTTGTACCGTGTAAAGACATATAGGTTATTCATGATGGAGTGATGGTGATATGGGTAGTGGTTTCTTATTATATTATTCAAAATTATTAGGGATGGTAGTGATACGTCTTTATGGTGTACTCCGTTGGTGGAATAAAGTTTGTTGTGTGAGTCTTTTAACATACTTTTTAATTTGGTCTCGGATAATCAAGTGTCAATGACAAATATATTTTGTAGGGGTTTTGATGTATAAGGTAAGGGTTGGAGGAGATGTTTTTTTCTGTGTTAGAAAAATTTGGTTGTTGAGTGTCGTTCTTTGTTGGATAATGCTTCAATGCCAGTTCATATGGATGACAAATAGAGGTGGAACAATAATAATAGTGAAGGTTATTTAGTCAAGGATACATACGTACAAGTGTTGATGAAGAATAGGGTGATAATCATTGTCCTTTAAGTGCAATAATAATAGTGAAGGCTACTCGGTCAAGGACACATACGTACAAATGTTGATGAAGAATAGGGCGATAGTCCTTGTCCTTTATGTGCAATCATTGGATATAAGTTGGTTTTGTTGAAGGTATCATTGTTTGCATGGAAAATATTGAATAAGTGATTATCTACGATGGATAACTTTTAAAGTCTATTTGGTTAGCATGCATATGTTATATTTAGAAACTGCGATATAATGTTATATATATTTTTCAATCGAAATGCAACATAAGTCACCTTATCAAAAGCATCAAAATTTTGTTTTCGGGTTGGCTCCAATCAAATGGTGTTGAAAAAATTCTGCACACAAACTTAAAGGAACACACAAACTACAGATAAATAATTAAGAAAGCATATGACAATTTACGTGGTTCGGCACATCTTGCCTACACCCACAAAAATACTTCAATAATTGTACTCACAATCTCAAATGAGATTATGATGATTTGTAACTCAGCTCCAATATGTGTATCACTCTACAAACTCTCTCACTCTAAAGATATGTTGGAAGTTGGATTTTGGAGAGAATGACTTTAGAGAATTACATCCATATTTTATTGTATATTTGAGAATTAAAAAAATTAAAAATAAACATGATAAACAGTCATATTTCAGTTCAATTACACATTATTTATTTTAAGAAATAGTTTATAGCTTCTTTAATTTGAAAAATAAAATTAAGTCATCCCTTCTCTACCCTTTCAAAATCCAACTCTCAAACAAACTCTAAAAATTACAAAAAATGATAACACTTGTCCGATTAACTAAAAATAACTCTAAATTATGTCAATTTTCATTTTACTTCCACATTTATATGCCAATTTTATTTTATTTGGTTAGCCACATTTGGTAGGCTAATTTTCATTTTACTTGGTTAACCACATTTATATGTCAATCCACATTTGGTAGGCCAATTTTCATTTTTTATCTGGTCACATTTGTATGCCAATTTTATTTTTTTAGTCGGTATGCCAATTTTATTTTATTTGGTTAGACACATTTGATATGCCAATTTTCATTTTATTCATTTTATTTGGTCTGCCAAATTTCTTTTATTTGGTCTGAGGCATCCATGCCAACACAACCCTACCAACCACTTGTTCACGCAACCTGTTCCGGGCACATCAAGCCACTCTTCCTGCAAAACAGCAAGACACATTTTGAATGTTGTTTCAAAATAACCATGTGTTCTTTTATTTTCTTGGCTTTATTAAGATCCCTGTTATAAACATGCTACAGACCAGTTCTTTGACTCATCTGATTTATTTTAGAAGACATTTTTTCCTTAATTATACATTGCTTAAAGTTTGTTACAAAAACAATACAAAATCCAGTTAAAATTTGTTGTAAAACAATGTAAAATCCAGAGCTCAAATTTATCTACTGATCAGAAACATTCACCATTTTACTTATAAATTGAGACAAAAAATCAGGAAAGAGGGGGAGATTTTAAAAAAAATAGGTCTGAGACAGCAACTCAAAGAAGCAGTAAAATTGTTAAAGAAGTAGTAAAATTGTTGAGAACCTAAACCCATACAAAAACAAACAAACACAAGTAAAAACCTCATCAAAACACCAACAAACAGAAGAAGTAAGGTATTTTTTATTTTTCCTTCATTTAATCTTTTTGTTATTCTACAAAAATGTAAATTTGGGATGACTATATGTGAAAATAAAGATAAAAATTGTGGTGATGCAAATGTTAGCATTCTGATAAAATAAAAACAGGGGTTAGACAAATGTACCATTCTGAGTTGAGTTGAAAGAATAAAATTTGTTGTTACTGTCGCCAGAGTGACAACCATTTTTTTTTTAGCCACACCATGCTTTGACCTCTTGATCTCTTCCCCTCCTTCTCGATCCCACGCTGAGGTCTTCTCTTTTTCTCTCTAAGTCTCTTCTTTCTTGTTTTCTCTTTCTCCTTTTTTTTCTTCCTGCTTCTGCGTTTCCCTGCGTTTTTTTTCTTTCTTTGATTCCCTATTTTTCCTCTTCACAAACAGCAGCCGCGGTGCCTCTTCTACTGATATTAGGGTTTTTGAGCTTATGTGGTTGCTATTTATATTATTCTTTTTTTTATAAAAAAAATTAGTTTCTTTTAAAAAAGACTTTGGTTTTGTATCAGTTTCTTTTTAATATGTTTTTTTTTTTAAAAAGAAAAAAACCTTCCTTTTATTCCTTACTTTGTTTTGTATTTTCATTATATATTAAAAATCTTTTTTTAAGATACCTTAAGCTTTACGTAGTTTCCTTTTAAACATTTTTATTTTTATTTTTTATATAAAAAATGAGAACAAATCATATTTTTATATACACATTAATTTTAATTAGTTCCTAATAAATATTCCAAAAAAGAAATATTTTATTAAATATTAATTAAATGTATCATTTTTTAATCTTTTAGTTATTAAGATACAAGTTGTATAACTTAATAATTTTAAAACTCGTTTTTTTAAATAAATTAATTAATTTAACTTTTTATTTATTTAAAAATCTGATTAATTAGATGCGACATCTTTTAATCTTTGAGTTTTTAAGATACAAGTTGTATAACTTAATAATTCTAAAACTCGTTTTATAAGTAAATTAATTTAATTTTTTATTATTTAAAAATCTGATTAATTACATGCGACATCTTTTAATCTTTGAGTTGTTAAGACACAAGTTGTACTACTTGACAATTTTAAAATTTAATATTTAAAACCGAAAAATGATAAAATATTCTTAGAAGGATTAAATTAGATGTGACATATTTTTACTCCTTAAATTTTTTGATACACAAGTTGTATTACTTGACAATTTTAAAATTTAATATTTAAAATAAAAAATGATAAAAAATATTCTTAAAAGGATTAAATTAGATGTGACATCTTTTTACTTCTTAAATTTTTTGAGACACGAGTTGTACAACTAGATAGTCTTAAAGCTTGCATTTTAAATTATTATTTAAATTAAACAAATTCTTTTCAAAACAACTTTTTTTTATCAACCACAAAACAAATCTTCTTTAAAAATAATCAACACATCCGTATTTTCTACCCAAGAATTACGTAGCTTTGATTTTTCCATCGCACCGGGAGATACGTAAGAGCAAGATCACACTGTTGTCAAGCACATTAATAATTTTTTTATTTTTTTATTTCTTTTATTCTTTTTTTTTTAAAGCATACATTTATTTCAAAAAAAAATTTGATATTCGTATTTTATAATAAGGAGAAATAAGTATATTTAAATTAATATTAATTTTGCACCATTAATTATAGGTAACCGTTTTTTAACGGAGATCGTAGGGTGTTAATACATTCCTACGCATAATCGATGACTCCCGAACTCAAAATTTGGTTTCAAATACCATTTTTTTTAGTTTTTATTTTTAATTTTATGGATTTTCCAATATTTTCCCTATTTTAAAATAAACTTTGGTGGCTACTCCATTAGAATTCGAGAAACACTCGAAATTTTAGGCCGCGACACACATTATTTATTTTAAGAAATAGTTTATAGCTTCTTTAATTTGAAAAAGAAAATTAAGCCATCCCTTCTCTACCCTTTCAAAATCCAACTCTCAAACAAACTCTAAAAATTACAAAAAAAATGATAACACTCTAACTACAAAATATATCTCTCAAGTGTTCTCACACACTTTTTTTTTGAATTGATAAAACACTTCATCAGACTACTTATTTATAGGAAAATAATTTAACTTCTTCTAAAAAGAGATTAATAATTCACAATTTTAATAATATTTTAAAACTTTTTATTCACTGATTCTTTTAAATTGAACATGCAAATCTCAAAAATCAAATTTTAAAATCTCGAAGTAGTGATTCCTTTTCTATGCATTTAAATTCACTCCCAACAAAGTCTCTAGTTTTTATCATGAGTTAACTAAATGGTGTCATCAGGCAGAGACACTTGTATGTTTAGGTGTCAAATTGTCAAATATTGTGTGATCCTTTAGTTTGGTTTAAGGCTTTGTGTGTCTTTTCTTGGCTCGTTTATGCGCCTCTATGCTCGTATATCGCATTGTATACTTTTTTTTTCTTTCCGATTTGGGTACACCTTATACTTCTTTAGTTTATGAATAAATAATTTGTTTGGCTTCTTAATGAATAAAATAAATAAATAAAATTGAACACTACTACAAAGTATTAAAAAAAATAGAATTGTAGAATGATTGATGATTCTCATAATTGTGACCTATCCTATGTCTCTATAATTTGGTTCAGATGTTGGCCCAACATGCACATATTGCCATTCATTTTTCTGCAAGTAAGTACACCTCATATAAATATATAGGCTTAGTGCTGGGAATCCTATGTCTCCCTCTGTCTTGCCCCTAATCATTTTCAATTTCATAAGTCGCATTACAACAAGTTCTATTCTATTATATGGCTTAACTTTTTTGTTTGAAAGTTATATATACTTTATAGATGCGATTGGGTGTGAGTACCACGTGCACCAATGTTATTTGAGAGATAAATGTTTCACTAATAATATTATTTGAAAGAGATAAATTTAATATATTTGTGAGGATTTATTGACTCTTATGATTTTCACTACTTTAGCTCAAACACTATCCCCTCGTCATAAATTTTTTGTTAGAAAAATTATAATATAGAATTTAAAGGTAGTGATTGAAAATATAAAATTGTTTTACGATGTGGTCCAATCATAATCTTCAATATATTACTACATTATATTAAATATTGCTAAATCAAATATAATTATTAAATGTTTTGTCCATATAATGAGTTATTATTGATTGTTGGGTGTAAATTTATAGTACACCTTTTTTTAAATTCTATAATATATTTATAAACATGACATTTGTATATTCTATTTTATTGTAAAATTGTAGAGAAAGAGCTTAAAAAAGAAACGGTAAGGAAGAAAATAGTTTTCAATCCATGCTTTTCATATCATTGAATTATGCCCGGATGACAACAAATTTAGGAATAATCTTAGAAAAACACAAATTTAGGAATAATGCATAGGATTTAACATGAGTTGTGCTCATAGTCACATCCATGATGAGGTGTTAACTTTATTTGTAAGGGTTTATATTATAACTTTAAGAGAAAATTGCATTTGTCTCTTTTCAGATTTTTTTAAAAACACTTATACTCTTTTTAGTTTTTAAAATATAATTTATCTTTTTTTATTCATTAAAGAATTGTACATAATATATTATACTTATATTTTTATATATTATTTATCAAAAAGATATTAGAATATACATTTTGATTGTGTCACTGAGAACATAATTACATATTTCAAAATTGTAAATATTAAATGTATGGTTGTATCTCTATAGATTAAATGAAAATTATAATCGTGTTATTTAGAAAAATGACAGGAATAGATGTAAATGTCGCAAAAAAAAATGTTTAATGTTGTTTTTTAAGTGAGTAAATAAGAGATAAAAGCTTTTTCAAATTTAAAGAGAGCATATCCAAAGAGGTCAATGCAATTCTCCTTAACTTTAATGTTGGTTTTTTTTAAATTATCTAATTAAAAAAAATACTAATATACCTCATTTTTACATTATCAATATATCAAAACAAATTATTTGTATGATTTCTGAAGTAGTTATAATTTTTTTTAAATAATTATAATTAAAATCAAATATTTTTAATAATTTAATAACTGACGTTATAAATAATGTTTATACAAATGGATGACGTGTATGTATTAAATCATTTTGATAAACACACATTCCGGTGTTAGTACGAAACTCTCTCTCATATACTATACATTGTATACAAATGATATTAGGAAATAAAGTCCCACATTAAGAAGATATAAAATCTAAACATAATTTATAAAAACAGGTTGCATTTTATCGTACAAATTAGTTTTATAATAATAAATTAAATATGATTTACAAATATAATTATATGATATCATATTTTATAGATCAAGTTTTGATCTAATAATTCAAAAATAATGATAATCTAATAATATATATTCTTAAGAGTGATTATAGCAATGAAGCCTATAAAGATTGTATCAAACTATCAAAAAGAGAATTATTTTGGTGGGTCAGTGAGGTGGTTCGAGTAAGACAAGAATGGGACTGACAGGTTGTTTTGAAAACAAATGGTATACCATTAACGGACATGATATTTCACACAAATGTTAGCAAGTTGGTTTAAGTAATCAATAATAGCGGTCATTAAGCTGTCAAGATTAGTACTAATAACTTACACGCTATTTACTTACTTTTACTCTTTTAAAATATGCGTTTATTTTATTTTGATGATAGATTTTTGAAATAAATTATTATTATTTAGATAAAATAAAATATTAATTAATGAAAATGTATTATAAAAATTTTTTTGATGTGTTTTTGAAATATAAATAATTATTCACTTTGAAAATATCTTATCTTCTTTTTAACAAGTGAAATTAGCATGAATTTTAATAAATAAAAATAATTTTTCTTTTTACACATTTTGTTTTATATTTTTGCTTTGCCAACAAAAGAAGAAGAGGATTTTTTTTTATTTAGTTATGATTGTTTATAGTTAAATATATTTGTTATTGTAAATATATAAACCCTGCATTTTTTCTTCTCTTTTTAGTCTTCGTACATTTTTTTAATATCACCTTTTAATCTATATGATTATTGTTAGTTTATGTTTTACATATTGCTTTATAGTGGAGATATGGTATATCAATATTAGAAGATTCAAATTAAAATAAAACTTTATTTTAATTCTATAGAGAATCGAAGTCTACGTGACATAATTTATCCTATTATGTCAGTTAAACAAACTAGCAATTGACAAAAGAGATTAAACTGAATTGTTTCAAAATTAGCCGGAATAAAAAATAATATCTAAACCTCAATTAGGAAAATGAATCATCTTCGTTGGTAATCTTCTCAATTTTTCTCAAATATAATCTCAACCATTAAATATAATAAATAAAAAAAAGAAAATTAAATTATAAAAAAAAATGGATGTATGTTTTAAGGTCAAACTACGAGCACAATTTAAAAGATTCAAATATGTGATCATTATTATAATTTTAAATTACAATTTACAATATAAGTTTTTTAGAAATCTCTGCAACCAACATTCAACCATAGTTGGAGTTACTTGTATCCTGATTTTGAATAATATCAAGATTGACTATATAACCTGAATCAATAATTTTTAGCTAGTGACCCACATTGGTCTATGGGGTGGCCTCTTTGTAACTTACCTAATAGAATCCAAATCCATTTACACGCACCCTTATTGGAGCGTCCATGATTGCTTTATCATTTTAATTACCATTCTCTAGCTAACAAGTCTCAAAGTCACATCATTGAAGGAGACTCTTTAATTCAATTTCAAGAAAAATTTATTTAAAGAGCTTTCTTTTCTTATCTTATCTTTGACTATCCTCTATATATCTCTACAATACATTGTAGATTGGTAAATTATTTCTTCAACAAACAAACTATCTATAAAACACCTACACACACATGGACACTAATCACAACAATAAAACACCATTAATAATATAAAAAATTATGATTTTAAATTGCAGTTTACAACTGTAATTTTGTAGACTCTGCAGCGGTACCACAGCTACAATTTAGGTATCTCTAACCGTAGTTTACAACTATGGTAAAACTAGTCATATAAAACATACATACAGTGATAAAACACTGCACATGTAACAGAAGTCAACAAAACAACAATTAAAACAACATCTTGAGAGAGATAGATAAACAAAATAGAGAGAGACACACTTTAAAGCTTGCTTTTACTACTCATCTACTACATAATATAAGGTGGCCCTCTATCTAGTTTTGTGCCTTTCTTTTCATCCACTACCTTCCTTCTCTTGTTTTTATCAAAAACACAGTTGTTATGTTGAAGTCTTTCTGTTTTTCTTAGCAGGATTTTCTTGAGGCCACAAAACAAACCCTTTTCTTTTCTCTTCCTCTTTTGAATTTTCTATACTCTTTCTTGGTAACCCTTTTGGTTGTTGAATTGATGTCTGGTTTGTATAATCAGATTTCCTCACCAGGAACAGCAAGGGCCAATTCACCAAATATAAACATCAGAAGCAATTTTGATGTTGTTGATAGGTTCAATGATTCTTCTTCTTCTTCTTCTTCTTCTTCTTCTTCTTCTTCTTCTTCTTCTTCTTCTGATATATTATTATTATTATTATTATTGAAGTTTTGATTTTTCAGCAACAACCAATATTTTCATATACTTATACATGTATGCTATTATTGAAATTCTTAATTATTATGTTTTGTATAGCCAATACTTAAATGAGTTGGTAGCAGAATACCAGAAGCTTGGACCTTTCATGCAAGTCTTACCCTTGTGTACTAGACTCTTAAATCAAGGTTGGTTATTCTAAATCTATATATTCAAAGTTTTTTATTTTGAGATTTTTCTTCTTATGTTTTAATTGTAGTTAATATTGATTTTCTTACTAGATTGAAGTTTAGCATATATAATTTCTTTTAGTTATTGATTATTGTATAATTTTTTTTCATTACTAATAATAATTGCTAAAGGACTCAGAAGCCTATATCTAATTATTTGTATGTTTGTTCTGATATTGAATCTTATTTAATTATTATCAGAGATTTTAAGGGTTTCTGGAAAGAATGGATTGATGCAGAACCAAGGGTTTAGTGACTATGACAGAATGCAATTTGGAAGTCACAAGCCTAGTGTTATGCCTTCTTTAGATACAACACAAAATTTTACAGGCTGGAACAGCATGTCACATGAAGTAAGTCATTTATTTTTTGTTATATACTTTTATTTAATGGACCATTGATCTATACTATTTTTATAGTACCTAGATTCTACCTTTTTCTTGTTTCAATCTAAATATATAAAACATTCATACAAGGTTACAAAATGTGGTCACGGTCGGTATGCGATCCTTGTCGAGAATTGCGCTTAAATATGATTGATACAACCTCATTTTTACAGTTGTAGAGACATCAAAAACTTCGATGTTTGATGCTTAGGTTATCTATTTTCCATATTGTGAATTGTGACTGTAAAATTAGCTAGCATGGTTTGTTTCCATGATTGTATTTTTTGTTTAATTTTTGAAACAGAGAAGGTATAATATGTTTTCTTTCTATCATGTATTAATATTCTATTTCATTTATGTTTTCTCTATACTCTTTAATTATTTAATTTGCTAAGAGGTTAATTAGGCCAAACTTATATCAGGGGTTAGGTGGAGTACAAGGACTAAATGTGGATTGGCAAAGAGCACCAACAGTCTCAAATTCTCACATTGTGAAGAGAATGTTGCGTTTGGATATTCCTCATGATAGCCATCCAAATGTAAGATATGTAAAACAATATTTTGTTTCATTTTTAATATGATCATGTCAATTTTTTTATGTTGAGACTTGAGAGATCACATTCCTTTCCCTTTAACTCAATAGTCACTAAACTATGGAAAATAGACATTTCAGATCGAAGGTATATCTGATATTTTTTCTCGTTCTCATTTAGAAGATTTTTCACGTAAAATTCTTGGTGTCATTCTTCTGCTCCCACGCTTATGTTATAATTGGTTACGAATTCACATGTTCTAACATTTTTATGATGACTTGAGTTACTAAGGCTATATTAAATTTCAGTTCAACTTTGTTGGGAGGCTTCTTGGACCAAGAGGTAATTCACTAAAGCGAGTCGAGGCTACTACCGGTTGTCGCGTATTTATCAGAGGAAAAGGTTCAATAAAAGACTTAGATAAGGTATATCAGATGACATAATTGATACTTCTTTTGATTTGAGTTGGTTTTGTTTTTCCTTCCACAAACAATGTTGCTTGTAATTGACTAATTGTATTGTAACTGTTACTTCAATTTCCTTTTGTTAATCTAAAGGAAGAGTTGTTGAGGGGAAGACCAGGATTTGAGCACTTGAATGAACCACTGCACATTTTGATTGAAGCTGAATTACCTGTCAATGTTGTTGATTTAAGGTTGAGACAAGCACAAGAAATCATAGAAGAGTTACTCAAACCTGTGGTATATATCTATTTTTTTTTAACTCTATTGATAATTTCAGTATTATTTAATTAATACTTTGTTTTCATTTTTTCTCCTTGACATATGGTTCATTATAATATGCATTTTATGCAAGGTGCTGTCAATTATGTTGTTTTCCTTTCCAAAAGTGAGAACATGATCTCTGCTATTAGATGAAGATCAGATGACTATTATTCTGATCATCATCTATAAAGTCGAGATCTACAACTACATTACTGTGTGACTTATCGAGAATACAACTCCTTTAAATAGAAGCATGTTATGGAAAAACTCGTTGTTAGTAATTAGTTAGATTATGTTAGTTTCTGGGGTCGAACTCGAGACTTCCTACTTGCAACTTCTTCAACGTTGCTTAGCTTACTAATCGAGCTACCTTTGCGGGATGTTGTTTTAGGAATCTAACTTGCATATAGTTAAAAAACGCAGTGAAGAGATCGACACAAGTCAAATTAAGATCGAATGACTCACATTTCAACTTTAATAGTCCTCTAGAATGAAATGAATATAAAAAAGACAATTAAAAAGTTGATGTATCTAACCTTAAATTA
Source organism: Cicer chorassanicum (assembly GCA_037974735.1). NCBI lineage: Eukaryota > Viridiplantae > Streptophyta > Magnoliopsida > Fabales > Fabaceae > Cicer > Cicer chorassanicum. Next base: position 37,405,118 of record JBBPBP010009778.1, on the reverse strand, counting down.
AAATCAAATTCATCAATTTTTCAAGTAAATCAGATTCAACATGCTAATAAATAGCTACGCTGAGTGAAACAAATGTGTGGAAAGTGAACTTTCTTTTGATTAAAATATTCCTAAATCCTTAGTCACTTGGCAAATTGATATTTAAGGTAAATTTTTGTATGTTGTGGTGAAGTATTTTATTATTTTCATATATGCAGGATGAGTCACAGGACATATACAAAAGGCAACAACTTAGAGAACTTGCAATGCTGAATTCAAGTTTTAGAGAAGAGAGCCCTCAACTGAGTGGTAGTCTCTCTCCATTCACCTCTAATCATGAAATAATCAAACGAGCCAAAACTGAACAATAGTCTTTTCTACACTCAGATATTGTTTGTTGCATTTTAAGTTCCTTCATGTGTGTATATATATTTATTGTCACATTCAACTGCATCAGTAAGACTTGTAAAATTAACACAATTATTACTCTATATATTTTGACATGTTCATGGTGTATCTTCTTTAATTAAGGTGTAACAAATTGGTGTAGTTAGACTTTATAAAAGTAGAGGTTGATTGACGAAAATTTTTTTTTACTTCAAAAAAATTTCAATAAACAACTAAATAAACTGAAATAAAAGAGATAATACAAGAAAAATAATCTTCACTTTAAATCGAGTCTATAAAAATCACTAACTAGTATTAATGTGACTAATATTATATATAATAAGATAGCGTCATCATGATTCACAATGTAAATAATAGAATGGAAGATAAATATTATGATATCAAATTTGTAGTCTAGTGAGCACAATAACACTATGGTTGATTATTTGGCCATATAATAAGGACAATGTGTAATGGTAGTGACTTTGTATTATTAAAAAAGAAAAAAATTGGTAGGGCCTTTTGAGATTAATGTAGACGTGGAAGTTGTTGTCCGTGACTGTTACTGAGCCAAACTAATTTTGTTTTGGCTTGACTTATTAATGATTGTCTCTGTAAAGTGAGGCTATTCTAGATCTCTTTTCTTCATTGTGGGGTCACCATGTTGCCAGTTAATAACCAGCTTCTCCATTCTTCCTTCTGCCTAACCCCATTCATTTATTAACATAATAAGATATCAAATCAGCGATGATAATATAACTCACGCTTCTTGATATTAATTTAAATTCGCTTAAATTTTGATTGAGAAAGTCTGTTTTGATATATATATATATATATATATATATATATATATATATATATATATATATATATATATATATATATATATATATATATATATATATAATTGTTCTTTTTGCTGAATTTTTTCGAAATTCAGTTAATATTTAATACCAGGCTTGTATGCAATTTATATTAGTGTAAAGATTTTTTATAGGTTGGAATATATTTTTTGTCCTTATAAATATAACAGTTTTTAGTTTTAATTCATGTAAAAAAATTTGT
>JBBPBP010009778.1:37387150-37399629 GCA_037974735.1 Cicer chorassanicum | reverse complement strand
ATTAATAAATTTTAAATTATTGAAGTGAAAATATTTTAAACATTATTTGACATAAGTTTATTATTAATAAAGATCAATTTGTATGTTATTTTATATTTAAGGAAATTTTTGAATATTGTAGGGATGAAATTCAAAAAAAATATTTTTTAGGGACTAAAACTGAAAAATGTTATATTTACAGGACTAAAAACTATTTATGTTTGTCACTTAACGTTAAGGACCAATTTTTTTTTTTTTTTGATATTACAAGGATGTAAACCAAAAAAAATTACGAGGACCAAAATAAAAAAAGTAATATTTACAGGGACCAAAAACGTATTTAAACCTATTTTTTTTTGTAACTCTTCAATTCATAAAATTTGACATTTTATAAAAACTCTAGGAGTTGCTTGTCTTTTTTTCTTGATTTATATTGTTATATGATATCTAGAGTTTATTTCATGCTCTAACCGTTATTATAGGATTCTTGAAAGTTTGAGAATTATGTTCGATGGACTTCTTTGTTGCTGTTTCTGAAGGTGCTGAATTTGTAATTCGGTTTTGCACTTGTTTTTGTGTTTGGGCGTTTGTTCTTGCTTCTGCCTCTATTTTCCTAGCCAAGTTTTTGTTTATGCGATTTGTGTTTTATGGTCAAGTCGATGGGATTTGAAGGTTGCTATTTTTGTTTCTTTACGGCACTGCAATTCGATTGTGAAGGTTTTGCTTTTTGGTCCATAAGTTTATTTGCCTACTTTCTAGTGAAGGAGCCGTGATAAAACTTGGTGTGTGGGTTTTTTATTTGGATTTGAGACTGTTAATTTCAATATCCATATTTACATAGGTTGAATGCATAAATATTTATGAGTCTTATCGAATTAATGAAATAAATCGATAGATAATAAAAATATAATTGTTATAATTTTAACTTAATTAAAAATTATTAAAACATTTTTAAGTTTTAACCATTAAATATTATAAATAAAAATATTTATTAACTTAATTTAGACAATGCATCATTTTACGTGCGTGCTTGGTATTTTCAAGAAACCTAACATTGGAATACATTATATTTGTTCTTGTTACAAAATGTTTGATTTAGTTTCTAAATGTACGAACAATTCTTTTATTTTTAGTGAACTTATGATGAATTTATATTTATTTACAACAAATCATTTTTTAATTCTTGTTGGAATAATGAATTTTTTATTTTGATTTTTCTCTAATTCACATGATCGATGTTTTGAGTTTTTCTATTGAAATTGCAAATTTTGCATTTTTAATGTTTTAAAGATAATGAGAAGGAAAAAGATGAAAATTGAGCTTGAAAGAAAATTGATTTAAACTTATAGGTGTATTTTTTCAAAACTGAAATGACCAATTTAAGAATCGTTTACTTTTATAATTTGTCAACACCGTTATGCAGTCTAGTCTTTATATGTCTTATTAAATATTCTTAGAGTAACCTTTGTATTCTTAAGACTTGTTATTGGATTGAAACCCTAAAAAAATTTAGTATTCTATTGCAACTCTTACTGTATTTTGTTCTTTCTCTTCCTTGTGTGATTTTTTATATTGTTAACATGTTGTCACATTAATGATAATATTTGTCGATAATTAGGGGCAAATACAAACTATGGCAATAAACTCCAGAGTACAAACACATGCGAGCATGACACATAGATATTAACAATAATTTGAGAAAATAAAAGCGACTAAATATAAATACATGTGTTACAAATATATATGTGACAACCGACGCATTTTCAATCTAAAGTTAAATAGTATATTACAATTTATTAATATTGTTTGGGTTGGAACTCATACTCATGTGGGGATTGCATATCGGTGGAAGAAATGATTTCAAACAGCGGTGGTTGGTTGGAACCCTAAGTGTAGTTCGAATTGACACTAGAGACCGCTCTCAATGGTATAATGTATCTGCAAATATTTTATCGCTTAATATTAGTATGTGTTTGTCTGTAAAAAAAATGATAAATATCATCAGAAATTGACACATAACTGTCATATTACAAGTTCGAATCTGAAACATCATCTTTTAACATAATAATATCAGTTTGCTAGTTAAACTACAACTTAAAACATTTAGAAGTTTTTTTATTAAATAAAATATTTAGTGTTTTTGAAACCTAAAATAATTGTTTTGATAATATGTCCTTATACCAACCATAATATTAAATATGCAAAATAATCTATAAATCAAACACTATACATATTATACACATGTAAAATTATTTCACACGGCAACCTATCACATATCGACAAGAGTCAAACTTTCCTTTTCAATTTTGAATCTCTTTAAACAAACATAACACAACTTCTTTTGTTTAAAATCTTAAAAAAAAAAAATCATTTTTATTTTAATCTATTAACACAGAGTAAGAAGAAATTGCGGTCCACACGGCGTCGTATTGGACTGGACTCGGGTTAGAGCAAAAGAAAACAACCAAATCCAGTCCAATAGAAAAGAGGAAATAATAAAAAAGAAGAGGTTGGTTAGGGCATTGCTTCCATTTCGCATTCGCAATTTTCATTCACGTTCTCGTTCTCGTTCTCGCTCATTCATTCTTTAGCGTGGTTGGTGAATCTCCTCTAATCGAAGATGGGAAAAAATATTATTCCGGTGAAATCTGTGGTGTATGCTCTATCTCCTTTCCAACAGAAAATCATGGCCGGTCTCTGGAAGGATTTGCCTACCAAAATTCATCACAAAGTCTCCGAAAATTGGATCAGCACCATTCTCTTAGTTGCTCCCGTCCTCGGCACCTACGGGTAATTTCCTTCACCTCTCTCTCTCTCTCTCTTTTATTTATTTATTGCATCAAATTATTATTATTATTATTGTTGTTGTTGCTGTTGCAATCTAAATTCGATTTCGCGGCTATGAATTGTTAGGATCTTAATTATCTCCTAGGGATTTAACCAGATCTTGATTTAATCTTTTTATTTTTTTAATTTATTGTTGGAAACATGTGATTGTTAATTTTTTTCTGGATTGAGTTTGCCTGTCGCTTGTATTTATTTTTTGATTTTTGATATTCGGTTTGAATTGGTAGGAGAAAGGGGAAAATTCATTTTAATGAATACTGAATACTGGATTGAAAGTTATTGTAGGGGATGGTTTCTCTGTGTTTGTTTTTGTCACTTCTTATCATTTTCATGCTGAATTGCTTGTTATGATTCTATGTTGCGGTCGATGTTTGTTGATTTCACATTAAATTGATCTGGTTAAAATTGAGTTTGAAGTGAAGCTGTTTATATTTCTAGTTTGTTTTTTTTTTACTTTAAAAGCATGTTTGAGGTAAAACTTGGTCTAATATTTTCTAACTAATGCTAAAGCTATCAGTTTTACTCTAACAAAGACTTGGAAGCGAAATTAATTATGATACAAAGTAACCAAACATACAAAAATCACGTTTGCACGGTGCATCAAGGCATGAACCTAGTTTGGCATTCTATTCAATGGATTTGTGTCCTCTTTGAGTGTTGATGGCAATTTTTCTTTTGCTTTGTTTTTGTATTGAAAACTTCAAATTAAAACCTCTTTGTCTTGAAGCTGTGAAGTAGCAAGTAGACTTCAATAATATCTACTTGAGCACGTCATCTGTGTCTCTTTTTTGTGTTTTTTTTTAACAAGCTCTGTGTTTGTGTCAATAAGAATGTGACATGATGGTTTTCTTAATGGCCAGTCATCAACATATACCTGATGCTTTAATTATGTTTTTTCTACTTGTTTCAGTGTTGTCATTTAATCTTGTTTGCATTAGTTTGTTTTGAAACCATGGTTGAAGCTAATGACAATTTTTTCCCAATGTTGAGCCTCCAACTGAGCACTATATATGGGGTTGTCTAGATCGAGATCCTATTTTAGGGATTGCAAGGGGAGAGTAAACTTGTGAAATGTGAGCTTATGACACGGATCATAAAATGTTATGTGAAATATAAAATCATATTCAAACACAAATACATATATAAACAACTTCTCAACTAAAATCATTAAACTAAAATAATATATCTATATATATGCATATAAGAAAGTTATAACTCATTAAAAAATTTATTGTAACCATTGCCCATGCCAATATTCATGCAATGCAGAAGTGTGTGCATGCTCATTTTCACTATTCCATGTTTATTCAAATATAAAGCCACACTGGTATTTGTTTTCGTTAACCATGAAAGGAATCAAATAAAGATCACAAACTAAATTTAAATGAATATTTGGCTTGGTATAGCCTTCTTCTTCTTTACAGTGTGAAAGAAATTGGAGCACATGCTCCTTCATTCATTTATTATTTGAAGAGAAACAAAATAGATCCAAAAAGGGTTCAGGCTTTGGTTTATGTTTATTTCAACCTTCTACTTTTGTCTAGGAATATAAATGAGGGACAAAATTGTGGGTCACTAGTGGGGAATGTAAGTATCCTCTTGATAATACAAGGGAACTTTTTTAATATTTGAATTCGTCTCTTGATGAATCAGACCTCTGTAGTCAATAGCGGCCGCAATCGCGGTGATGCATCACATTGCAGCTGCTCTGCACTATGTGAAACGGTGTTGTGGGCAGTTTAGGGTTGTGGCTGTAGCGGTGTTCTTTGCGGCGCAATCGCGAAGAAGATGAGGAAGAAACACGAAAAAGGAGAGTGCAACAGTTTTTTTAGAGTGTAATGTCTAAAATACCCTCGATTTTAAAGAGCACAACTTTATTTTCATCTTTTTACAACTTCATTTTCGTCTTTTTATCTCCAGGTAACTTTATACTTGAATTTTCACGACCTTTCTTCTCCAAACATTACAAATGCAGTGCTCTTTTTTTTGGAAACGTACGAAATTTCTTCTTAGCAACCGTCCCCCTTGTTCCTTTCTTTCCCGCGACTGATTCTTCTCAAGAAAGTTTCCCTTTTCTCTGTGCCAACGTTCCCCTCTTCTCTGCAACCATTCTTCTCTTCCCTGTACCTTCCATCTCGTCGACTATTACTCTGCTCTTTTTTTCAATTTCTGCGCTAACAGTCCCCTATTATGGCAACATCTTAGTTCTTTTCATCTCCCCTGTTTTTCTGTTTCTGCTTTGGTGATTAGTATAAATGTGTTTAGTTTTGTGCATTAATCTAATTTTTTAGCCATCATGTGTATGGTTGAAAGTGTTTGTAATGTTTCTCTAGACTTCGATGTAGGGGCCATACCACTATCCACTACACTGCTATAGCGTTTTGGGAGTCAGCCGCTACGCTATCGGCTACTGACTATACAGAACCAGGGCCAGTAGCCATGTTTTTTTTTTGTTAATATTAGGAATAGGGGAGATGAACATATGGTCGGCAACAACACCTGATGGTGAATAATAAGCAATTGTGTAGAGTCAACTCAAGACTTATTTTGTATCTGACTAAATGTTGACCTTTGTGGCATTTTAACATTGGTTGGATGAAATGTTTATAGGGAAAAGGATATATTTTGACATGGACATGGGAAATGTATATTTTTATGCTTTTTTATTGTGTTCAGAAGTTTGATTTTTGGTAAATTGTGAAAACATTATATGCATAGATGTGTCGGTTGATTCTTAGTGGTGTCTTATTGTTAACAAAAGTTGATATTCCCCTATTAGAGTCGTATTATGTATGTGGGCTCTGTTGCTGAAAATCTCTATATCTCACCATGAATGCAGGTATGCTATGCACTTCAAGGAACAAGAGAAGCTGCACCACAGGTACTGAGGTCATGCGGGAATGGATTGGATAATCTTGAAGTTTGTTGTCGTTAATCTTGTTTAGCCAGCCAATAATGTGACCTTGTTGAAACTAGCTTTTGCCCTTTGGTTGTGATATATGAGCTTTAGCCGTTTCAACTATGATGGATTTTATTGATAGTTTTCGTCCTTTTTACTTATCTACATGTTACCAAAGATAATCAATGTCCTATGAATAATGTTATGATGAGTGCCAAAATGAATTGATGTGTTAAACTCCAGAGTGGTACGAGATTTTATCTATTTTAACAATCACAATCAAATTACAACCATATTTTGATCAGTTTTATTATTGTAACTCTATCGATAGTTAAGCCTAAGGAACATTCATTTTCTTGAAACATGCATAAGTATGTTTGGATTTGTACTTCCGAAATAATTTGTGATATAGATGCACAGTTTAAAAAATATGGAGGTATTTTAGTAGCGAGAGCGGGATTGAAAGTAACGCTTATATAGTTAATGGATTTAATCTTGGATTCAATGCCTGTAATATCATTAGTGTCCAATCTTTTCAGCGTGCGATGGTAAATGTGTTCAAATGTACTAGTTCAAGCAAGTTTTATGGGTTCAAAAAGTTTGGTTGTCTAGACATGGACCACACGAGTTTGAAATAAATTTGATTAGAGGTTCAATCTGTCGATTGTCTATTGTAAAATAAATTTGTATTCCAATTAAAGTTTCTTATAACTTGCTCCCACATTTATTGTTATTTTTAATTCTGATAGCAGTGCTGCATGCAATGCAGCAATTAGCATGCTTGTTTGTTTTAGAATAGTATATAGTATATATCTTAGTTTACTAAAAAAAAAAAGAATAAAACATGTCTGTTTTAAAATATATCTTATGTGTGTCTAGTTAGTTATCAGATTTTATAAAAAAATACAACAATAATATTTGTATACCAATAATTTTTCAGAAAAATATAGGTCAACGATTAATTCATATATGGAAGAAAGTATAGATATTTGATTATCTGTATATCCGTGCTTAATAAATATAACTTTTTTTTAATAATGTTTGGAAACTCTCATACGACTTCTATAAATTTGCGAATTTTTCTTTTTGTAAATAAAGAACCAAATTGAGTAAAAATAATAAAGAACCAAATATTAGTTAAGGCCATACTATAGCAGTGATCAATGGAGGGAAATTCAAGATTGAGGCCATTATTGGGGAATCATAACCACGATCTGAACTCTTTTAATTCGCTTACAACAACTTTCTTATCAAAGTTGCCTGATAAGGTCCATTCTTTGATCCTCCACACTGACTCTTCCTTTGACTTTGATCCTCATATCTCCACATCCACCCCCTTAAGCAAAGGTCACACTCTATCTTTTTTTCTTGCCTGAATGTTGAAGTTGTATAGCTCATTCTTTTAACCATGTATTAAACATAATATTTTACTAGATTTATTTATATGTTGTGCTCATAAAGTTTGCATTAATATATAATTCTAAAACTATTTGAGGTAACATGTCTCAACATTTATAGGAGAGAAAGAATACTATGAAAGACAATTTGCTACTCTAAAATCATTTGAGGAAGTTGACTCCATAGTAACCTCGAACTCCATCGATGTAGATGACATCGTCGACATCAAAAAACAGGCTCAACATGAACGAGCGATGATGATTTCTAACTATGCAAATGCAGCTTTGTTGGCCTTAAAGGTGATATTCCATTACATGTTTATATTTATTTCTCAAGGAGTTTTTCTGACTAGGTAGAAGCATGTTTGAATTATGGAAGTAACCAATTTCAGATTTTCATTCATTATTAACCCTTCTATCAGGATTTTATAGGATTCATCTCAAGCTAGTGAAATTTCATATGAAGCATGTGTGTTTGATTCTACAGTTGCACAAATTGATTTTAGTATTTTTTTTGTTGTTGAGAAAACAAAACGTTTTAGTAGTTAAAAGTGAGTTTAAGGTAAAACGGTATGTTCGGATACATTCACATGAAAGTGAATTGAATAATAAATGTGAATGTAAAAATATCGTTTGGAGACAAAAGTTATAAATCCTAACTATAAGTTAGAATCAATTATAGCGACAAAATCGAGAATCCTCCAACATATAAAATCAATATTAAGTCTTCCAAATTTCTTTTGCCTCTCCAAAAAAGTGAATCCAAACATGCACGCAATTCTTCCAATAATCGATTACTTTAATTTGAATATATTTCAGCATAAGCTTCCATAATTTTTGTAGTTAACAATATGCATATACATATTCTAGATTTATGTGACAATTAGGACCGGATCTATGGCTATTGCTGCTTCAACATTGGATTCTTTGCTTGATTTCATGGCTGGTGGCATACTTTGGTTCACTCACCTTTCAATGAAGAACATAAATATGTACAAATACCCTATTGGAAAGTTGAGAATGCAACCAGTGGGAATTATTATCTTTGCAGCTGTCATGGCAACACTTGGTGTGTCAAAATTACTTCATCTATTACTTTCATTCAAATTGTTCAATTTTTTAATTTAATATCATTATGCCTTGGAAGTGCATGTAACAAAAAGATGTTTCATTTAAATAATGTTTTGATTAATACTTCATTTTATCTTCTCCCTTTGACTGTGTCTAATGAAGATAACAACAGTGAACTAGTTATGCAACATTTTATGATTTTTGTAAATTTGAAAATTCAATTTGGAAATTTGTGTCCTAGAGGTGACACTATTCAACATTTTATGATACTAGAATCTGAGTACTTGGACTTTTTTAAAGATTGATTTGTTAGTACTTGAACCTTATATGGAAATTTGAACATACATGTAAATGTTCCCTGAATCTTGTTGTATGAACTAATTTTAAAATTGCTCATAAGGGATTTTTGCAGTTATCACAAACTTGTTATCTTAGATTAACTCAAAACTGTTCAAGTATTGAGATGAAAAAGGTCACAAGCTCTGGATTTTATCATGTTTTCTTAGAAGAAAGGACATGCTAAGTTGTAGATTACATCTTGATACCATTTGGAAACATTAAATAATTGTAGATTACCGACTGTGTTTGGTAAGGTCAAACTGCTAACTTATAATGTCTAAGCTCATATGATCAAAGTATAGTTGTCTGGTAACGGTCCTTCTCTCACGAGCCTATAATGTTTTTTCACTAGGATATAACATTATTTCATATGCTACTTCAAATAATGTTTGAGATTATAGAATATTATTTTTTATCTCATTTATCTTAAGTGAGTCATTTCAAATAGCATTTGAGTTTAGTCTAACCACTAGTTTTATCAAACATTTCAAATTCAATTTGTCAGCTTATCCTCTAGCGGCTATCAACTAGCTTATAAATCTTAACCATTTTACTACAGGCTTTCAGGTACTAATGACTGCTGTAGAACAACTAATAGAAAACAATCCTTCTGAGAAGATGTCTTATGAACAACTAGTATGGTTATACTCTATTATGATATTTGCAACAGTGGTTAAGCTTGCACTATGGCTTTACTGTAAAAACTCAGGAAACAAGATTGTGCTTGCCTATGCAGATGTATGATGGCCTAATCTTTGTATAAATTGCTTTATAAATTGATTCAAAATAATTTGTGCTTCCATCACTCACAAATATACTAATTATTATTTGCAGGATCACCACTTTGATGTTGTGACAAATGTGGTTGGATTAGTTGCAGCTGTTCTTGGTGATAAATTTTACTGGTGGATTGATCCTGTTGGTGCTATTTTACTTGCAATTTACACTATTTTAAATTGGTCTGGTACTGTTATTGAAAATGCAGGTAAAATTCATTTAGATTAAAATATACTTTTACTCCTTACAATTAAACACACTTTTTCGCTTTTAGTCCTTTTAAAAATTGTTTTTATTTAGTCAGTGTAAATATACCACTTTTTATTTTTGATTTTTGTTGTTTTATTTTAGTTAATGCAAAATTTGTTTATGTTAGAATTGATTCATGTAATATATGTGTAATATTCATTTTAGTCTTTATATAGTTCATATTGGAATGACTAAAATCAAATGTTCTACGTATTATTAAATTATTTTAGGGACTAAATTAAAACAACAAAGACCAACAATATATTTGTAAGGATTAAAAACAAAAAATAATATATTTACAGAGAAATAAATTTATTTAAACAATTTATTTACTACTATCCTTATCAAAACTCCTAATAGTAAAACTGTGAAAGAAGGTGAAAGAAAAATAAAAACTGTTATATGTAAACAATGTGGTGTTATATATATTGATTCTAGATACTTTCTCATGCAGTTTCACTAGTAGGACAATCTGCACCTTCTGAAGTTCTGCAGAAGTTGACATATCTTGTTATAATGCATTCTCAAATTAAGCGCATTGATACTGTTCGCGCTTACTCATTTGGAGTTCTATACTTTGTGGAGGTAAGCATCCAAAATTAATTTCTAGTACTGCTAATTATAGTGAGTATAATTTCCTTAAACTAAAAAGTTTTATACTATCTATGCATCGCAAGATTCAAAACCATCCGTTTGTGTGACTTTTAAAGTAATTATGATTAAAGTCAAATATTTTTAATGATTTAACACTATAGGATTTATTGACGTTGTAAAAACACGCCACTCTTAAGAAACAGTGCTAGAGCATCACAGTTCGAGTCTGAGTAGCGACATGACATTGTATCCTATATTTTGAAAAAAAATAATCTTATAATAATTTAATTCTCAATATCTATATCTCAAAATTTGAGTTGGATCTAATTCAATCCAATAAAATGGACTTGTCAAGTGAGTTTATATCCTATCTAATATATGACTCTTTACCCTCATGTCTAGAATTAAACATCTGAAACATGACCTAGTAGCCACTCACGACTCACTAGATCTTAGATAGACTCTGATAATTTAACTGTTTTTTTTTTTTGAAGAATATTTTAGCATAGTTAAACCGCTTTCTCTTTAAATTTTGAATGCTAATTTTGATTCAATTGACAAAACAGGTTGACATTGAACTGCCAGAGGATTTGCCTTTAAAAGAAGCACATATGATTGGAGAGAGTCTACAGATAAAGCTTGAGAAACTTCCAGAAGTTGAGAGAGCATTTGTTCATCTAGACTTTGAATGTGAGCACAAACCAGAACACTCAGTTCTTAGTAAACTACCAGATACTCAGCCTTAAGTAATAACAATATTGATTTGAGTTTAAATTGTATGTATGAGAAGTGTGAATTTATTTACCTTAGCCTTCATGTATAGTTTGTTAAAAAAAAAAAAGATTAATATAATGTATTATGTTAGTCTATCTATCGTTATTTATATGTAAAATTCACATAAGATCAAATACATGTAAGATTATGCGCTGAAAAATATTTAATTTATTTCACATAAATGCAGAATGAAAAATAAAAAATAAAAAATAAAAATGAAAATTTTGAAAAATAAACCAGTGAAAGGGCATTTTTAGGAATTAACTTTTTTCAAAAATTTGTTTTAGAAGGTGTAAATAGAAAAAAAAAATAAACAATTTTGCTTCCCACACCCCTCAAATTTTTTTAAAACTAAAATACCTAAAATGCCCTACCCTCTTTACTAACTCAACCCCATCATCTTCTTCATCTTCATTAACCTAACCTTCAATCTTCATACTTTCCTTCTTCAATCATCTTCAACCATCTTCAACACCTTCATCATCTTCAACCCATTCATCATCTTCAACACCTTCATCACTTCAAGTAAGCATCGTTTTTGTTGTTTTTGTTTCAATGGTGTTGCCGTTGTTGTTAAATCTTTATCACTTTCATGTATTTTTGAATCTTTATCAATGGTGTTGCTGTTTTTGTTGCTATCCTTCGTTTCAATGGGGTCCCAAGATGTATGTTCACTTGTCAGATAGGGTATTGTCTCAATATGGACATCTCCAAACCATCCCTGGTTCACCTTTGGTGTTGCGATCTCAGAGGGGTGGTGGTAGAGATTGGACCAATGTAGTACTATATCGTAGAAAACATAGAGGGACTTAGACATTAATTACATTTGTGTAATACTGATTTGGATATCTATTTTGGATAGGTTTAAATAGACTTTTGGTTCATGTAAATATAACTTTTTTTTTTTTATTTTGGTCCTTGTAATTATATTTTTTTTGTTTACATCCCTGTAATATCAAAAAAAATTATTTTTGGTCTTTAACGTTAAGTGGATGTTACAAAAACGTTAACTGACAAATGGAAACAATTTTTGGTCCCTGTAAATATAACACTTTACAGTTTTAGTCCCTGATTTATTTATTTATTTATTTCATCCCTGTAATATTCAATAATCTCCTTAAATATAAAATAACATACAAATTGACTTTATTAATAATAAACTTATGCCAAGAAATGTTTAAAATATTTTTACTTCTATAATTTAAAACTTATTAATCTTCTGTTTTATTTATTTATTATTATTAAATTAATTTTTATTTTCTATTTCGAAAAAATCACTAAAATCTTTTGTTTTATTTTATTATTATTATTAAATTAATTATATCAGTATAAAATAATGATTAAAATAACTTTAGATTTAAGCTTTATAATTTTAACTAAAATCTCCTTTTACGCTTTAGATTTGTTTCATTATAACTTAAAATATATAAACTATATGATAGATTTATTTTAATCATTATTTTTTAATAATATAATTGCAGTTAATATAATTGTATATTAATTTTATAATAAATATTTTATACTTGTATATTAATTTTATAATTGTATATTAT
>JBBPBP010009778.1:37341445-37369046 GCA_037974735.1 Cicer chorassanicum | reverse complement strand
CTTAAACAAAAATAAAGAGTGAATTATTTTTTAATTTGAAATTGCATATTGATAATTTCATCCATAAAATTAATAAATTAAAAATCCATATTAATAAATCATTAATCATATTAGTCTCTTGAACAGTTCAATTTATTCTTTAAAATTTTTCTAATGGACTAATCTAACTAATTTTTTAATTTAAGACATCAAATTACCCAACACTTTAAATTTTAGAGATTATTACATTGATAATTCACTTTTCAATTAATTAAATGATTCTCTTCATCCTTAACACATAGCTCAAAAAAATAACTTTATTCAGTAATTATGTAAGAATTTTTTTACTATTTTATTTAGACAAAAAAAATGAATCTCTTCTTATCTTGTTTTCCTGAAAGTCAAAATGACCAAGCACATTATAAAATAAAAATGTGGTTCCTTACTTTGTTTAATTTGCTTTGTCAATGTCATAATTTTCAATATAATCTTACTTACGCATGCACCTTGATTAAGTAACATCTATACTTTTCATTACATGAACTAAACTAAATGTAAGTGATGGCAGCATAGGTGACCAGGTCACAATGAATGAATGAAGTTTTCAATGCCAATCTTTTCTACTCTTATTAATATAATATTGTGTCATATATCATTGTTTTTCTCCAAATATATATATTGCATGTAATTAAATTACTATAATCTTTTTGCATTTTGGTTTTTGTTCTAGTCTTCCACTTCCACCAGGTTGGGATTTATTTTGTGGTGAATTTATATGCATAAATACAATCATAATTGTAGAGAATCGTAGTCAAATGTGGCTGATGAGTCTTTAATCGTAATCGCACTTCGGTTGAAGACATAAAAAAATGGTTTTGTTGTTATATGGGAAAGAAGAAATTAAAGTACCTTGCTAAGTAGAAGGATAGATAATTAAGAGGTGTGGTAATTTCTGGTTTTGTAGGATGATGTATTTTTCAAAGGGTTGTAAGTGTGAAATTGTTCTCTGCTTTCTGTTCTGTTTCTGTTTTCTATTGGCTATTGGTCAAAGAACTCACCCAAATGAAGGTAAAAAAATTTCTACAATTCTCTCATTTTTATGATATATTATGTTTTACACCTCTTTTATGATTATTGATTGTTCATCTATTCAGTAGAATCAGTTAGATCATTCTTCACATATATATTCCTAAATGGATTTTTTTTTTCTTTTGATGAGAGGAGGTCAACGAGAATTTATCGATATGGCAAAACATATCTCACATGGTTCTTTAAGTTACACGAAAAATAATATATTAGTCATTTATCTTTTTTTATAACAAATTAGTCATTTATTTGTTTTTAGTGTCAAGTTCGTCATTTATGTTAGTAAATGTTTACACTAGTGATCTTAATTTCAAACCATCAAAATTGAAATTCAAAATTATCTCGATTTTTACAATAAACTCATGTAATTTTTAAAATATTTTGATTCAATAATCATAAGAACATAATCCCTTAATCAATTTTTAGAAAAATAATGAAACAAGAGAGAATTCGAGTGAGATATATTTATGATACTTGAAATTAAACGCAAAATTATTTCAACCTATGTCGTGAAATCACATGAAAATTTATCATATTGTTCTTTATATGATTGATATCAAAACTCATAGTATCATTTTAAAAAACTCTAAACTAAAAAAGATTGAAACGAGGTTAGGACTAAAAATAGTTCAACATTGTAATCGTTACAAACGTAAAAGACTAACTTAATACAAACAAAATTAAATGATCAATTTGATATTTTCGTGTAACTTAAAGGATTACATAATATATTTTGCCTATAATATATTAGCAAAATTCACTGATATAAAATAATTTTATTGATTCACTAAAAGTATTTATTTCATAAACCTATTCCATGCATACATTACATTGACATTTTTAAAATAATATGCTTATCAGCAACCTATTCCATGCATACATTACATTGATATTTTTAAAACTAAAGAATTAAAATTTAATTTTTTTTTCATAAACCAAAGTATTCTACATGCACAATCATAGAAACTAATCTCAAGAAGTAAGTTAATTAAGATTTATTTAAAGAGTCAAATATTGGACGAAGAAAAGTTAGGAAAGATGTGAGTAATATTTATAAATGAAAGTTAAATACATTCAACATTACAGGAGTAAATATATGATGTATTATTTACTCAATTGTTAATATGATGATTTAATTTTCAATGAAATGCAGTTGACACATTGAGAATCATAAGGAAAAATTTGATTGATATTAATGGAAACTTGAGTAGTTGGAATCATGGAGATCCATGTACATCCAAATGGAGAGGGGTTATGTGCTCTAATTCAACATTAGTGGATGGCTTTCTACATGTTCAACGATTGTATGACTTTAATATTCTACTTATTTTCTATTCAACCTTTTATGGCCATATTTTATTATCAAAAGTTATTAGAGAATTGAGTAGCTAGAAAATATAAGTAAGCTTAAGATGAGTCATTTCTTAATTACATTTTGGCACATTTATTTTGCTATTCCTTCTTTTGACACATTATTTGAGAACCTTTAATTTTTGTATGTAGGCATCTAATGAATATGAGCTTGTCTGGAACTTTAGCACCTGAGATTGGCCACTTATCTCATCTTAAAATATTGTAAGCTATGACTACATTGATGTTTCTAATGCAAACATGTTACAAATTAACAACTTTCAATTTTGTAATTGATAGGTTCCACTTTTGCTCAAGAATATATTAGATATGCTAATATGTGCTTTTATTTGTATTCTTCAAAGGGACTTTATGTGGAACAACATAAGTGGGAGTATTCCAAAGGAAATTGGCAACATCAAAACTTTAAAACTTTTGTAAGGAAATTGAAGTTAAATAGTTCAAATGGTTGCTAAAAAAAATTGCTAGTGTTTTTAAATGAAGAGTCACATAATTTCATCTCTATCTCTTATTAAATAAATTTTTTGTAGGCTATTGAATGGAAATCAATTTATAGGTCATTTACCAGAAGAGCTTGGCTATCTACCAGTTCTGAACAGAATACAAATTGATCAGAACAATATTACAGGACCAATACCTTTATCATTTGCAAACCTTACAAAGGCACAACACTTGTAATGTTCTTTACATTTATTCATACAGTTTTAAACAATTTATATGCTTTAAAAGAATGATGAAAATAATGCTTTAATCTTTTCATATGATGGAACAGTCACATGAACAATAATTCACTTAGTGGACAAATTCCATCACAGCTTTCTGGCTTAAGAAACCTTATTCACCTGTAAGTGATATAAATGTTTAAAATAATTATTTTGATTTTTTTTTTTTAATATTTTATTTTCATGTCTATATCTTGTTGACAAAATGTATCTTTGGACATGCAGTCTTCTTGACAACAATAATTTATCAGGATACCTCCCAGATGAGTTTGCTGAGATGCCAAGCCTAAAGTTACTGTATGATTGTTATTCTTTTATGTTATGTATAGAGTTTTATATAGCGGTCGCAATAAGGGTTGCAGCTGTGTTGCGATCCTTGATATTGTGGAGAATCGCAGTCAAATGCGGCTGATGCAGCCTCAATTGCGGTTGCGTTGGGTTTTTGGCAACACAAAAACTGTTTTGTCACCATCTTGATCACGGTCGCAGACCTTTATTTAAAACTCTGGTTATGTCTGCGTGTATTTGTGCTTGTAAGCTCCTTTAAAGTGAGAAAATCGAGGGTTATTATTTTAACATACACACGATTTGTTATGATGTATCCTACAATATCTACCATTTGATTTGTTAATCAATTGTTAATATTACTCACTTTGCATTCTAAATTGAATTTCTCGCTTTAGAGGAACAAGATCCAGTGCTTGATAGATGCTACTTTTTTTTCATTGTAGAGCTTTATATCCTTTTTTTAAATGTTTGTTGCTTTTACAATATTAACTGATTTCATAAATATATTTTGCTTACAAATAGATTTTTAAATTACTTTTTATTTTCTTGTTCTTGCAGTCAACTTGATAACAACAACTTTGGTGGAAATAGCATTCCAGATTCTTATGGCAACATGTCAAAATTATTAAAATTGTAAGTGCATTCTATGATGCAAATACATTACCAATATAAGGAATTGAACCATGGTGCTAGAGCTTTTATTTTAATGTTTTGGTTTGATGTACTAAATTTGAGATAATAAAACCTTTGTGATTTCTTGTGCATAAGAATTTAAATTAGAGAAAAAACATTTCTTTTAATGTAAGGTTTACCATCTATATAATGTTAAAGGTTACTTTGTTAATCAGGAGTCTTAGGAACTGCAATTTGACAGGACCAATTCCTGATTTAAGCAGGATACCACACCTTGGTTATCTGTAAGTCCAGTTATCTTATTTCAATTCAATGCAGTTTATTGAATTGACTTATTTGACATTATCTACGCCATAGCCTATAAGCATCTGATAGACTATTTGAGAGAGCTTATGAAAACAGCTTATTATGACATGTCTACAAGCTCTACAAGATAGCTTATGAAAACGACTAATAGCTTATATGATAACAGTTTGACTCAATTTCTCTTTTGTAATAGAAATAAGTTATACATAAGCTGATAAAATGTTTCTATTCACAACTGTTTGTTTGTATTGCAGTGACCTCAGTTTCAATCAGTTGAATGAATCAATTCCTACTAATAAGCTATCTGAAAATATCACAACCATGTAAGACAAGGATGTTAATTGCTAGTCTTCATTCAACTATGTGGAAATTTTCTTCTCATTTTAAATAGTCAAGGAAATTCTTCAGAATATGATAACATGAACTTATAAAATTTGACTTTTTGACTTTGGAATTTTGTGCAGTGATTTATCAAATAATAAGCTTAATGGAACTATTCCATCTAACTTTTCTGGCCTTCCACATCTTCAGAAATTGTAAGCTATCTTTTGTTCTTCTATATAAAGTGGTATTGTATACTATATAGACCAAATAATATTAACTAGAGATCACCTTATTTTACTTATAAATCCTATTGAATTTCTTAGACAATATATTCTTAATCTCTAATTTTATTAATCATGCTATAAAATCAAAAACTTTTTTATGACAGGTCAATTGCAAACAATGCACTGAGTGGCATTGTTCCCTCTTCCATTTGGCAGAACAAGACTTTAAATGGAACAGAAAGACTTCTCTTGTAAGTCGCAGAACGATAATTGCACAATTTTTCTCATTGATGTGAATGAATTTTGTTGTTTTGATTTACTCAGCATGGAGTTTTGATCCTGCAGGGACATGCAAAATAATCAACTTACAAACATATCAGGAACTACAACAAATCTTCCTCCAAATGTCACACTCATGTATGCCTATAAACTAATTTTCTGTTTATAGTATCAAAATCGGACTAGTCTGTATGGAAAAACATCTGTTGCGAGAGATTAGCCAACTTAAATCGATCTCTGTACTTCGAGGGATTAGTCCATGGATTCCGACCAGGAATACCCTAGTGCACTTAAAAAAGAATAAACTATGATTATTATATTTATGATATAAATAAAACTTGTTGATCATTTCCTTTAACATTAATTACATTGTCTTATGGATAACTTGTAACACAATCAATTGAAAAACTCCCATTTTTCAGGCTTGAGGGGAATCCTTTATGCTCAAATAACAACAACACCTTAATTCAATTCTGTGGATCTGAAAGTGAAAATGATATGAATGGTAACTCCAATGTTAGCTGTCCAAGTCAACCATGCCCTCCTTCATATGAATACTCTATAAAGTGTTTGTGTGCAGCGCCATTGCTCGTTTATTATCGGTTAAAAAGTCCCGGATTCTCGGACTTCCATACATATGTGGAAGCATTTCAAAGTTTCCTAACAGATGGTCTTGACATACATAGAAATCAGCTATTCATTAATAGTTTTACATGGGAAGATAGTCGATTGCGAATGCATTTGAAGCTTTTTCCTGTGTATGTTGATAATACAAGCTCTCATACTTTCAATGAAAGCGAGGTTATTCGGCTAAGAGACTTGTTCAGAGAATGGGACATTCATGAGAGTGACTTGTTTGGACCTTATGAGCTTCTAGACTTTGTTCTCCTTGATCCTTACAAAGAAGGTAAGTCACATAAAAAATTTATAATCTATTATGATGAGTTTGTGAATCATTAACATCAAAATTGTTGTTGAACTTTCGTTAGGCAGTTGAACAATATTCTAGTATGGAGTTCAAGTCTCAGTACTGCTGAGACTTGAATTCCATAATAGTATTAATTGAATTTTTTGTATTATAAAACATAATAATGTACTTTTTCACATTGATTTAGTGTTTCTCTAGTTCTTGTGAATAAATTACTGACTTCTTATTATTGCTGCAGTGAGTGTGACCTCTTCAAGTTCAGGAATAAGCAAAGGTGCAGTGGCTGGAATTGTCTTAGGTGCAATTGCTTGTTCAGTTACATTATCAGCAATTGTTGCCATTCTCATATTGAGAATACGTTTGAAAGATTATCATACATTTTCCAAACGGCGTAAAGGTGAGTACATTATAATGAGTTCATGTTTTAATATTGGTATGATATAATGACTATGACTATGAACTAGCCTACTATTATATACACTTAGAACTATTTGATGATATGTTATTGATATGAATTAGTTATATTTTTTGACAGCTTCTATGATCTCAATAAAAATTGATGGTGTAAGATCATTCAACTATGAAGAAATGACTTTAGCTACAAACAACTTTAGCCAATCTGCACAAGTTGGACAAGGTGGTTATGGAAAAGTTTATAAAGGTAATCTTCCTGATGGAACTGTTGTTGCCATAAAACGTGCACAACAAGGTTCACTGCAAGGTGAAAAGGAGTTTCTTACAGAAATACAATTGCTATCAAGGTTACATCATCGCAACCTTGTGTCTCTCATAGGATACTGTGATGAAGATGGTGAACAGGTAACTCTTGTTTTAGAAGTTCATAAATGTAAATTCAATAAAATTTTGTCTTTAGTAAAATTTAAGTTATTCTTAGTTCTTGATTTGTATATTGGAACTTTTTAACTATGACATAAATTTTCATAAGTTAGAACTTGGTTGAAGATCGAATTGTCAGGAGTATTTGAGTTTGAACTCTAACTGGAACAATCTTTGGATTAAACTTTATTTTTCTTCTGGTCAAACTTTAGATTACCAGGTCCCTTTTTCCGGAGAATCGGAGGGATAAAAAAAAGTTAAACATATTCTTCTATGACTAATTTATTTATTTTATCTGATTTGTTGCTTTATGGTTGCAGATGTTGGTTTATGAATATATGCCAAATGGAACATTAAAGGATCACATTTCTGGTACATCTTGTGCTCATATCATCTAATTTGTATTGTTTATTTACTTATAGTCTTGATTTTTTTTACCTACATCTGTATAATGTAACAATATATTGTATTGCCTCTATACATTTTTCTTACTCTTCCTTGTTCCAATTTGGAATACAAAATGTGTCTCATATATCCACTGAGTTGTAAGACCTTGATTTAGTAACCTATAACAACAAAGTTTAAATCTCTGTAGAGACATTTGTAAAATGACTATTAGTGTCACATTAATAAATAATAATTTCTCATTCCCCAGTAAAAAAAATTGAAGTATAAAATGATCATGATATTTTACTATATAGAAAAATCATGAATTTCTGTTATATCTTTTAACTATGTACATAATGTTTTATGACAGCACATTCTAAAGAACCTCTTAGTTTTAGCATGAGATTGAAGATTGCGTTAGGGTCAGCTAAAGGTCTAGTGTATCTACACACAGAGGCTGATCCTCCAATATTCCACAGAGATGTTAAGGCAAGTAACATATTATTAGACTCAAAGTTCATAGCAAAAGTTGCTGATTTTGGACTTTCAAGACTAGCTCCAGTTCCTGATGTTGAAGGCAATTTGCCTGCTCATGTATCTACAGTTGTAAAAGGGACCCCGGTAAGATTTTAATCAAAATATTTAACTAGTTGTTTGGAAATTATTTTTATACATCGGTTAAGTTTGATTTCACCCTATCAATGACTTATTTTCTTTATTTATAAACTATTTTAAACATGCAGGGTTATCTTGATCCAGAGTATTTCTTAACTCGCAAGTTGACTGATAAGAGTGATGTTTATAGTCTTGGCGTTGTATTTCTTGAAGTTGTCACTGGAAAACCACCGATCTTTCATGGTGAAAATATTATTAGACAGGTATGCCTAGGAGATAACATGCAGCTTAATCAACATATAGTTCAATATATATTCTAACATTAATGTAAGTCACTAAAATTGAGCTAGTAAATAAACTAGCTCAATTTTAGTGGTGCGAGATTTGGATAGTTCATACAAGGTCACACGCTTAAATCTTATTGTCTCCATTGTATATTTGTGCGCATCTTATTAATGTTACACTAAAAAAATTAACGATCCTTAACCATTACTCATTGCTTAGATATTAAGATATATATATATATATTGTAATGCTTAATACATTTCTTTTAGGTTAAATTGGCGTTCGAATCAGGTGGAATATTCTCAATTGTCGATAATCGAATGGGATTTTACTCATCTGAGTGTGTGGAAAAGTTTTTGATATTGGCTTTAAAGTGTTGCAAAGATGTACCAGATGAAAGACCTAAAATGGAAGAAGTGGCTAGAGAACTTGAAAACATATTGTCTATGATGCCTGAGTACCATGCAAACAAGGGACATGAATATGACAAAAGTGATTCTGGAATAACATTTAGTTCACAACCTTCATCATCTAATACAAAGCTTTCTTTTATTTCAGATAATTTGTTGGGTAGTGACCTTGTTAGTGGAGATATACCTATCATTAGACCAAGATAGATGTTGAAAAAATATATGTTTTTGTTGTAAATATAGTTGATAAGTTGAGAATAACATTGCTTGTAAATTGAATAGTGAAGCTATTTATTGATGATTTTTCCTTATAGTCAATTCTTTTAATATTACCATGCTGTAAGATAAATTGACATAAGAATAACTTTAATTTTGTTGATTTTCTAGTCCCATTATTCTTCAATCTAGTAGAGTAGTTTATGATACCGACGGTAAAAACGAGACTTTATAAGAAAAAAAAAATAATTATAATAGTACATTTTAAATGGAATGTGGATTTGTTTGTGGTGGACCAACTTTTGCAAGTAACAAGCAGAGAGTTGTTATTGGAGTCCCAATTGGAGAAAAAAATCTTATATTATTTTATCTATTTTATGAATTTCTAGACAATTTTATTTTGGATGAAATTTTTACGTTAAAAAAATGTTGAAGATATTAGTATGCTAAGTTTAACTTTTAGTATCAATTAATTCTGACCCTTCGTTCTTACATAAAAGATTATAGGAACAAATTTTACTATATAAAGTTAAGGCAGATATTTAAAAAATCTTAAATTTTTTTCAAAATTCTAACGTTTATAGACGTAGTTTCTTAGAAGTAGATATTAATAATTATTTTTATTTTTACGATTAAGATATTGACTTAAATAATATTGATTCAATAAAAATAAAAATAAATAAATAAGTATTTCGTATTGAATCGACATCAATCACGTCACTATCTTATCTCGTATTAAATTATCGTTGTTTGAATTTTTAATAATTTTTAAATATTAGTTCGTATTACACAATTTATAAAAGTATAAAAGTGATCTACTATAGAGCTCATCCTTATATAAAAAAGATGAAAATATGGGATACTTATGTATTCTATTAGTGAACTCACCTCCATAAGTGAACTCATAAGATTATGTATTCTATTTAAGAATGACTTTGCCATTGGATATTCCATTAGTCAACTGTTATCACTTATATATAGAAATTAAGTATGATATTGCCGTTGGATTTGCGATTAGTGAAATCAAAGTGAACTGTTAGGACTTATATATAGAAATTAAGTATGATATTACCATTGATCTCCGATTAGTGAAGTTGTTAACACTTATTTATATCGATTAGATATAATTTAAGTGTCTGAAATCAATTGGTGATATTCTAAGAATTATTTAGACCAAAAACTTATTTAATTTTAAAAAGCTGCTAATTTTATTAACCAGAGGAGTCGAACATATGACTTTTTTATTACTCTAACTCTCTCAAACCATCAAATCATTTTATAACTCCTGACTTGTTTATACTAATTTAAGAAGATGTTACTTTTTGATCTAGTTAACTCTTGTTGTCAAAATTGAGATAAATGACTAACTGAGCATACATAATATAATTTAAAAGATTAAAATAAAATAAAATAAATTTAAATGACCTAAACAGAAATTGAGTTAAACTTTATATTCGAACTTGGGCACAACATTCCATGTCGCTCAAGAATTTGAAGAACAAGTGATGGAGGCAGCTTGATTCTCCGTTTCGCCCATTGAAGAATTGTTTTGGAATTAGAAATTGGATACAGATCCTAACGGTCTGTTCAGGGTGTTGTTCGTTTTTGTTTTTAGTTTTTTTGCTTTTAAAGTTAATTTTTGAAAAAGTTTGGGGAAAATGAAATTGACTTGATTTCGGTTTAATTACAGTTTTAATTTCACTATTTTTCTTTATTTATGAAATTGGTCTCTTTAATTTAAAAGTTACAGTATTGTTATTTTTTAACTAAAAAATGATGATGTGAGATGCTTTCAATTTCATAAATTTTTTATATTTTTAATTTAATTAATGACATATGAATAATTAATGCATCTCGATCATAGAATTATATGTTACATTATTTAAAATATATCAAATTATCCTTTTTTTTAAGTTCAAAAATATGAGGTAGGACTAAAAGTGTCGACTTTTAAAATAAAGGGACAAATTTCGTAAATTGATAATAATAGAAGAACCAAAACTGTAACTAAGCCTTTGATTTTTTACTTTAACTTTTCCTATTTTTTTATTAAAAAAAACAGCTTTCTTCTAAAATTCAAAATAACAAAAATATTTTTATGATTAAATTTAAATATAAATTAAAATATAATCTTCATTTACGCATAACATCAACTAAATCTAAATTAAAATTGAGCCTAATTGCAGTTTTAGTTCCTCTATTTATATTGATTCACGAAATTGGTCCCCCTATTTTAAAAGTCGACAGTTTTGGTCCATCTCTCTGATTTTTTAGCTAAAAAATGATGACGTGAGATGTTTTGAATAACATGACATATGATACGATGATGTAGAGTGATTAACATCCATGAAATTGGAATAAAATGGAATAAAACGTCATAAAAACTAAACTTTTAACTTTGAATTTTTTTTCGTATTTTTAATTTAATTAATGACATATGAATAATTAATGGATCTAGATGATTTTATATCATAAAATTGTATGTCACGTCATTTAAAATATATCAAATCGTCATTTTTTAGTTTAAAAATCTGAGGGAAGGACCAAAACTGTCGACTTTTAAATAGATGGACCAATTTTGTGAATCAGTATAAATAGGGGGACTAAAACTGCAATTAAGCCTTAAAATTATTACAATTCTAAATTAAAACAAACTAAGAATTATTACCACTCTGACCACAACTAAAATTCATTTTAATTTATTAAAATATGAATATTTTCATGTTCTTGAAGTCCTTATAATCGTCAACTACTACTCTGACCATAGCTAACCACGATTTCAATTATCATTGACCAACACTTAGAACACTGTTGATCGCCACTTTAATAGTCATCGACCACCACTCAGACCATCAATGAACACAACTCTATTAATTGTTGACCAACATCCAGACCATTGTCAACCATGCCAACCACCACAATGACCATAGCCGACCACTACCCAAACCATCATCGACCACTGCCAACCACTACTTTGACTATCATCGACAAACATTATCAGCCATCACGCTAACTATAATCATGCACAATTCTGACAACCATTAGACACCACTCCTACTATCCACCACTTGACCATTGTCGATCACCACTTCGACCACATGTTTGTCACTGCTAAACAGCCCCTCCTACCACCATTGTTACCAACGATTGTTGATCAACAACCACAAACATTCAATCATCATTACTAAAATTATTATTTAAAAAAATTAAAAATATATAATAATAATAATAATATCATTTTTTAAAATTAAAAAAAAAATTAATAAATAAAAAATAATTATTTTTATCTGTCATAATTATTTTTATCTGTCATAATTATTTTTATGCCCAAATTAAAATTGAAAATATTCTCATAACTAAAACTAAAAACTTACAACTCAAATTCAATACTCAAAACTGAAACTGATTTTGATTTTTGAAAATTTAAAATAAAACAAACAGAAAACAACTCCTAACACTCGACAAAATTCAGTTTTGAACCATAACTATTTGTAAACCAAACCGAACTGGTTCTTTAAATTAGTAAACCAGTTTAACAAAATCTAAATCAAACTAAACCAGTTTTAATTTAACTTTACTTGTTCGAATTGAATTGAAACTGTTATAAAATAGATTGAACCGAACCAAACTGCTTTTGTATCAAATTGAATAGAACTGTTTTATTTCTATTGGTTTTTTTTGTTCCTATAGCCCAAGTTTTACATAATTACTTCAAAAAAACAAAACACTATATAATCAAATTTTCGCATCCTCAAACTCAAATTGTGAGAAATTGAAAGAGCATATGAGTTGTTAAGCAATTTTAAATATGAGTTGTTAAGCAATTTTAAACATGCTCCTAGTGCTTCTAAAAACATTAAGCTAATAATAACTTACATTTCAATTCAAACTATCTACATATAAAATAGATTTTTCAAAAGGCTTTTAAAACCGACATAATCTAAGACTTTAAAAAGTAATTTTTCAACAAAATACCATAAATTTTGTGAAATTACTTACACATATAAAAATAGTCTACAAAAATATGATCCCTAAACTCAAATGATTCCTTTACTTCAAATACGATGATTCCTAAACTTTAATATAAAACCAAATAGAAACAAATAACAACGCTAGCATATGTCGTTGCATAAAGCGTTGGAGAAATGCTTCACTGGGAGGGACAATGACAAGTGAAGTGGTAGCAATATGTTCTTCATTCTCCGTCGATGGAGAGTCCACGTAATCACCTATTGATAACATATGTTTAAATAAATATGATTAAAAAGTCTACTTCATTGTCTGACCAGTCATCCGATGTCACAAACAAAATCTAAAAGTAAAAAATAATGATATCAAACAAATAAGTTAAATTCAGCATTTGCACCACTAGCAAATTGATAGGCACATCCTATTGCAAACAAAAACAGTAACGTATACTGAATTTTAAGGTTAGGAATGAACATTGTATGAAACAATAACAATCTAGGCAATATTTGAGAAAAACAACCTTCAACAACAAAATGAGAACCAAATTGGAACTGAGCTACAATTGACATGGCAAGAAATTGTTAGTTTCTTAAAATAAATCAACAAAAAGAAATAGCAAACAACACCAACCTTGAAAAGTACAAAAGTATTGCAAAGAACTTATTCCTAACTCATAGCACAACAAAACTCCAATACTATTGATTTTACAAATACAAAGAAAAAACTCAACAAGCATGAATACAAATACAAAGAAAAAACTCAATAAACATGAATACAAAGTTTAAGGAATTATCAATTCATAACTTTAAAAATACATAGATAAACAAAGCCAAACTACACAAAATCTAAAAAAATGCAACAAAACAATCAAAAGTAGAGTACTAATCATGGTAGGAATAAAATGCATCAACTCGAATTTTCAACACATAACTAGTTTTTCATTTCAAAAGTTTTGGATGGTTAAAGCATGAACTTGTCTCAAAAGGGTATTAGACAAGCAAAATAACCAAAATGGTAAAACAACGAAAACGTAAAAACGAAAATGGTAAGACGGATGTGGATGAATACCTAAGCGGACACAACAGTAGATGGTGACAGCGTGCACACGGCAAAAAGTAGAGGGCACAAAGAATCTTGTCGCGCGAAGAGAGAAGAGTGAGTGTTGTTGTTATTCGCAGCAACGATAGGTGGCGGTGGTTTTTCTATTTGCGGCTGCAGTGGGTAGCGGCGGCGGCCATGACTTCATTTTAGTTCATTTCAATTTTAGGACATTGATCCTAATTTTTGAACATTTTAGAGTTTTGGAGTTTTGTTAGAATTAAAACTAAGTTATGGCTATAGTTCAACTATACTCTTTAAAAATCGTTTCAGTAAAAAAAAAATATTTTAAAATAAAGTTTAGTTCTCAATTTTATGAGCGAGTTTAATTTAAAAACAGTTTGGTTCAATTCTTTAAACTAGTTCGATTTTTTATTTTTTTTCTCATTCCAACCGAACAGAATCTAAATTAATTGATCTGTTGAGTTTATAAAAATTTAAACATAACCTAAGTTTATGAATTACTTAATTAAATAAAGTAATATTTAAACAACCATTAAATTATTTAATCTTTTAGGTTAATTTGTGACGAAATGACTTGGTATTATCAGTTTTGGTTTCCAGGACCAATAATGAGATGTAGAACCAGGCTAGTAATCACCAATTTTTCATTTTGTCATAAAAAATAAATCACCAATTTTTCATTAAAAAAAGTTATATGAATGCTTCATTTCTATCGGTAATAATTAAGTCAAGTTGTGTCGTATTATATAATAGATAATGGATTTATTCGATCTGTTCCCTATTTATGGATAGGTTGAAGCTTTTTATTGGATCAAACTAAGAAGTATATGATTTTCTGACAGAAACTAACAAGTATATGATTAAATGATGGAAGTATTATGTTTTATCGATATGGCCAATTTTCGATGGGTTGGATATCTATCCCTGTTCACATATATATTTATCAATCTCTATCCATCTTGCCATAGAAAAATGACAAAAGTTTTAAATCATTCTTGTTGTTTTATGCGATTAAGAAAATTTTGATTATGTCTTGAAGTTGGAATACAAATCTCTTTCTTTATCGTCCTGTCATCTTTTCAGCATGCACTCGTTCGATTATACATGGTTGAGGACTACCAAGTATAAAATTTGTTGATTTATCAAACAACTTCTAATCAGTCTAATGTAAAATATTAATTTAACAAATAAAATTTTATAACAAAATATTTGGATGCCGTTTTTTCCTTTCCTCGTTGCTGCTTAAAAATAGTATATATTATCCTTAAATTTTAATTTAACTAATAAAATGTTGATATTATTAAATTTGACGTTTTGAGTTATCACACTTATATGAATTAATTATGATTGGTATTTACTCAATCTTTAAATATTCAAAAAAAAAAAAACCATGTTTTTTTCTTCAAATTTAACTCTATATATAGTGATACGTGATTAATCCATAAGTACAACACTAGACGGGATTGAATATATGGTCCCGATTTGTGTCTGGTTCTCAATTAGCAACATTTCATTGATGCTAAGTTTTCTATTAAAATATTCTTTTGCAATTTAAAATTTTAATATTAATTTGATATAATTTTTACAACAATTTATGTTAGATTTAATATATTGAATTTAATTTTTATATATTGTTAGTGTAAAAAGTTTTACACAATCGATAAATTATAATCAATCATGTGAGTCATTTTTAAATAATTATAAGGTTAAATATCCTTTAACTTAATTTCTATTAACGATTTAGTATTTTATTTTATTTTTTTCCGATTTAGTCTTTTATGTTTTTAAATTATTTCATCGTTACCCTTTAAGTGAGGTTATGTTAAGAAAAAGTTAAAAAATCTCTCATCTGGATCATTGCATATATTCATCAAACCTCTAAAAACGATTGCCACTGATCTGAAGTCATGTCTATGGAGTATAAATACTTCATAGCTTCAGTTTTAACGAATCAATCCTACTACCATACTTAAAACAAACTTTTTCTGAAAACGGATGAGGAATTTTTTAACTCTTTCTTAATGGAACCTCACTTAAAGAGTAACGCTGAAACTATTTAAAAACATAAAGGAACAAATCGGAAAATAAATAAATAAATAAATGACTAAATCGTTAACTAAAATTAAGTTAAGGGACCACGGGTAGACTTGTCAAACCGGGCTACCCCGCCCATTTAGGGTCGGCTCTAACGGATTGCGGGTTTCTTCGGATCGGGCTACAAAACCCTATTTTAATATGAGCTGTTAAAATACTACCCAAGCTTGACCCTAGATGGGCTGCGGGCTGGGCGGGTAGTCCGTATATTTTTTTTATAATTTTTTTAATTATATTTTTAATTTTTTTGCAACTCTTTTAATTTAAATTTTTTTCTTCATGCCCATTTAAAATCAACTTAGTTTGGAATTTCTTCATGCCGTATGCTTTGTCCGTGGAGTGAGATGAGTGAGACCGTGAGTCTATGTGAGAATGCCGTCACATTTCCCTTCAAAATAGAGTTTGTTGGGTCTTTGTGAATTCTTAAAAAAAATTGGAACTGGCCCAAGTAAATTTTTGTTTGACCGAGCCTTTTTTTTAAGACAAATTTTACTATTTTTATTTTTTTAAAACTGATTATGCGGGCTACAGGCTACCCGGTACCCATACGGGCTAACCCTAATGAGTAACAGGTTTATTCGGACCGGGCTCAAAAGCCCTGAAAAAATTCGAGCTAAAATTATTAAGTCCGAGCCCTGTGTTTTAGCGGGCTGAATGGTCGGCCCATTCGGACTAGCCCATTTTGACAGCTCTAACCACATGTGGTATTTAGCCTAATTATAATAAAAATCAAATATTATTAATAATTTAACAATTATAATTGATTAACAATGTAAAAGAAATTTACATTGACAAAATATATATATATATATATATATATATATATAAAATTAAATTTTAATATATTATATAGTAATAATAAATTTCATTTAAAGCCATCTCCATCAATTAACTCATGTTAGAGGCTATCTAAATGTAGTGAGTAGACCTTCTCCTACAAAATAAAGTGAGAGATGGAGAGAATAAAAAGAATGATACAGAGAAAAAGTATGAAAGATAAGCAAAATTAATGAAAAAAATTGTAGAGAAAATTGGTGGAGTGGATACACATCCAAAAAAATGCAAGTAAAATGAGTTATTTTATTGTTAAATACGATAAATAGAAGATAAATAGATACAATCTTAATTACAAGAGTAGATCCTTTAAAAGGTTCATCACAGTGAACCATGTTTAAACATAACTAAACATCCGGATATATACATTCATAGTAAAATGAGTTATTTTCTTTATAAGAGTGTCATGATATATAAGGTTTTAATATGTAGTTTCAGTATTTTTTTTATAAGAGTGTCATGATTATATATTGTTACTGTAAAGTTATACTATCGACCAACACGAACCAATCATGTTGTTATGTAAATATATATTATAATACAAATTCTATTTTTATTAGATATCATGTCTTTTTAGAAAAGAAAAAAAAAATTAGGTAAGGGGATTTTAGAAAAAGGACAGTGGAAAGTAGCCCCAAATTATTTTGACCCAAACCAATTTAGCCAAAAGTATTGGTTCCCCCAACATAGACTAACCGTGATGAGATAAGTCAATCCACTAATTCAAATATTATTTTGATTCAGTCATGAACATACAAGTAGATATTTTTAGCCATATTTTTCTTTGAACTTAAAATATCCTAAAACGATTTTTGTAAGTTGTTGTCATGATGTGATATCCATGGTAAGTTATTCCCTTATGGATCATTTTGAAAGAAAATAAATCTCTAACAATTGATTCAAAATGAAAGGCTGTCAACATTGAGATGAATAGATTAATGTTTGGAACACCATGGCAAAGCCAGGGTTTAATTTTTATTTCCTTTGTTTTGATTGTGCATGTTTATTTTTCAATTTAAATTAATTAAATTGTCATGCGGGGAACACGTGTTAGTTTTTAGAACTTCGGTAAAATTAAAATGTGTAGATATTTTTACACCAACCCTCAGTTCATTTTGTCTCTAAATCTTAATATATATATTTAGGTAAATATTTAGAGTTTGGATTTTTTGGTTTTGAATTGAAAGTTAATCTTTTATATTGTAAAGTATGTATGGAAAGTTTTACACAAATCTAAAATCATTTAATATGTTATTCAAATACATTAAAATTAACATATTAAATAATTTATATTCGTGTAAAATTTTACATGCATAATTTATATGATATTAGTGACAGAAATTGAAGAAAATTTGAATTGAGAAATTAAAACTCAAATTTGCTAGTTTTTTATTTTGAGTTTGTTTTAATATATTTATTATTTTTAAATAAGTT
Organism: Cicer chorassanicum; assembly: GCA_037974735.1. Taxonomy (NCBI): domain Eukaryota; kingdom Viridiplantae; phylum Streptophyta; class Magnoliopsida; order Fabales; family Fabaceae; genus Cicer; species Cicer chorassanicum. Next base: position 37,350,763 of record JBBPBP010009778.1, on the reverse strand, counting down.
TAAAGATTTTATCTATTTTTTTTTTCTTCCCCTCTACTACACTCCAAAATCCATAATGAATTCTATAGTTTAACGAAGAGAGAAGGAATTTTAATTAAATTTATTTTTAGTTCAAACAAATGAGAGAAATTTTAGGATTTTTCTTCAATATCCCTTTTTTATAAAATAAAATCAAAATACTAAAATGTCATGTTTTTTTTATATTCAGTAGGTCGCATCTGAGTATTCTACCATATGAAGCAAAAAAATAATTGGGGCATATAGTTGGTTGCCTCTTGGGAATGCACCCATCTGTTCATATTTTTTTTTTAAATTAAATAATGTAAAAATGAAAATAAATCATTAAAAAATATAATTAATTAATAATAATAATAATAAAATTAACTAAAATTAGTAAAAAAAAAATTATAGAGACTAAGTAGAGTTGTTAGTAACATTCAGACAATATTATAAATTATGATCAAATAACCATTATAGTTACTATATGATGCGCACTTTATCTTAATGTTCATTTCAGTTATAATGCGAATGTGAATGCGAATACGATATAATGCGAATGCGAATACGATATAATGCGAATGCGAATACTGCAATTAAAAATAAAAACTAAACAAAGATAATATAATAAAAAACAGCACGTAATTAATTAAACATTTAATATATTAAGTTGTTATTTTATGTCTACTTCTCAAGTTATTTTGCTATAATCATCACTCATAAGAAAACGAAACAAATATAAACAGACTTTAGTGGGATAAAAAAGAGAACAAATGAACACGAAAAAAATAAGTTACTTGTAACTCAATTTGGTTTGGATGGTTCCTTAAAAAAAAGGTTTTGTTTCAATTTAATATTGTTTAAATTAAAATAGTTATCCAATCATAATCTAAAATGTTATCTAAATGTCAGGGAAAACTCTACCCAGTCATCATAATTTTTTGTATTTTCCCTACTAATTTTAGTCATTTTTATATTATTATTAATTAATAATTAATGAATATTTTTTGTATTTTTAATGACTTATTAATTTTCACTTTTATATTATATAAATTTAAAAAAGAAAAAAAATGAGTAGAAGGTGAAGAGGCAACCAACTACATGTCTCAATTTTTTTTTATCCGACCTAGTAAAAGTCCACAAAATAGGATATTTTGTTTTTTTTTTTCGAAGTAGAGTATATTGAAGAAAAAATATTAAAAAAAAGGATATTAAAGAAAAAAATCTGAAATTTTAAGTAATTTATCATTTACGTTGGTCTTTCTCTCCCCTCCCTCCAAATCCTCTAAAATTGAAGAGAGCAAAAATAGGTCTATTACGTTCTTTTCCCTGCCTTCTCTTCTAAATAATTAAACTAAAGAACTTAAATTAAAAATAACCTCTCTTATTCTCCTCTAATCCCCTCTGACCAAAAACACCCTTAGATTAAATAATGCCGTAAATGTCTCACTTTGTCTAAAAAAGTTGAAGGGTGATAGAAAGCAGGTAATGGGGTGCAATGTAGACTTGAGTACCTTTGTTATGTTATTGCCTTATTGGACAGCTAACAAACATGGGGACACATACATATCAATCCGAGATGGCATGGAATTGTTTTTGGCCAGCTAGCTGACGTGGCGGGTTATTATCCTAGTATGCATTGCCGTCGATGCTGTAAATGTCATACCCACTCGTCTCTTTGAGTGGCTAAGACATGGTAGGAGCCCTACTTCCATCAACAACTGCCCATGTATCTAGCCTTTCCAATTTTTCCATCCCATGCACTTTAATTCATATCTCATCGCTATCCTTCATCCAATGAATGTACACCAAGTCAACGACAACTTGACTAATTTTCATTGTCTGTACCTGTTTCACAGCTGCGACATTTCTCAACCACAAAAATCATTCTTATATTTTGTAATACGTTCATATATTATTTAAAAAGTTATTGCTGGATGTAACAATATCAAAATATTAAACTGATATACCAATTAAAAAAATTATACTAATACGAAAACAACCTATCCGGTCTTCTGCTTTCGGCAATCACTCATTCATGCAAGTTCAAATTTAAACTATATAATTAAAATTAAAATCAATAGTTTTTAAACCATTTAATCAAGATTGGACGGACACTGATGTGTCGAATGCGCGAATGCATGGACTTCCCCAACTGTAGGGAATCCAATTTCGAAAACAACCCCTCATTACATCCACCACAAAAGAGGAATAGAACAATCACGGAGGCAAGCTAGAAGTCCAAACGATCACGGATCCAGAGAATTGAGAGCATGATTTACTTTTGTTTTGTCGTTTATAAAACAAAATCATTTTTGTCACACTGTTCTAAGTTCAATTTTTTGGTCAAGAGAATGCTTAAATTCATAAGGCGGAGATTTCTACATAGACGTGCTACATATCCATCCATAAGCTCGGGAACATGACAGCACAGGATTAAAGTGAACAAAAGTATTTGGTTGTTATTTGTCTCCCTCAATGGTATTGGTGTCTTTTATTTTTTCCTAAATAGGTTAAACAAAGCCAGAATCATCAGTTATTATGCATCAAGCAAAATGTTAGTATATGATGATCGTTGAGCATATACTATATACCAAAGGACAGTAGTTAAACAAGATGGATATATATATCATATCTATGGATAATCGTTGTGCAAGGTTCTTTTACTTTTTTGACTGCATGCTATTGCTATGTAAAGTTAACTGAATAACGGGTTAATCATACCACACCACCAAAAAAATATCAATAACTATAACAGGCTTATAGGAACAAAACATTCAACAATCAATAATACTTTCCTTTTACTAGAAATATTTTTTTTAACCAATAACTACTCCCCTGTACTCTAATTTAGGCATGCAAAGACTATTTCCAAACTCCCATATTAAATGTAGCGAAGAAAAGCTACATATATGACCTGTAACCCAGCCTAAACTATAAGAATCATTGTTAAAAAAATTTAAACCTATTCTGTAAAGCTAAGAACATAAAGATTGAAGTAAACGTAAGAGGCAAGATACACCTCACTAGACCCAAGTGGAGCCAGTTAGAAATCTCATTGTAGAATTGATAGGAGTATTTTCCAAACCATGTGATTTGGTGCATGTTTGATTTTTCAGTAGGTTTGACAAAATCACGGTGAGTCACTTGTTATTTTGCAAAATCTATATTTTATAATTTTTGTAAAATTACGGTGGTTCACCGGCTCATTGTGGTTTTGTGAAAAACACCAAAGATGCACTTAATGACATAGATATAGCATACTATTATCTTAAAAGGATATCATTTTAATGAAAAAAGATAAACAAGCAAGATAACAGCAATTAATTAGTCAGAAAAGTAAACATATCAACTTTTTAACTCTTGGACCACATAGACAAACTTACAAGTCATGAAGACAAAATCATTAATTCATAACAATGAAGTTAATCTACTTGGGTTCTAATTTCTATATCTCCTTTTATAACAACCCACCATAACCATATAAACTAGTAGTACATTTTTTCCTAAAACCACAAAACAAATTCAGACCAAAAGGAAACTAACTACATCAGCTCATGGAGAATACCACCCCATCCAGACTCTCCCTTGCCATGGAGAGAACTGGACAATGGTAAACAGCACCACTCACCTCTTCTCCTCTTTTCTTCCATTTTCAAACCCATAATTGTTTTCAAGTGTACAATTTTATAATCAATTTGTGGCTTCCATTATTTCAGGATTTCCTCTCAAGAACTCCCAAGTGATGTTACAGTCACAGTTGGAGAAGCCAGTTATTCTCTCCACAAGGTACTAAAATTACATTTTGCATATCAATTTTTGTTGTATTTTGTTATCTATCTCTATGGTTTTGTGCTTGTAAAATTGAAATTGAAATTGAAATTCTCAAAGAAATTCTCAAAATTTAACAGTTCATGCTGGTGGCAAAGAGCAACTATATCAGAAAGCTGATAATTGAATCAAACGAGAGTGAACTTACCAGAATAGACCTCTCAGACATACCTGGCGGCCAAGAAGCTTTTGAGAAAGCAGCAAAGTTCTGTTATGGTGTCAACTTCGAGATAACCGTCAACAATGTCGCCTCATTGCACTGCGCCGCTCTGTTCCTCCAGATGACCGACGAGTATTGCGATGGAAACCTCGCTGGAAGAACGGAAGGTTTTCTCTCTCAGGTCGCCCTCACAAATCTTTCCGGCGCCGTCGTCGTTTTAAAATCCTGCAGTCATCTTCTCCCCGTGGCCGATGAACTGAACATCATCAACCGTTGCATTGAAGCTGTCAGCTCAAAGGTGTGCAGTGAGGCAATGCTCCCCAGTCGCTCCCCGCCGAACTGGTGGACGGAGGAACTCGCCATCCTCGATGTCAAATCCTTCGGAAAAGTAATCGCCACCATGAAGAAGCGTAGCGCCAAATACCTAACTCTCGCCGGAGCTTTGATCACATACACAGAACACACGCTCCGTGAACTCGTACGTGATCAAACCGGCGGAACCGGAGGAAAAATCAATTCACCAGAATCAAGCGATTTCAATTCAGAAACAAGAATCAACCAACGCGAGATTCTACAGTCTATAGTCCCTCTCTTCCCGTCAGAGAAAGCCGCTTTTCCAATCAACTTCCTCTGCTGTCTTCTCCGTTGCGCGATCTACCTACGCGCCTCAAGCGCGTGCAAGCGCGAACTCGAGAAACGAATCTCCGAGATTCTCGAGCACGTAACACTGAACGATCTCCTAGTTCTCTCATTCACCTACGACGGTGAGAGACTCCTGGATCTTGACAGCATTCGGAGAATCATCTCCAACTTCGTTGAAAAGGAAAAAAGCACCAAGGTGTTCAACGGCGGTAGCATCTTCGGAGACAACTGCTCTGCCGCGATGCAGCGCGTAGCAAAAACTGTCGATGCATATCTCGCCGAGATAGCATCATACGGCGAACTCACCATTTCAAAGTTCAACGGAATCGCAATTCTCATTCCAAAAGGCGCACGAAAACTTGACGATGATCTTTACCGCGCCGTCGATATCTACCTTAAGGTACGAAAATTACGAAATAATAACCGTTCACAAAACGACACCGTTTAAAACAAAACGAATCAACTGGAACTACTATTATTATTACATTTTAACCTAACGCGTATGCGCGTGTGTTGTTGCAGGTGCACACGAACCTTGATGAGTTAGAGAAGGAGAAAGTGTGCAGCGTGATGGACGCGCTGAAATTGTCTTACGAAGCGCGTGTGCACGCGTCTCAGAACAAACGTTTACCGGTGCAGATTGTGCTTCACGCGCTGTATTTCGATCAGTTAAAGCTAAGAAGCGGTGCCGTGGATGAACGTGACGTGACGGCGGAGAGGAATCAGTTACAAACGGACGTCACGTTAGTGAGAGAGAACGAGGAGTTGCGTTCAGAGTTGATGAGGATGAAAATGTACGTTACGGATTTGAAGAAGAACGTTGACGGAACGACGTCCTCGTCAAGGGAAGTCAAAAAGTCAACGTTTTTCTCTTCCGTGTCTAAGAAACTGAGTAAGCTGAACCCATTCAAGAATGGGGTTAAAGACACGTCCAATATTGAGGATGGTCCTGTGGATTTGATCAAGCCCAGAAGGAGAAGGTTCTCCATTTCATAGATTATCTTATTAATTATTGTGGGAAGCTAATTAAGGAACTAAGTAATTTAAACTATTAATTCTTAATTAGTAGCAATTACTAGACCCTGTTTAGCATTAGATTTGTTTGTTTTGATTGTGTTTGTTTGTGAAGAAAATCGTATAAAATGCAATTTGGTTGGGGTGGGACATCTTAGTTTCAACTCTATATAGTAGAATATGAAAAGATTTGTTCATTAGGTTTCTGATTTGTATTTATAATATTATAAATATTTCTTTTTCTTTTTCATGTTTTTATGTTGTCTGTCTACCAACGAAAAAAGAAGGGTATATATATATATTTTGGAGAAATCATGAGTCGTGACAAATATGAATGAGAATTATTATATTTTAATATGATTCTTGTAAATTTTTACATGTAGTTCCTTTATTTCAGTCAATTGTATTATTAATATTTACTATTGAATATATTTTTTACACACTTTTGCAAATTTTAGCAATCATGCTCATAAACACTATTTGTAATGATTGGCATGCTAGATTAGGTCATGCCGCTAATAAAATTGTTCTCACTTAATTGAAAGCTTGTAATATCTCTCACAATATCAATAAAGTTTAGAATGTTTGCAAAGCCTGTTGTATAGATAAATCTCATAATTAACCTTTTCTAATTCTCTTACTATTTTTGATAAACTTTTACAATTAATATACTCCAGTATATGGGAATCTGCTCTCATTCCTCTACTAATGGTAGTTAATATTATCTTGATTTAATTGATGTTTACTCTAGATTTACATGGATTTATATCTTGCAAAATAAATCACAAACGTTTTGTCATGTTTTGTTCATTTCAAAAATATGATTGAAAATCACTTAGATGTTAAAATCAAGTTTCTTCAAATTGATGGTGGAAAATAATACACCGCTGAAAGCGTCTCAGAATAATGTGTATTTCTTTGTTATAGTTTTGGTCATAAACAATACATTTGATTATTTTCTAGTAGGTACTCGTAAAAATATTTGATATGTTGGAGTGTGGTTCGAATCCAAAATCCTTCATTTTTCTATAATTAATTTAATTAGTGTGAGTGAATTCGTTGTGATAATTTAAAATAAAAAAAGATAGACAATGTATTTTGCAAAAAAAGTTAAAAAATACTAGTGGTGTCCACAAATGATAAGAGATGGGGTAGCAATAGAATCACTCATCTTTATACTTTATAGACACTTAACTTTTTTTTCTACATAGAGTACTTATGTGGATAAGGGTTGTAGGGGAAAGGACTTGTGGATACAAATCCACCCATATGGGAAAAGTTACTCTTAAAATTTTATATTATACTTAATTCATTAATTCATTCTTATAAAATCAACTTATTAAGTGAAATGTGCCATTCTTTATAAATTAGTTTCAAGTTCTATCTATTTCCAATGATGGGTTTCAGTTTTTTTCCAATATATTCCCTCATGTTCAATACTATTAGACTTGGTGCATGTATATAAATAGCAGGTGGCTTGATTAGTAGGCTATGATATCATCTTAGATTTTATATTGGTCTAATTCATCCTTACAAATTTGGTTTATAATGTGAAAGGTGTCACTCTTTATAAACTCTTTTAGAGCTATATATATATATATATATATATATATATATATATATATATATATATATATATATATTCCCAATGTGAGAATTGAGTTTGTCTAAATTATTAGTTATGGAAAATTAGTTACAAGTTAACTATTCTAATTATGTGTTAATACAAGTCGGTTACAAGTTAATTACTCTAGTTATGAATTAGTTGTTTTAATTGGGTATATAAGCTTCATTATATATATCTATACATAATACTAAAGAAAGTTTGCTTTCTAGCAAGTTTGACATTTGTAGGATAATTGGGATATTTTTCTATTTTACTCTTGCTATTAGTATTAATGTTTCTCAATTTCTTTGTTAATTATTTTATTTCTTAATCATAAATTTTTAGTTGTGTTTTTAAAGTTCAAAATGTCAAGTTCAAGCATCAAAGGACCTCTTCATTTGTTGCATCTAGAACTTTCTGTTACCAACTTTGTTGCATTTTCATTTGTTGCTATTAGAACTATTTAGTGCTCTCAAACTTTTTTTTGTTGCTTTCCACTCATTCTCTGATACCATACTATTTTTTTTTTCATTCCATTAGACACTGAAAGTAGACATTATAGGGGAAATAAGAGAGACCAAAGGTAGAGAAAAGTAGGGGGTGCATAGTCCAAAAATCCAAACTGAATTGCACCACATTAATAGTGCAGTTCAGTTTTTAAAAACCACTTTAAAAAAAACCAGTTATTTTTTGAAGCAATTACAGTTCAGTTCTAAACCGGTTTATAATAATAAACCAGTTTAGTATGTTTGAACCGGTTTAAAACTGGTTTTTTATTAAAACCAATTCGAACTGGTTTTTATTGAATTGTTTAAAATCGGTTTTTCAGTGAATTTTTTAAAAGATCGATTTTAAAATCAGTTTTAAGTGTTTTTTTTTAAAAAAAATTGGTTCTAAAAGCAGTTTAATTGTATTATTTGTAACAAAAACTTATTTTTAAGTGATTTTGAGTCAATAACTTATTTTTAAAAGTCAATTCTGTAGAGGTAAATTAACGACCAATCTAAATTATAAGATGATATCGACATCCAAATTGTTGTTTCTGGTGTGCGTATCAATATCCGTGCTTCATATAATAGACTTTAGTAATTTACATACATGCTCAACAATTGGATTTAAAATCAATCAATCCAAAATTTAGGATCTAAAACTTGATGGACCAATTTATTCAACCCTCATCAAACAATCAATTATCATCAGGAAACCAAATACAAAAGAAATCAACCATTATCTTAAAAGAATCAACTAAAACTAGTCAATTCACCCAATTAGAGTCCAAAAACAAAATACTTCAATGATTTAGGAAGGTAAATCTAAGGTGCTTAAATGATTTCAATCTCATATAGTTCAGAGCATGTCCTTCAAACACTAGAGCAGTAGAAATTTAAAACATTACTGAACCATTATCATATGTAGCGATGCAACTATTTCATTAAACAAAGAAAATTAATGAACAAAGAATTGCTGCTAAAGAAAATTTTGTAGAGGTCAATTTTGTAGAAGTAAATTAACGACCAGTCTAAATTATAGTGATTTTGGACGGAATATGAGCACATCACACTCTCACCAATATTATATATATATATATATATATATATATATATATATAATTTTTTATTTTTGTTTTTGTTCATAGTAATATGTATTTGTTTTTTTTTTTATATTTTTGGATGTTTTTATTTGATTAAATATTATCATTCATAATATTTTATGAGATGATTTAAAAATAATTTTATGATATTGAATACAAAAAGGTTTGAAAGTGGTTCAAACTGGTTTTTTATAAAAAGTTTAGTTAACTGGACTTTTTAAAATTTATGGTGCAGTTCATAAAGAGTTTTTTTCTCAAATATCCCCTTTTTTAAAAAAATTGACCAAAATGCCACACTTTGGAAAACGTTTACCAAAATGCCCTACTTTTTGGGCCTTTCTGCTGGTCGCTACGGGGGGGTGCGACCTCCTGAAGAGGGGTTTTTTGCAGGCCCAGTGGGAGGTCGCTGGGCGGGGGTGCGACCTCCTACTGGAGGTGTAATTTTTTTTTTTTGCCCAGTGGGAGTTCGCAGTGGGG
>JBBPBP010009778.1:37317652-37334519 GCA_037974735.1 Cicer chorassanicum | reverse complement strand
TTAAATTTTGTGTTTTTAATTATTTAATATAAGAAAAAGAAAATATATATATATATATATATATATATATATAGAAAGTCGTATCTCTAAGATGCTACCAACTATTACACCGTAATTTTTTTAACATCTTAGTGACACGACTTAAAAATCCAAAAAATAATACATCTTTATACTTGTTTTTCAAAATAGAGTATTTTAATTTTATAAAAATAATATTTAAGAAAATAAATCCAATTTATGAAAGAAAGTAAAATTATTAAGTTGTTTTTTTCATATACACTATTTTTTCCAGTGAGTTATCAGTTTAATTCATAAAAATTAATCTTTTAAATGAACTTAATTTAAATAAATAATTTTTTAATTAATGAATGTTATTAATTTTTGTTAAAAAAGAAAAGTTGAATCTATAATTTATTTGCTACTCCAAGTCTCCCAAACCACCAAATTACTCGTGGCTCCCTAAAAAAAAGATTTAATAATTTAGAGTTCTTTCATAAGATAAGTAAAATATGATTAGAACTACTATTTGATTTGACCTTAAATGAAATTTGTTAACTACTTAACTTACAAAAAATTGTTTCAGTCAAAATTCAAATTTAGGTTCTTCTGAATGATTTATTTTTAATTGAAATTCATTAATCATTGTAATTCAATCACTTAATTTTAACCACTTAATATATATATATATATATATATATATATATATATATATGTATATATATATATATATTTGATATTCAATATAGCTCGAGCCGGATAGAACCACAATAAATAAATAAAATTATTCCTCAATAAACTTAACACCGATACATTTCTAATGCTAGATTTAAACCAGAACTTCTAATGAATTTGAAAGAAACTCTTACGATCTCATATAAATGCTCTTAAATTATATTAAGTAATATATTGATATGTTATGTTATTACATTATTTAATGAATATATATGTCTCTGTACAACTGAAATTTAGGAAATTTATAGATGATTTTTAAAATAAAAAAAATCTGAATCACATCACTATTTTTCCAAAAATATATATATTTAATTCAAATTTTGAATCAAATAAATAATTTTTCTTTATAAGTTTACTATGATTGAAATATTTCAAATCACAAATAATTTAAAATTTTGTTACAAAGTAGTAGGGTATAAATTTTTATTGGATTGAGTTAATTTTTCAACCTGTGATTTTTACATCAAATCCAAACAAAATCAACTTGATTATGAACGAGTTGAGTTGAGTTGAATTTACGGATCACAAAAAAAAATATTTTTTTTATTTGTCTTAAAAATAAATAAATTAAACTTAAATATTTGAAAATCTTAAAATCATAAAATTATATCACATCATATTATTTAATATTTAAAATACATTCACAAACTCAATAAAACACTTAAATCAATTAAGTTATCAATCAATCTTTAAATAAAATTCACCAACTGAATTATAATTATATATATATATATATATATATATATATATATATATCCTTCACTCAAAGTAAACATCAATAAATAAAAATAGATTGATTTAAATTAGAGTCGAACTAAAATAAATAAAATGAAAATTCAAGTTATATTAGTATAGTTGACAGCTGAATATATGAGTAGTATCTAACACCCCCTGCAAAGTAGTAACATTGTCTTACTAAGTAAAGTGTGTATTATCCTCTGACTTTTTGACTCTCTCTCTAGTGACACTGAGTGTGTTACCGATCATTGCGCTGCTGGCCACTCTATTCTTTATTCCTTTGCTAACAACTTTTTGTTTTCTCTTTGCTTAATCATTTTTTTAACTACAACTACTTTCACAACAAAAAAACATAAAAGAGTTCACTTTCCTGAATCTTGAGCCTTTTTATTATTATTATTATTTTCATTTTTTGTACTAGTTGCTACTATCTATTTGGAATCTCAAACTTCAAATTCTCATTAATTTCATTTCATGCAAATTCTCTGCATTTTTGTACTTCTATATTCTCATCAAAACCAACACACAGCAAGTTTGCAACTTTCATAGCTTCTGAGCTCTCTCATGAATCCTTGTGCTTCCTTTTTTATTCCTTCCAGGTGATTTACTTTGTTAAAAATCTTGTCTTTTTTCTTGTACTTTCACACCAACTTGTGCTAGAAATTTATCTTGTAGATCTGTTTCTTTTTTTCTTCTGTGATGTTCATGAATGTTGAATTCTAGGTTTATAATAACTCTTTAATGGGTCACACATTGTGTGATTTGTTTTTGGTTTCCAATTTTCAAAGCTGTGCTACTAAGTGTTTTTTTTTTGGGTTGGTGCTTAATATTTTTTTGCGTTATGGATCTTTTTTAGGATCTAGAGGTGTGGAGAAAAATATTTTGTTTTTAGTTGTTTTTATGATAAAAAAATTAATTGTTGAATTACTTTAACTGTTATTAGTATTTAAGTATATCCTTCCTAATTCATTTAATGTGGTGTATGTTTGAAGAAAATTTGGGTTAGTTCATTCATTCTATTTGATTTGGTGTAGAAATTATAGTAGTTCATTTTTTGCCTTAAATGAAGGGTTAGGAGGAAAGCTAAAAGCTTATATTGGTTAGTGGTTGGTTAGAAAATTTTATGTAACTGAGAATGAAGTACATAAATGTTAGTTCAAGACAAGTCATCAAATCTAGTCAATAGTGAATGTTATAACTTATAAACAAGCTAAAATTCATTACTCCTGTAACTTAATTTTGCATTGAATATTGTACTTGGGTTCTTTTCCTTTCCTACTCAGTCAAAATCTTTTAACCTTTTATAGAAAAGCTTCATTAGCTTATACATGGGATATGTTTGCATTGACTGTGTTAGCTTATCGACTGACGTAAGCACTTTTAAGACCGTTTGAAAAAGCTTAAGAAAACAACTTATGACATGTCTATAAGTTGTTTTTAGCTTATTTTCACAAGTTCTCTAGAATATCTTAGGGAAACAGCTTATTGCTTATGTGAAAACAATTTGACTTTACCAAATTGTCACAACACATTCCTTTTGATACTCATTGTTGTCCTCTTCACTACTTATCTATGTAGCACCGATACTTCATATTAAAGTCAGATTCGGTGTTCAACACGTATCAATGTTGGACACCGACACATGTGATTTCATTCAATAACTTCTATTTTCTTAAATTAGCAGTTCTAGGTGTTGGTGTCGTGTTTGATGTCTATGTCGGTGCTTCATAGCTGCTTATTACTCTTTGTGATAACCAAAATCTTATAAGTAACTGAGTTAGCAAAAGAGATTACAAAAGTTTATCCAGTACTTATATGTTTGTTAAAACTTCCTAAATGTCTCTTGGCTTATGTGGATGCTCCTTTGAATTACCTGTAATTATTCTAAATATTTTCTGAAATGCTGTCATTGAAATTCCACATTCTAACTTTGTGATATGGTGCTCATTATTTTCATTGATTTGTTGCTATGGTGCTAAAGCAGGAAAATATGAAGGATGGAAGAGGTTACATTGAATTCAATTGTCAATATCTTATCCGTTACAGTAAAAAAACTCTCCATGAAGTTCTACTCACCTCCATTGCAAGTTTTCCTTTTCACCGTTATTATTCTTTCTCCTCTAGTTATTGCTGACTTGAATTCCGACAAGCAAGCCCTTCTTGATTTTGCTTCTGCTGTCCCTCATCGTCGCAACCTTAAGTGGGATTCAGCTACCTCAATATGTACAGCTTGGGTAGGCATCACTTGCAATCCAAACCAGACTCGTGTTGTTTCAGTCCGGCTCCCTGGAGTTGGACTAGTAGGCACCATTCCAGCCGATACACTCGGAAAACTTGACTCACTCAAAACTATCAGCCTTCGCTCCAACCTACTCAGTGGAAGTCTACCTCCTGATATTACTTCTCTTCCGTCGCTACAATATCTCTACCTTCAACATAATAACCTTTCAGGCGAAATACCTACCTCATTGTCACCGCAACTAAACACACTTGTTTTGTCATACAATTCTTTCACCGGTAGCATTCCAAAGACATTGCAAAACTTAACACAATTAACTAGATTGAGCCTCGAGAACAACTCGCTATCAGGACAGATACCAGATCTCCATGTCGAGCTTAAACATTTGAATTTAAGCTACAACCATTTGAATGGCTCTATCCCTGCAAATCTTCATAGTTTCTCGAGTTCTTCCTTCGAAGGGAATGCTCTCTTATGTGGATTACCTCTAAAGCCGTGCTCTGTAGTCCCTCCTTCATCTCCTCCTTCTGCATTGACTCCTGTAAGACACAACTCCAAAAATAAACTGAGTAAAGCAGCTATCATTGCAATTTCGGTTGGTGGAGCCGTGCTATTGTTGCTAGTAGCTCTTGTCTTTGTTCTTTGTTGTTGTTTAAAGAAAAAAGATAATGGAAGTTCTACTGCAAGAGTAATTAAAGCAAAGGGTCCTAGTGGTGGAAGGACCGAAAAACCGAAAGAAGAGTTTGGAAGCGGCGTGCAAGAATCAGAGAAAAACACATTGGTTTTCTTTGAGGGTTGTTCTTATAATTTTGATCTTGATGATTTGTTGAGAGCTTCGGCGGAGGTTCTCGGAAAGGGTAGTTATGGAACTGCATATAAGGCTATCTTGGAGGAGTCAACAACGGTTGTAGTGAAAAGGTTGAAAGAAGTTGTGGTTGGCAAGAGGGAATTTGAACAACAGATGGAGATTGTAGGAAGCATTGGACGGCACCCGAATGTCGTTCAGCTTCGTGCTTATTATTATTCGAAGGATGAGAAGCTTTTGGTTTGTGACTATTTCCCAAATGGCAATCTATCCACACTCTTACATGGTATGCATTTCTGTTTCTCCTTATTTCAGTTTAGGCTTATGAAATTGAACTCTTTTTCTTTTAGTCTTTATTTGAGCTTATAAACATTGTGCATGAACATTTAAGTGTAAATAAATGGTGTTGGACTTCATGATATTTGATTAGAAAAACAGGACCTACTATGTTATGTAAATGTGATTAAAAAAATTAATGGGAGCATCAATGTTAGACATCTAAATTGATTTCTAACATAGTGACAACAAAAGGTTGAAAAATGGAATCATGGTTATATAACAACTGATGACACTTTTACCCGTAGTATAAGAAAAAGGCTTTCTTCTAATCATTCGTCCGCAAACAAGTTTGTTTCAGTTTAAATTTGTTAAGGGAACTATTTATGAACTACAGTTAGTTTAATAGACTCCAAATTAGTCTAGACACCAATAATGTTTATATTATATGTCACGTCAAATATTGCAAATGGTTGTCTAACAATAATGTAATAGAAGGACCTGGTTACAAAAAAATATCGGTTCAAGGACTCAATTACAACTTTTTTAATTCAGATGCTTATTTAAAAATTCTCAAAGAGTTTAGGAACCTACAGTATAATTAAACCCTTGTTATATTTAAATTAAATTAATTTCTTGTTTTCTTCATTGCATTGGGACTCTCCATTTGAATTTTAAAGTTTAGAGATGTAATTTGTTGTCATGAGTAACTTTAGAGATCATCTGATTTACCTTGTTGTAGTCCGCTAAAGCACTTGATTTTCAGTTGATTCATATCAGAATTTGATGACAGGTACTAGGACAGGTGGAAGAACTACATTAGATTGGAACACGCGAGTAAAAATCACCCTCGGAATCGCGAGAGGAATTGCTCACTTACATTCAGTTGGTGGTCCAAAATTCACACATGGAAATGTGAAATCCTCCAATGTCCTCCTAAACCAAGATAACGACAGCTGCATTTCCGATTTCGGACTGACACCATTTATGAATGTTCCTGCGACCCCTTCTAGAGCCATAGGCTACCGTGCTCCCGAGGTGATTGAAACTCGGAAGCACACTCATAAGTCAGACGTGTATAGTTTTGGTGTCCTACTTTTGGAAATGCTTACGGGGAAAGCACCACAACAGTCTCCGGTACGCGATGACATGGTTGATCTCCCTAGGTGGGTTCAGTCTGTTGTTCGAGAGGAGTGGACCGCCGAGGTTTTCGATGTCGAGCTAATGAGGTACCAAAACATTGAAGAAGAGATGGTGCAAATGTTGCAAATTGGAATGGCTTGTGTTGCGAAGGTTCCAGATATGAGGCCTAACATGGAGGAAGTGGTGAGAATGATTGAAGAAATTCGGCAATCTGACTCGGATAACCGACCATCTTCCGACGAGAATAAATCTAAGGATTTAAATGTTCAAACTCCATGATTAACTCTAATGCCCTTTTTTCTTGTGTTCCAAGCAAGTTGATTTATTGAAACTTTTTGAGTTACTTTAATTATTGTTTAGTTGGAAAGTTTTAATTTTCTTGGAATTCTGGTGTATTAGAGTTGTGATTTAATTGATTGATGATCTTCATTCAAGAAAAATTGATCTTCTTGAATTGTTGTTAGTACCACCAATAAATATGTATTGCATGAACTATAGAGTGATATTTTTTTAGTTTTATTATTGATTGATAGATTAAATTCAGAATAATAATTCAAACGGGTCGGGTGAGGTTGATTATTACTATATGAAAGTACAAATAGTCTATAAAACATTTTCATGATGCTAAGTATAAAAATTCTATCATAGCATGATCAAAAAATGTCAGCACTATCATAATCATTTTTTACCTTAAGAAAAGGACTTTCATGAGAATGTTCTCCCACTTGATAGTCACTAGAAGACAAATTGTTTACGCTCAATGTTTGCAATGTTAGTCTTTAAAGTATATTATATTATGCATGATGCTTTTTTTAAAAAAAAATTTAAAAATAATATTAAAATTTAATCGAAACATCGTAAATAATAAGTTGACTGTCTAAACTATTTTGCATGTGAAAGAAGTTAAAGATTATTGAATCACTCAGTAGAGTTTCAAATAATCAGAAATTTTCAATTAAATCAATTGCTGTCAAAATTGAGATAAATGATTAACGATGCAAATGAAATATAATTTAAAAAATCAAATCGGAATAAAATAAAGTTAAAGGTTTTTTGCAAAAATTGAATTAAACTTAAAAAATTATACGGGTATTTTTGTTTCTTAAGATCAAACAATCTAATGAATTTTGTTTCTTAAGATCAAACAATCTAATGAATTTAAACGTGGAAAAGTGAACGATGATCTCGGATTCGAACCCAAACTCTTATCAATATTCTTACCGTACGATCTATGTACTCTTAAAATAAAATATAAAGAAAAATAATAATTAAAAAATTAGTACACTTACTAACATTTTTAGTTCAAATATAAAAATGTTAACGATATGACGACATTTTATTTTCATCACGTCGGTATTCTCTGTATCAGAAATAAATAATTGAAATGTTATTATTTATATATAAAAAAATCAGCAAAAGGAAATAAAAAAATAATAAGAAAACGTTACGACGTTGATCTTACGCTATGATTCAATTCAATAGCATTTCTTTCTGATTTTCTAGAACTACAACAAAAATCTCTTTCTCCAATTTCCCTTTCTTCTTCAACCCTCTCTCTCTCAAAATTATTCCTTCTTCCTCTACGGTTCTGACTCAGGTTTGTTTTTCTTCATCTTTTCGTTTTCCCCTTCTGATTCGTACCTCTTTCTGTCTCCATAAATCAAATTTCACATCTTTTTCGATTCAATTCTCTTTATTGGTTTCTGGGTCTCACGATCTATTGCTTAAAAACCTATTATTGTGTTTCTCATATTATTATTATTTTGCTTTTTTTTTTTCAGTTATGGCGTCGAAACGTATCTTGAAGGAGCTCAAGGATTTGCAGAAGGACCCTCCTACGTCATGCAGTGCAGGTTTATCTTTCTTTCTTTTCCCAATTATTTTTTTTATTGTATGAAAATAAAATAAAAGTTTAATTTTGAAGGATAATAATAACAGCCCCACCTTTATTTTTTTTGTTGATTATTAAACCTTGCCACCTTGAGAATAAAACAAAGAAAAAAAAATCTAGGTGTTTCATGTTCTGTTATTATTTTTTTTTTTTCTGTGTTTCTGTTTTTTTTTATGCATGGCTTTATTGTTAAATCTTAAATAAGTTGTCTGTTTTTGTTGATGTTTTGACTATGTTATTTAATTTAGCTAGGTACTTTCTTTTAGTTTTTAGAATCACTAGTTGGATTGTTGATTTAAATGAAACAACCTAAAACATGTGTGGATCTGTAAGTATTTGCTTCCTTTGTGAGTCATCGGGTTTGCATTGTTATTAATATAGGAGAGTGAGGGTGAGATTGTTCATTCCAGTGACTAATTTGCATGTGTTTGTAATTAGTTTGTATTGTGGAAAAGTTTTGGGGTTGATGAGTAACTTTGTAGCACTGACACGTGTCCTAGTGTTCGACAAGTGTCGGTGTCTAACTACATTGATTACATTCTAATAATTCATTTTGTCAAATTATTATCAATGTTGATGTGTCAGTGTAAGTGTAGTGTTTGTGTCAGTATTGTACTTCATAGATTAGTAATGTACATTTGGGATATTTGTGAGAGCAAAAATTGTAAAACATAACCATAGCTAAGATTATGATAAAATATATCTACATGTATAAATTGAATAAAATTTATTCAGTTAATTTTATAATCATATGATTGTAACTCGATACTTCTTTTCCCTCTGGCAGGCTCCCCTCTTCTAATTAGTTCCATTAACTATAATTTTATAATAATAATAATAATGTTTGTTCCTTCATCTATTGTAAGTTGTAACTTTAAAAGATACTGTTGTTGTGTATATCAGGTCCTGTGGCCGAGGACATGTTCCACTGGCAAGCCACAATCATGGGACCGGCTGATAGCCCATACACAGGTGGTGTTTTCCTAGTTTCAATTCATTTTCCTCCTGACTATCCCTTCAAGCCACCAAAGGTACTACCCTACTTCATTACTCACATTAGTCACTTGTATCGTCATCCTTTCTGGTGTTGTGAACTTGTGATTATGTTGAGTATTTCTTTTAAAATAAGTTTACAACCTCTCTTGTTCAACATGTTCTTCTTGATGTTGTACTTGTATCTATGGAGATCAAACAGATTTCAAATGCATTTTGTTTCAACGATGAGTGTGACTGTGAACTTAGTGTTGTTGGGATGTTAATTTTTCTTATAGTTTTTTCTCTTTTGTTGTGGGTATTTTGTGGACTGAGTTCCCTAGGAGCATTTCAGGGAAGTTGTGGTGGTTTGCATTTCGTTTTTCCTTCTGAAGGGTATGCTTTGGGGTTTTTTGTGGGGTTTTGCCACACATCGGTTTGTGGTTTCTTTTGGAAGATACCTTATTCAATCGTTTTTTCTCCTTAATATTTCACGATACATTGGTACTTCATTTTCTCTTAAGAACACAATACAACATAGTTTTTTCCTACTGGGTTGAGTTGGCTACATGGATCAAACGTCGTGATTGTGTTTTGTCAAGAACCAAATCTTTGTAAAGGATTTTCTTAGATATAATCCCTTTTTAATTATTTCACTTGGACTTTTGTTGGTCTTTCGGTGCTTCTAATTATTGGACTCCGTTTCATTTTGTCATTTGACCAAACCATCTTCGGCAAGATTCTACCATCTTTTGTCAATAGATGCTACTCCACTTTCTCCCTTACACGTTCATTCTTGTTCTTGTCCCGTATGTTCACTCATCTACCACGTTATAATCTCTGCAACATTTTAGATTTTGTTTTTGTTTACACTTTTTTGCCTTGCATTCAGTACCATAAAATGATTTTCCCATCCTTTGATCTTGGGAGGCACCTTTGCATCACAAATAACACCAGAGGCTGTTCTACCCTTCATCCACCTAGCTTGAATTTTATAAACACATCTCCCTCCGTCCAAAAATAGTCTAAAATATTTTCTAGGACAGTACACAATTTCTTGAAGGTAAAATATTTATGTATTGACATCGTATTATTTTGCATAAGAGGAATCAGGTTTCGTCAAGTAGATTCTCTGTCGATCTTGCTTTGGGTACACGTAAATCATTTGTAATTATGGTTGTGGCAGGTGCTGATAGTTTAAGGATTGGTACTTGTTAATAGATTTTAATTTGTAATGAAATCACACGAGCAAAGTCCCCTCAAGGCATCAATCAATCACAGATTACAAGTAGAGGACTGAGTCTGTGTGCTCTATATTTTATTCTTTCTCTGTACTATGGTATATAAAGATAACTTGTGTCTAAATTTCTTCCTGTTTTCTGATTGGTTAAAAATATTTGGATTTCTTGGTCCATTTAAGGAGAAGTTCCACTAATAGATTCTTACCACCGATACCTAGGAGTTGCAATTTCTTCTTTCCAAAGCTTTTTATCTTGCTTTGACATGTAAACTTGCAACTGTGCAAAGATGAACCTTCATATATGCACAAGCACAATGTGTTTTCAAGTCATTTTAAGCATTAGAAATAAGATTGCTTTCTACGGGAAAATCACCAGAAATTTATCCTTAGACAAAAAGGCTTGGTTTGCTTGTATGTGTTTATTGAATGTCATGAGCTTCTTTTGATTAAAGAGTTTGTATGCAACAATTTCTTGATGCGATTTTTCATGTATATTAATATAGATAGGGTTATATGGGAGTTTTTAGACATTGTATGAGTTTGCATGAATATGTTGTGTTCAACAGCAACTCAGCCTCATCTTTGGTCATTATGCTTTTGCATTTTTTGGATGCAAGAAGAAAATAGGATGACAAATATTAGTGAAAAGAATAAAAATATAGGTTCATTTTGTATATTCTTTGGATGTCGAGAAAAAATAGAATCTTCTGTCCGCTTTTTTGGTTGTATGAAAAAATGGATAGAGGAAAGAAATTTCTTGTTTTAATGTCTTTCCACAAGTGATAAAATGAGCAAATTAAGAGTGGATCTCAAATGTGAAATGAAATTGTTTTCAAATTCGTGTTTTCTTTGCTCTTGGGGGAAACCATTGATGCGCGTTCCACATCAATCTTTTTCTATTTTCTTTACTTCCCCGCCATAAACAAGCAAGAGAAAATGGTATATTCCTATCGTTCCACAATTTGTATCCAGTGTATGTTGATCAAACAAGCACAACATCATAGTTCTTTATTGGTGATAATTTTTTCTTGAAAATCCATTGGATAAAGGTCTCTTTAATGGTTTCTTTTGTTGAGTACATTGCATTCAAAAACTAAAATTTTATGTATTAAGTTAAAAGATAGTTGGATTGGATATCATAATTAAAAAAGAAAAGAAAATTTGTTGCTAAGTATTATGGTTTATTAGACATTGCACGCTGTATTTGCACTGAAGGGCAGTGGAGACTGGATCTAAACACTTTTCTTTTTATAATTAGTATGAGAAAAAAGATTGTGCATTGTCCGTGTAAACCAATTTTACACGGACAATTAATAAGAACCATTGATTTTGTCATCTCACTACATGATTGTAACTAACATCGTAAAATAACTACACAATAAGGGCTTGTGTAGGCTGTCAGTGTAAAACTATTTACATTGACAGTGTATGCCCATTGAACTCAATTATTATACACTATTATTTTGTCTGAAGTGTTTGGAGAATATCTACAAAGCAAAATGTAATAGAAAAAGAATGGAGAACAAGAGTAGAATGAAGAAAAAATGATGTATCTGTCGCCACAGAATGGACGGACGAGGATAATGGTCCTTCCCAATTTCTTAGCTGAGTTTTGAAGACCTTGTTCTACTCGCAACTTGTCCCAACCGCTTCTTAACCATGCACCTTAACTGTTAACAATAATCCCCTCTAAGTGGCAACATTGTCTACTTATCATAACTTACTGTTTTTGTTTCTCCAAATTTCTCTTTTCAAAGTCCAATCTTTTTCCATTAAGAGGACCTATCTAGTACTTTTATCTATTTTGGAGGGTATGTGTCTGCATTGTTGCTTTTTGTGTGCAACTGTGCTAGGCCACACGATGTTTTTGCTTTGGGATTTCTCTCTTTTGATAGCCCAGTGTTCTTGCACACACCTGTGCTCGGTCACATAGCTTAATTAGTTAAGAAGAGATTGGAAAGAAATTTGAATTAGTGGTAGAACACCGTGGGTGTTAATGGATAAACTACTGCTGTATTACTTTGTGGTAGTAAGTTAGTAAATATCTTATTACTTTGATACTTTCTAAGACCAAGTTTAGAAATAATAAAACTAATGTGCTTAACAACTGCAGGTTGCTTTTAGGACCAAGGTATTCCATCCGAACATCAACAGTAATGGCAGTATATGTCTCGACATTCTCAAGGAACAGTGGAGCCCGGCACTAACCATTTCCAAGGTTTGATATTACTTTGCCTCTTTATCATGCCACTTACTGAACATAGATAATATAATTTCTGAGTTACCTTGTTATATCGTGTATGTCATTAATACTTGGTTGTGACTGCTAAATTTAAATAACACTAACAATTGGTCCAAGTTTAGGTCATGTGAGATTGTAGCTTAGACCGAGTAGGCAGGGTTCGATCAGTTTGTAGTTTAAAGTATCCAGTGTTTGCTTATGCATCTTATTTTCTTTGTGGATTTCTTTGGTACATATTTGAAGTACTGGAGGTCTCTTGATTACATCATTGATACACTGTACATGTCACAAATGTTTGTTGCTATCGACTGTAGAAGTATAACAGTTCTCTTTTTTCCGGGATTGATACTGGCCCGGACTTGATTACCGACTATGTACGATAACATAGGAAGGACATTAGGAGAATTGCTAGGTTATTCAAGATCCTAGTACCAAAATACTTGAAGATGTATTCATTGCTTAATGTTTAGGATTTGTTCATTACTTACATTGTCAATTTTAGGTTCTTTTGTCAATTTGCTCATTGTTGACGGACCCCAACCCCGACGATCCACTTGTCCCTGAAATTGCACACATGTACAAGACCGACAGGGCCAAGTATGAGGCCACAGCTCGCAGCTGGACACAGAAGTATGCCATGGGATGATATGATCATGCATTTGTCCTAGCTGTTCAATGCAAGCAGCAATGTCATAATTTATGTAAAAGAGCAACAGATATTTTGAATGCTTTCTTTTATTGTTTAGTGGAACTCAAAGCTGGTAAGGGACCTGGTTATCATTTGTGAATATTGCATTGTAAGACACTGGTGATGAGGAAACTGTAATGTTATGCAATCTTTCTGCTTGTTGACCTCGTATTTGAAGTTAGTCAATGGCGTCTTAATGGTGAATAGATTTGGGTTCTGGCGTAGATTTTGGTCGTTAGATGAAAGATCAGATGGCATGCATTTTGAGATGTATTTTACACATGATTTTCTGAAGTTAGACAAAGCCATCTGATCTTGATCTAATCGAGCTCCCTTGATTTTGTGACTGTTTACTCTAACTGCAGATAATCTGGGTAATGATTGAGGAAGTAAAACATGTGGGAATAAATTAGGTGTATGAACACAAATTGATAGTTGGCAAACTTGATAGATATTTCCACAAAAAAAGTTAGGTGTATAAACTATTGTAAATTGTGTAGCAGGGTAGACATCAAGAAACATTTTTATGGTTCCTCCCATTCCGTAACAACCTTTTCTAAAGGATCTATAGTATACTTGTGAGTGAATTTCTATTTTTTTTTTCTTGTTAATCGCTTGAAATGTAGTGTGTTTGAAATATTGATTTATTTTCATCTAAATTTTAAACTCAATCCATCAGTTTTCAAAAATATATTTTTGTTTATATTTTATTATTGGTGTTAATCTCCAATACAATATGCCTTTTAAACAATATTTTTTGATGGAGACAGTGCAACTACAAGCATGTCATACCGGCGAGGGACTGGATTTTGTCCTTTGAGAAGGTATAAGTGGGGCATGGTTCTTGTGTCCTCCCTATGGAAAATAAAAGCAATGTTATGCCCATTTTCAATTATGACTGATTTCAACTTCCTCTTACCAAGAAAGATAAGTGGCAAAAAATATTAATATCAGAAGTATGTTTCGGTTTATGTGTAAGTTTTAAGAGCTTAAAAGAACAACTTAAGGCATGTTTAAAAACTGATTTTAGATTGTTTTTATAATTTTTTTTTTAGAATAGAAGTAACTTATACATAGGTGTTTAATTAAAATATTTATTCAAATTGGGCCTTTTCACATCATGTTTGTGTACTAGGGATTTTTGTTATATATAATATAATTTCCTATATTTTCTGGTGGAATCATGCAATGAAATGAGAAGTATCTCTAAAGTTTTTGTTTTTGAAAATGAGTATCTTTAATAATGTTGGTAGGTAGGGTTGACTTGTGAATTTTAATTTAAATTAAATATGCTATGCCACCCATTAAAAAGGGGTGCTGGAAAGCACCAACAATGCAGCAGGAGTGAGACACGTTTTTTTTGTGAGGTCATGGCAAAGTTGCAACTTGCTAAAAAAAAAAAAAAGAAAAGAAGAAACAATAGAGTTGGAGCCTTGGAGGCAAAGTTAGTAATAATCATAATAATAAATAATAATAAAAGAATAATTAAAAGGTGGTGTGACTTGGTTGACAAGCATAATAAGAGCAAAGAGAGGGGTCACTATTGTGCGACGTTTTGCCACTCCTAGTAGCACACATAATACCACACATGTATGACTATCTTGCAGGCTTATTTTACCTTTGCTTCTTCCTCAAGGCTATATCTAACTAAATCTTTACAATTTGACCGATTGTCCGATGTAACATTGACAAATTCTATTATCCATATTATCCAATATCTATTGACTAATGTTTAAATGTGAATTTAAATAACGATTTACACTATACTTGTTAAAAGTATAAATTATTCGTCTTAGTGATTTTACAATTGAAATAATGACTCAGTTGATGTCAGTTCGATAAAAATGATTGAATAGGAACATGATCCAGCATTTAAATTATTGTTTTCCAAAATTCAACTTGTTAAATTGACATTAATTAAACTATTGTCTCGATCCTAAAAATATAAAAGAATCATTAATTTATATTTTTAATGAGTTTTATGGCAGTCGTTAAATTAAAATTTTGAATAATTTTTAAATAATGATATATTATAAACTATATATACAAATAGTCTACGTAATATTCGCCGGTAATATTCTTGTTTCTTTTTTTAAGTAAATAAATACTGATAACTCCGTGATTTACAGCACTATTGTATACCAACTACTTGCGTGTGCGCTAGACTTTATCCATTATTACAGATATACTAATATTTTGCTAACCAGTTACTATGTCATACATCATACATTATTAAAGAGAAATATTAATAAATATTTTAAAGAGTCGGTTGTTAAGTAACTAAATATAAAAAATTATTTTAAAAATATTTGAAAATTAATCGCATGTTAAATTATCTACATGCTATAAAGAACTACTTTGTGGTGTTCATAATTTTAAATTATAATTCATTTTTCATGCACTATGAATTTTTCTTAAATAATAAATACAGCCATGCAAAGATATCCTTAAACGACCAGTTATATCATATATGTCTATCGTGGAAACAAGAAGGTAGAAGAAAAGAAACAAAAGAAGTAAATGTGAAGGACGTCTAAATATATTGTCTAGAGTCATACAATCATAGCGTCGTAGATATGAACAATCTAAATTTGATTGGACAATTCACATGTTTTGCTCTAATTAGTAAAATTTATTGAAATTTATACTCCAAAAAAATTAAATTTTGGTTGGTATTATAAGTAAAAGTAAACTATTTAATTTAATGTTATTAATTTTAATATATTGTTTATTTAAATAAAAAAAATTAGAGCGTATGTAGCGAAAAGAATACAGCAATTTTAACTATAACTGGAGGTCTTTTTATCCGTCTGAATAAGATATGATTTATTTGATTTCAAATTTTCAGATGAATTGGTAATTTCGGAATAGTTTAGATATTCTATAGTGACTTATCATGTCAATTGTCAATTATTGGTCATTGAAATTCATGGTCAATACAGATTCATATTTAAGGATAGATATTACCCCCACTTTTTTTCCTTCCAAACAAACTCAAATGATTGAAGTTTTTCTATTTGGAATTGTGTTAGGTCTAATTCCTATTACTTTGGCTGGATTATTTGTAACGGCATATTTACAATACCGACGTGGTGATCAGTTGGATCTTTGGAGGACAAGGGCCTTGAAGGGGTTGTTTTTCTTAACAATACAAATTCTTCTAATTTGAAGAACTAAAAAATTGCATTAGAGAAGTATTTTGGAGGGATTAGATAAACTTTTTAAATCTAATTTATAGTGTTATAATACTCTCAAAATTAAAAATATATTATTAAACTGCAAACAATTTATGATATGTTATTTTTATAGTTTCGTGTTTTTATTATATTAATTATAAGCTATTAACAATATAATGTTATAACTTATTTTAATATTTGTGCAAAACACTTAAACAAAAAAAATACATTAATGTAATTATCAAATCCAACTAACTATTTAAAATAGCATATTATAGTTGTTTATATAATATTTAACTAATCATTTTATCCATGAAATATATGTCGAATTAAAAATTGAAACTCGTGCAAATGCACAGCCTCTTGCTAGTTTTCTATAAAAAAACACTATCTCAAAAAAGTTGTTAAATTTCTTTATTAAGTTGTAAAATTTCTTTATTTTCTATTTACTCTCCTCCCCCAAAGTTTTTCTCTTTCCTATAAACTCTCAAATAAAGTCTTAAAGGAAGATGATTCAGTGTCTTACATTAAAAAAAATACTTTTAATAAATTTAATTTACTTATATTGTATTTGAAATTTAAAAATTTAATTACCCTCTAATTAAACTTTTTAATAATTGTGAAAGTGATTTTTATTGTATATAACGACGTACCGGATGGAGTATGAATCATCAATTTAAAATAAAATTGAGATGTGATAACTTTATGTTTAGAATTCATTTTCC
>JBBPBP010009778.1:37298060-37317535 GCA_037974735.1 Cicer chorassanicum | reverse complement strand
AAAAAAAAAAAAACAAGGACTCATTTTCCAAAGTTAGAACTATCATTGCAAGGTCATTTTGATAGCCAATAGCTCACGTTGAGATAAAATCAAAGTTATTTCTGAATAAATAATTTAATTAAGTATTTATAATATAAGTATTAGTAAGTGTAATATACATGGATAATATGTTTTTATATAACTATAAAGAGTACAATAGACATACATTGTAGTGTGAAAGAGCTTTATAATGACAATCAATTGAAATGATTTATTTTTTTATGTGATATCATTTAAGTGGGATAAAAGTAGATAGTTTAGCGGAATATATGATTGTGATAGAATGAGAGTTTAAAATTCTGTTAGTGTATTTTCATTTTTCTCAATTATAAATAGTTTTCATAAGTTATATTTGAGAATTTATGGACATGTCATAAGTTCACTACAAGAAGACACTCATTTTATGGCCAACTTAAAAAATATTTTATAGCTGAAAAAAATCCTCACAAATTACTGAATGAAAAAGCCCTCACAAATATTAAAATTCAAATTGGTTGTTATTTGTGGCTGAAAAAATTCTCACAATGAACTAAAATTTCAGCAAGATTTTGTGGCGGCCTAAGTACTCACAAAATAACAACGTTGGAGCATTGTGAGGGCTTAGGTCGCCACAAAATCCTGCTGAAATTTTAGTCCACAGGGTTTTTTTGGCCACAAAATCACACTTTTATGAGTGTAAAAGCGGCCACAAAGGAAGCATTTTGTGGTCGTTTTGGTAACCAAAAAAACTATCTTTTGCGGTTGTTTTGGCCACCACAAACCTTTGTGACTGGCTTATTTGTGGCTGCCTAAGGCAGCCACAAATGTACCTGTTGTGGCCGCTTTCCTCCCTTTGCGAGGGCTTTTGGTAGCCATAAAAGTTTGATTTTCTTGTAGTGGTTATTGTTAAAATTAATTTATGATACAATGCGTGCTTTTATGTATAATATATTACGGAAACTTAATAGTTAAAGGAGCATGTTATAAACATCAAGAACAAACATAAAATCTTGATTACTTTAGGATCCATGACATGTTGATTTATCGAAAAAATTAGGTTTTAGGAATACTTTGATTCATACATAATCCTCCCTTTGTGGTAATTTTGAATAGTCTTTAAGTATCGATCCAAAAACAGATAGACACGTGACGAGCACTCGGTTGCTTGTGGTTCTTTCAACTTAGACTTTTTATGTCCTAAGAACTCTTTAGACAGGGAGAAGATGCAATATGCGGTGTGTTAGGTATATTGGGACCATAGACTATATATAAGTTTGTCAATTAGAGTTCGATTTCAAAATGGAGAGTGACATCCTTTTATATTGAACTCATATCAATTAATTAAATAATTAGTATAATTAAATAAAAATATATATTCACATAATAATATTAAAATATAATAATTAATTAAAATATTAATAAAATATTTCAACAAACAAACTCTCTCAAACTTGATAAGCTTAAATCAATAAATAACCTTACATAAATCAATTCAATGAAATATTAATTTTTTTACTCAAAACAGGTACTAAATTAAAATATATTATTTACACAAATGTTTAAGTCAATTAAAATATCATCTATCATTTGGGACAACTTTCAAGTCATTAATTCATTATTGTACATTTCACATATAGTATAATTAATCCTACCTTAATCTAAACTTTATAATATTGCAACCATATTAGCTGATATTAGGAGATCTACACAATTATGTGGATGATGCTTATTTGTGAAAGGATCCCCCGTTGTACATACTTAGATAGTTCGATATTTTCTATGAGGTTAAAAAATTAACTACATTTTGTTTACAATTTTTTTTAAAAAAATACAAAATTAATTATTTTTACTTTATATATACTATCTTTGATTTTTTTAAAAAAAAAATTAAATCTATAAAAATTAATGTATTTAATTTATAATTAAAAAAATTAAATATATCATTTTTTATTAACTTAAATATATTTTATAAAATAAAATTATAATAAAAAAACCTTGAGCGATGAGCGTGAAAAATCAATTTTGAAAGTGTAATTGATATTCCGACAAATTTAGTTTATGAAAACTGAGGTATATATACAGGCAGGCAGTGTCCTTAACCGCAGGTAGACAAAGGATTCAGAAAATTGTACTGAAAACAGTGTGATTACAGCTATATGCAGTTGTCATCTTGAATTGGATTGGACTATACAATTCAACAGTGTCGTTAGTTATGCTCGTTTCTTTCTTTCCTTTTGTTTTTTTTACTTGCTAGTAGTATTACACAGTCCCTTCATTATTGGACCACAATGGCAGTAGTAAAAAAAAACTCGAAAGGCACGCCAATTTGCTCATTTTCAACACTGCATATTCTAGAGAATAGCCACGGTTCTTTTTGCTTTACCAAACAAGTTGAGCTCGTCGAATACGTTTTGCGTTGCATTAGCTTTACCAACGTGTAAAGTTGCCAACATTCTTTGGAACTCACTTTATATTACTCATTCTTTGTGTTAAAGATAAATTGTTTTAAAATTTGTTCGGAAAAAATAAAATAACGGATAAGTCAATGATATCGGAGGAACTTATAATAGATACTACATAATTGATATATTAGTTGATATAATTTGAAATGTTTATTAAAATTAGTGGTTGAAATATTTTAAATTTAAAATCAAATATATTTTAAGTAGTTTATTAAAAAATATTATTATTCTAATTTTAAATTTGCAGTACTATGTTTATAAAGTATTGTCTATTTTGAGTCTGTCGTGTATCATCATTGTTTTGTCCTTTATGAAAAAATGTTTTGACGATTTGAGAAGTGTGAAAGTAGTTTATAAATTTTCTTTAATTTCAATTATTAAAATACAAGTTTAAAGATAGATCAACAATATGCATGACTTTATAAAAATCTTAAGTGTTGAACTTCCATGCGTTGAAATTGTAAATTTTTTATATTGTTAATAAATCACAATCGATCATGTGTGAAAATATACAAATATTTATAGTAAAAATTAAATATTGTATTGATATCACGGTTGTTATATATTGATTATGATTGTAAAAACTTTTTTATTATAAAAGTATATATAAATTACTCAATGCGTAAAATATGTTATTAATCAATCACAATCGTCAAAACATTAAAAATATTAAATTCTTACTAAAATTACTTTTATATCCAATTAATCTATGACATATTACAAATTTTTCTATCTAAATTTATTTAACCACACATTTTACAATTCATTATCATTTACAATCAGTTTAATCTATTTAATGTGCAATTTATGCAAAATAGTAAAATGAGAAAGATCAACTCACATGCTTAATTCTAATCATGATGTACCGAATAGTCGGACTCTAAGATAAAATCCAAAATCTTACTTTACAAAAATATGGAACAAAAATAAATAGTTGGGTACTTAAAAAGTTACAAGTTACAATGGAGAAAATAAAGGAAAGTTTCATGATATAGTTGATGAATTTTGGGTAGTAGAAGTGAAAGAGGTAATTATTGATTAGGGTGAATTCAAGAGAGGAATTTGTATAACGAGTGTAATGTTCAAAAGAGTGGGATTACAGTTGAGATGAGAGGGAAAACGTGGTTTGAGACACGTCAACAAGGTACAAACGCACAACCTATACCCGACAACGACACATTCTCACCAGTACCCTCCCTCCACTCACTCACACTCCATTTTCCCTCCATTCTTCTTCTCTCTCTTCACAAAAAAAAAATAAAAAACATTTATTTTCTTTTTATTTTTTAAAGAACCATCCATCATCCAATTACCAATAGGGACAAATCCCGTGCACTATAAATTCCCTTTACTCTTCTTCCCTTTACCTCGTTTTCTTTCTCCGTTTTTCTCCATCATCTCTCTCTCTCTCTCTCTCTCTCTCTCTCTCTCTCTCTCGCTCTCTCTTTCCCGCCAAATCCTCATTGGATTTCCTTCTCTCTCTCACGCTCACCCCGTGTTTGTGTGTATTAATCTTCTTCTTCCCATTTTATTCCTCTCTCTCTTGGAATATATATCTTCAGACCAAAAGCTAAAGTTTTTACTTTCTTTTCGTTCGTTTGCTACCCATATCTTCACTACAAACTCCTCAAATCTCTTAATTCCTTCAGAATAATATCTTTTCTCCCATCAAAATCACTTTTTTCCACTTCTAAGCATCTTCTTCCCCAACATATTTTCTCTCTCTTCACCTCCTAAAAAACCAATCTTGTTCCTCTTCCACTCCTTGATGCAAACAAAAACTTTACCCTTCTTCACTCTTTCTTTTTACTCTCTCACTTCACTCAAACAACCTTAACATTCACAAAACCCTCAAAAAAACAAATTCCCTTTTTTTCCTCCTATTTTTCTCTCTATCATGTCTTTACAGAAGCTCAAGAAGCTGAAGCTGGAAACACCAAGTTTCAATTTTGAAGCTGACCCATCAAGCAAATCAAACAAAAAAATCAAAAGGAAGCTTGTTCGAATCATAATAACCGACCACGACGCCACTGATTCTGAATCCTCCGGCGATGAAGAGAGAGAAAGAAACAACCAAGCAAGAAAACAGAGAAAAGAAAAGAGAGAAATTCTTCATATTAACATGCAACCTTCGGTACTAGATTCCTCTACAATTTCTCCTTCTCCTTC
The DNA here is from genome assembly GCA_037974735.1 of Cicer chorassanicum. Lineage (NCBI taxonomy): Eukaryota > Viridiplantae > Streptophyta > Magnoliopsida > Fabales > Fabaceae > Cicer > Cicer chorassanicum. The sequence goes on along the minus strand of JBBPBP010009778.1, from coordinate 37,312,886 downwards.
ATCTTCATGTTCTTCTCTTTCCCGTTCCTTGTCTGAGAAAAACCAAAAAAAGTACAGCAGAACCAAAAAACCACCACCTGCCGCCGCCACGCGCCACCACAACAAGTTCAGAGGCGTAAGACAGCGGCCGTGGGGACGGTGGGCGGCGGAGATTCGTGACCCAAATCGCCGGAAACGGTTATGGCTCGGAACTTTTAACACGGCGGAGGAAGCTGCCGCCGAATACGACAGGGCGGCGGTGATGCTGAAGGGTACTAACGCCGTCACCAACTTTCCCGTGATGCCGGCGGAGGTGATGGTTGAAGCACCGCCGCCGGTAGACGACGGTGGAAATGAAGGCGGAGCTGTTTACTCCGCCTCGTTGGCGTCGCCGACGTCTGTTTTAACTTACGACTGTGACTCAACGCCGTTTGACGGTTTCCGTTACGGCGACGTGGATGCGTTTGGGTTCCATATCGACGCGCCGTTAAGTTTGCCGGAAGTGAACGTTACGCTGACGTGTAATCAGCGGTTAGAAAAGGAAGAGGCGTTCGAAGAGTTTTTTGATCTTGATGAGTTTATGACGTGGCCCTACTAAATATCTTAGGGACTGTTTGGTAATTATGCTGTTTTGCTGCTGGTTGTGTAATTCCGAAGGTGCCCTCGTTGTTGTTGAAGTTTGAAGTTTTGTCGTGTTCGTTGGAAGAGTGTAGAGTTCCATTTTACTACCATAGAGCGGTGATTCATTGTTTCGTGGTAAAAAAGTATTGTGTGAATTTTATTTGTAATTATTTATTATTATTATTGAAAAAATAGGTAAAGAATGAGTGTCAAAATGAGTGAATGAGATTGAGAGGAAAAATATGAGAGTAAGAACGGTTGTGATTTAATTTCACTCATTAGAGTTGACACGTATATAATCTTATGTATTTAAGTATATATTAAGAAATTTTGGTATTGTCTAAATAGTTGTTTATTGTAAGGAAGTTGACACGTAGTCAAGTAAGTTGGCTATGGAATTTCAAAGAATTGTCTATTTATTTCTATATGCAGACTTGAATCATTATTGTATATACTTTTTGTCCTTTATCAAAAAATACTAATTTTCGTTTTTTCTTCTCTTGATTATTTATGATTTTATGGACAGATTTTATGGTGGTTGATATCATGCTTTATGTATTATTCTTAATTCTTTAATTGCATGCGCAAATGAAATTGTAGAGGATGACCCATTTGGGGATTGTTTAAACTTAAAAATTATTTCAATCTCGCAAAGCCATTTATACCAAAAAAAATTGTTTTATCATTACAACAAAGAAGATTCTTCTTAGTGGGATTCTTTAGATTGTTAGATACTTCGAATGTACGGTATCAATTTCTGGCCAAACAAAAAAACTTAAAATTATTTGTTTTGAGAAATAATGGTTGACTTAGAATAAATTGCAAAAGGAATAAGTCATATAATATGTTGATGTTTACTATTAAATATCATATCATATTCAGGATTAATTTATTATTTAAGAAAAAAAAACATTGGTAATTTTATCTTAATTTTATTTGTTTTTCATTTATTTTTTAGATACAAAATAGTCTTGAACTATTAAAACTGTTATTTTTGTTATGTATTTACGTTAATAGTTTGAATTAGTCTTTTTCTTGAAATATTAAACTGACACAACCTACCTCTATATATACGTGGTTAAATATCAAATATTATTTACACTCAATTTACCACATCATATAAAATTAAACATTAATGTTTATGTTTAATTCTAACAGAAGGGATTAATTTAAATTAACACAATTAAATTCAAGAGAGAAAGTCTCATAAAGATTTCACCTAAATAGGTACCATAATTTGAGACACTCCAAGAAAATAAGTACTTAAAAAAAACCCATTAAAGAAGCTCTAAAGTCTTGCGAAACTTTTTTTCTTAATAATAAAATTAATTCCTACAACAACATAACTATGAGATAAAAGGTACGACAACTTGAAAGCTTTGTCTAACATCAGCAATAAAAACAATGTTTATATGAGAGAAAAACATAGCAGTATCAAAATGTCCATTTCTACAAAAGAAAAAAGGAAAAAAGAAAGCTTAATGTTTCACCATTATAAATTCAATAATTTCAAAAGTTAAGTGTATGATAAATTCAAATTTTGATCTGGCCTGTTTTTGTTGTCTGGTACCTTTCTTGTTACTCCATATCTACCGGGGAAAAGAAAAATCTAATAGAATATTAGTTTGTAGTTTTCAAAATAACTTTAATTGTTTATTTAGTTGTACTATGTAACTAATATTATTTTCTTTAGAATGAAATATAAATTAAAATTTTAAAATAAAATATAAATAAATATGATAAGTTGTCTTCTATTTAATAATGATATACTTAAAATACCTTTAATTTAATTTAATATTTTTATTTTTAATGACCCAGTTTATTTGACATTAACTTAATTTAGACAATAAATTTAATTTTTTTATTAGAATTGTATTGTGATCAAATATTTTTTTAATATGTGTATTTTAATTTTTTTTAATAATTTATTGACTTAATTACAATTTTGGTCCCTCTATATTTATCAATTCACGAAATTGGTCTCTCTCTATTTTAAAATACGACAGTTTTGCTCATTCTATCAAATTTTTGAATTAAAAAATAACGATTGTACGTATTTCAAATAATGTGAGATACAAATTCATGATATAGAACAATCTAAGTGCATTAATTATTTATAAGTTATTAATTAAATTACAAATATAAAAAAAAAATTGAAGTTGAAAGTTAAATTTTTACCATATTTTATTCCAATTTTATGTATGTTAATCATTCCACATCATCGCATCATGTGACACGTTATTTAATACATGTCACGTCGCGATTTCTTAGTTAAAAAATTAGATTGAGAGACCAAAATTGTCGACTTTTAAAATAAAAAAATCAATTTCGTAAATCAATAAAAATAAGAGATTAAAACTGCAATTAAACCTAATCTATTTCATAGAGAATATATTTGTCACTCTAGTTATAATTTTTAAATTAATAATAATTGAAATATACTAATAATCAATAAAGATAATTTAGTAAAATTATTTTTATTATTTTTAATTTGTTTGAAACAAGTGAATATGACAATTTGGTGACATACATGGTGTATTATTATTTCTCATGGTGTATCTAGTTTGGGACTCTTGTTTAAAGTAGTTGATTACGTGGCAATTCATAATAATCATCTCAAATTCAAGAATGTTTATATGGACAACAATATGAATTTGCAGCTTTTCTGAACTCCCCTCAATCTAAATTTGGTGATTTTTTTACTCTATTTGTGTTCATCTTAAAGATAGTATGACCAATACTTTTACTTGGCAAACATAGATTAATGGTTGCTACACGACTAAGTCTGAATATGCTTGACTTTTCTCTAAAAAATTTCGTAAGCCCTATGGAGATTTTTGGCATTGGATTTGGGAATTGAAGGCTCCTGAGAAAATTAAATTTCTTGTTTGGTTGGACTATATAATTCAACCTCAAGATGTGATGTCCTGCATCATCGTCGTATCGAGTTTTTCAATCACAATAATACTTTTTTATTTCTTTAAGTCAAATGCCTTTGGAGATTATAGCTTCTTTTTTCTTGTTGGAATTTGGTGGGCGTGGAGAGCTAGCAATTCTATTTATATTGATGTTACGATTCCTAATGTTGATGGTTGCGTTATTGAAAACTCTGGTTGTAATAGCCCAACATCGGCATTATTAATCGCGGCCTTCTCGCTCCTCCCCCTCCTGCTTTCCGTGCAAATCGAACTCAGTACTAATTGAGCTATCCACTCATTTTCACTACTAATTGAGCTACTGGTGTTGCTGGTTTTGGTGGTTTGGTGAAATATGTAAATGAAAATTGAATCATTAGTCTTTATGATTACATTGGTTATAGCAATAACTTTCATGCTAAATTATTATTAATTTGGCGTGAGTTTTGAATTATTGGAGATTTAGAACTGTTAATCTTATCTATTATTCGGATTCCTTCGTAACTATAAAGTTAGTAAATAAAATAGTTCAACCGTTTCACGTGTTCTTGTGGTTTTGTATCACATTAAACTTGAATTGTGTAGCAACTTGATTGCAGTTGTGACATACTCTTAAAGAAGGAAATCAATACGCTAGTATGTTTGCCAAAAATATATCTTATGAACTTTACTCTCTAAAGATTGCTTCATCTATGTTGATAGCTTGTTTTGCCTTAACTTATATATGCTATGAGAATTATTTTCAAAAAAATAATTATTTTTCAATTTATTTTATTATAAAAAAAATCTCTTTTCTCAAATGTTTTTTCTCTCGGCTCAACGTCCACATTTATTAATATGCAGTGTTGGGATATGGTACAATTTTTGTGTATTTAAATAATAGGCTAAATAGCACCCGTGGTCCCTTAACTTAATTTTAGTTAATGTTTTAATTCTTTATCTTTTTTTTCTTCTCGATTTGGTCATTTATTTTAATTTTAAGTGATAATTTGATATTTTATATTTTAAAATGTCAACAATGTTATCCTTTTTTTTTTTTACAAAAATTCATCAAAATTTTCAAATAAAACCAGTAAAATTAATTATATTCTTCAATATAATACAAATTTCATCAAATTCTTAACTCAAATCTTCAAATAAATTCATATTTTCATTCTTTATTTGATGTTGTTAGAGACGAAAATATGAGTTTTTATAAAGATTTAAATTACGAATTTGATAAAATTGCATTATATTGAGGATGATAATTAATTTTATGGGTTTTGTTTGAAATTTTTTATAAATTTTTGCAACAAAAAAAAGATAACATTATTGGCATTTTAAAACATAAAAGATCAAATTATCCCTTAAAATTAAAATAAATGACTAAATAAAAAAAAATAAAAAATTAGAACTTTAACTGAAATTAAATTAAAGAATTAACATTACTATTTAGCCTAAATAATACAGTTGTTGGACTTAAGGATTTTTTTTGACGTCGATTTAGAAGTTTAGGATGTTCTTAATAATCATATCCCAGTTAGGACATTACTATTCAACAATGTCGCATCATATTTCCTTTTGGCTTTATCAATCAAAATGTCCGTTGACATCCAAACTACCCGATACAATTCCTTTTTCCTAATTAAGTCATTTCAATAAGGTTGTTACTTGTTAATCTATACTTGCTACTTGCTAGGCTTGGTAAATTTTGACTTTGCAATGAAATCAGTTTTCAGTCTTGACAAACCCTTTCAATAAAATAATACCCTCTTCAATAACCTCAATTCATAATCTATAAATTAACATTTAGGCAGTGAAAAAACATAGTTTCTTCATTAGTGTATTAATCAAATATATAGCTGAAAATTGCTTTTAGACTCTTAAGAGCTATTGCAAATTCAACCATTAAATGAATTCTATTTTTTTTTATTAAAAATGAATTATATAACTAAAATAAAAGTTGAGAATGATAACTTTCAGTATCATAGATTAAATATGAATCTAACCAAAAAAAGATAAGTGAACAAAACTAAGAGCATTGGAATCAAGTTGAGATAAAAAATGAGTACATCTATTTGCTTCTCTTAGAAAATAATTGAGGGAGTACGTCCAATCCGTTTGATGCAATATAGAGATAATCTTTTTGAAAATGATAAATAAGGGAGTAAATTGAGTACACCTTTTTTTGATCAAATAGAGGAGGACTAATGAGTCGATTTCAAAAATAGCATTACAAATATCCTTATCACAAGCCAATAAAACACCACTGCGAAAAGTCCACATTTTAAAAAATAAGGAGCTACTCGATACCATTTTGTAGTAGAAACTATTGATGAGATCACCATTATAGCAGCAAAAGATCCCCCACAAATCGAAGAACCATCAATATGGATGTAAACATCATCAACATTCACTGATTTTATAGGAGTATTATTTGATTTTTTATTGGACAAATTAATTTAATAATATTAAACTTATAATTGATTAATTCTAAATAAATAAAATAAACTACACTAAAGTCATCCATGTTTATCATAGTTATGAAATCAAAATCTAACCTAGTATCTATAACCCTTTGTTGTCACTAATATGAAAACACGCGAGAAATTACTAAATTATCCCTATTCACATTAATGGATTCAATACAATAAACTCAATTTTAGGAAAAAGGAAAGGGATATAACTCAATTCATCGTGACAAGTTATTTATATGGAAAAATACAAAGGGGAAAATGATATAATTAATCTAATTGAATTAGTTACTCTCAAGATGGAGCACACAAGTTCATTAAACCTAAATTGGAATAGAAATTTTGAAACACTTTGGAATCTAAATATTTGGTGAAAACATTTGACAACTGTTGAGTAGAACTGATAAGTAGAAGATGGAATAATTTTTGTTGAAGTTGCTCACGAACAAGATGACAATCAAGTTCTATATGCTTGGTGCATTCATGAAATGAAGAATTAGCTGCAATCGACTTAGCGGACTGGCTGTCACAGTATAATAGAGTTGTTGCATTGAAGTCAGTTTGGAGGTCTCAAAGTAGATACGTCAGACATTGTATTTTCACATACGACATATGCCATTGTCCAATACTCTATTTCTGAAGAACTTCTGGAAATTATGGCTTGCTTCTTGGATTTCCAAGATTTTAAATAATCTCCTAGAGATGGATCCAATAAATTTTGCCTATTGATACCGTGTTACTGATATTAAAACACATAATAGAATAATGAATTGCCTTGGTGCATGCATTGGTTTTGGAGATCACATCTTGCTTATGGATGAAAGTTGCTTATTTGATCACTCCACTATTACAAATCCAACCAATGTGAGTACGCCATTGAATCATTTAACAGTTGTTGATATCATTAGACCCCACAATAAAGCATGGAACATTCCTCTTATCTCCACTATGTTCACTCCATATACTATTGTGAAAATGTTAAGGACTAATTTGTTCCCGTATGTTATTGAGGATCGAAGAATTTGACATATTACTCATAATGGTATTTATTTTGTTATTTGATTCAGCTCAGTTTGCTATTGTTGTCATTGAGCGTGCGATGAAAAAGCTAGTCTAAGGTCGTGTTAAATGCAATGTAGACGCTTCTTTTTCTTTGCAACACAAATCAAATGGTTATTGGTACCGTTATTCATGACAAGTTTGACCACTTTATTCTTGCCAAAACATAATGGCTCACGCTAGTTTATACTGTTCATATGGGAGAAACACTTGGTTTCTTGTCAACTTCGAATTGGGATCATGAACTACACTTAGCTTTGGTGGATTTTGAATTGAACTCCAAAATAGTTGTTTATTGTCTAAACTTTAACAAATACATATTTATGAGTTTGGTGACATTATATGAGCTTGTTGGTGCAATCTCTTCACTTTTTATAGAAACTCACTTCAGAGACAAATGACAACAATGTTCATTTGTTGTCTAAAGAGGTCATGTTCCTAATTAGTTTCCAAATTTTGATAGAAATATCTCGATGTATTTAATGCGTCATTATTAATGAAATACTATAAGTTTTGATTGTAAAAAAATTGAGTTGTTTATCTCTGATAAATATGTCCTTATTATGAGCTGAGTGGACCATGAATTTTTCCACTTGAAATATGACATGTCAAAATATTCATCTAAATTTTTTTATATGATTATCTTCTTCTTTAAAATTCATAATATTAATTAGAAGATGTTAATTTCGAGGTTCTGACACAATATTAAAAATAGATTTTATATTGTCTTTAAAAATTATAGATAAATTACTCAAAACTAATTAAAATTAACCATGCGTACTTTATTAATTTTGTTTTTAAAATTTTAAATTTGACATAATTAATATAATACACATGACTAATTTTAATTAGTAGTAAATAACTTATCTATAATTTTTTAAAGACAATCTATATGTCACTTATTTAAATTTTGAAATCCGTGAGTCACTTCGTCTTTTATCAAAATTCGTTTGCATTGTTGAGTTATTTTTGTCTTTATTTCTGTGTCAATACAAATATAGTAAAAAGAAGATATAGACTGTTTTTGGTTACATAAAAAAAGAAAAGGTAGACTGGGCTTGAGCTTCTCTTCCTTGTAATTGAGGATAAAAGGATAAATTTATGTACTATTGCAGAACTAAAATATCAAATAAATATTTTAAAAAGCATACCATCATCAAATAAATTTGAGCGAAAAATAACTATAAAAATTTATTTAATCAACATTTAATATGAGTAAACTTTTGTATATTATCAATATAAATTTTTTGTATTCTCAACGCATCATAAACCATTATATATGTATCATTACTAAAAAAAATTATATAAAAAATCAATTATTTTAAATGATGTAAATATATATAAGTAATTTACATAGTAATGAACTATGTAAATAAATTAAATTAAATTTATTTAATAATTTACAATTGGCTTTTTCTCTTTGGTAAGATATCTCAATCTGACATCTCGATTGGGTCACTTCAGCAAGATCACGTTACTACTTGCTTTTTAATTATTTTTACTGCAATTTGTAAGGACATTTGGCTCCCCTGTCCCCTTTTCCATCTTACATGTGTGTAAATGAGACCAAATCTAAGTTTGATTGACCACAGCTTAATGACAAGGAACAAAATGGGGCCCATGAACCCACAAATAGGTACCTACTTTGTTAATTTACAATAATAGTGTTTGGGCCCACCAAGCTGCTTCATGCTTCTACATAATGGGCTTGGACCCCACCCAATGAATTGGGGCTACCGGCGGCTGAGGTTTCCCAATAGTACACACTACAAATTTCAAAAGATTAATGAACAAGAACTTACTTTTGGGTCACATAATAAAATTATGGCCGACTTCTATTGTTTGCATTTACAATATCTCTTCATAATCATCTTAGGTTTACATGATTGATGTAAAAAAAACAGTGTAAGATACAATTTTGATATATATCAAAATATAAACTCTCATATTATTTGAGTTAAACCACTAAAGATAATTTTGTTAATATTTTATTATAGACAGATCAAATCAATGATATTTATTTTATTAATTTTTTATTATGTTACCTCAATCATCAAGTCAATCTTATATTTTTTTTATCATAATCATTTTTTAATTTAGTTATTAAGTCTTTAAAATTTGTTTAGAAAACTAATATCATTGAATTTTTTTGAATTAAATAATTATGTATTTATAATTTTGCTAATTAGTGATATCAATGTGCTCGACTCTATAATATCATGATTAGAATGGTGATTCAATTAAAATAAATCTTTTGAATAGACGTTATATTTGATTATATGAATGTAGATCTTTTGACTACACTTAAGATATTTATTATATGTATTTGATTAATTCAATTTTCAAGCAAATAATCATAAAATCTTTGCAATCCTTCGTAAAAGGATGACTAAATTTTTTGCTATGATGTTGATTTTATACTTTAGTTAACAAACTTTTAACTTATATTAAGAAAAAAACCTAAAATATCTATGGTGGAGAGTTAAAGACTAATATCCTAATGTACACATAAATTTATTCAAGGACCCCTCTGCTCTTATATACATCTCTATTAGGGCTGGACATAGTTGGTTTTTTTTTAAAAACCAAACCATATCCATTTTAAAACCAATATATGGATTTAGATTTATAACCAAATCCATTATTTGGTTTAAAACTGGTTATAAAACCAATTGTAAAATTGGTTATGGTTAAATAACCGGTTTTTAATTAATCAATCGGTTTAGAAAAATTCAATTTTAAAATTGGTTTTTTTTTTTGAGAAACTTTTTTTTCGATTTTTTTCTTAAAATTTTTCGATAAAACATAATTTACAATTTTTTTAATTCAAAAAAAATTGATTTTTTCGATAATTTTTTTTAAATTTTTCTCACCAAATTTTTAAAAAAATCCGATTTAAAATTTTTCTGAGGAAAAAAAGTTTTTTTTTAATTTTCTTCTGATATATTTTTCGAAAAAAATAAATTTGAAAATGTTTTCAAAAAAATATCTCAAAATTAACAAAATATTGGGGGCCTATGAGTCCCCTCCTTTAAGCCCACAAAAAATAATGAAATAATAAGTCGGGACTTTAAAAAAATTGGCTTAATATTAGGGGCTTAGTAAAAAAACTTAAGGAGACTTTGGAGTTTAGGTTTTTTTTACAACTCTAGTAATAAATAATTGATTAAATGAAATTAGTAATAAATTGTCGGAAAACGCTGCCGAAAGGTGGAAGGTCGGTGGGGTGATGGCAAAATCATAATCGTTTTAAAGTTTTTGAGATTTATGATTTTTGGGAGTTGAGTGGAAAAAAATCGGATAACAACCAAATCCAAATATAAAACATAAGTGGGTATCCAACCGGTTCATAAATAAACCGGATTATAACCATGTGATTTTAACCGATTATTTAAAATGAATTTGGATGCGGTTTTGAATTTGGGCCACGTAACCGAATTTTTTTCACAGCCCTAATCTCTATACATTGACTTGGGATTGAACCCTTTAGCACATGTTAATTTTAGAAACCAAACTATCTGTCAAGCATATCACACCGTGTTAATAGTAACTTATAGATATTTCTATCATTTTTTATGGTAGCTTATTTTTTTACCTTATCCTTTGCTAAAAATAAATATTTAGATAACTTGATTAATCGCCAAGTACTTTTATTTTGAAAAAAAAAAACTTTAATTTTAGTTTTTAACTTTTTCTTTTTCAACCCTTTAGAATTTAGTGGTGATAATGTTTTCTAATTTTTATTTTTATTTTATATCTCTCACTTTTTTTTGTCTTCTCCCTACTTCTTTATAAAGTCATCACTCACCTGTCTCTAAAATCATGTTTACTTTAATCCTTTAGAATCAAGTTTAATCACCTCTTATAAAAATCTACCTACAAATATTAAACGCAGTTTCAGTTATGTTATTAAAATATTATAATAAACATTTAGATCATTTTATGTTAAGAAAAAAAAAAAGTTGAAGTTAAATTTTTTGGTAGGAGAAGTCATGAGCCTCTTGAATGTTACTTATAAGCAATCAAATTCAATTTAACCACGACTATATTTGAAGATATACATTAACGCATTTAAACTAATATGATATTTATTTTATTTATGGGTCTTCATAAAAAAGAAAATGCAGGTAGTTTGATTTTTGTTGAAAGAAATGGCATGTAGTCACACCTAATATGGCAAAACATTTATTGTGAAGTGAATTTTGTAACTATCAAATTTTTGTATGAGTATGGAGATAAGTAAAACTATTTTATATCGCTAGCATTTACATCAAATTTATAGTCAATCTTGACTTTTTTTTATGAGTGGAAATTAAACTCATTAACACATAATTTACAACATTTACAATTAATAACTGTGTAAATGTTTAATCGACGTCGAACATTTTATATTTTAATCAAAAGAATTAAAATTATCAAACTTAAAATCTAAATCGATTAATCAATATCAAACAATCCCAGAAACACTAATTAAGTGAATAAATCTAGTCAGCAAAAAAAAATCAAATTCACTATTTATTTATTTATTTATTTTGATAATACAGATCCATCAATCACTTGGGCCAACTTTCACATATATATGATATATAAATGTATTGTACATTTGTACTATACGAACCAAAAGTCCAAGAAACAATAAACCCATACTTGCTTTTTACAATAGAGCAGTAACTAGTATTTATTGAATATTTCCTTGAATAAATTAATGAACCAACCAATAGGTAAAAAATATCCCGAAATTAATGCGTAAAAGATGTTGAAAGAGCATGAAAATGGGATTTGGTGTGTCCCACGGTTGGTGACCAAAACAGATACGAAATTGAGAAAGAAAAAAAATAACACCAAACCCACCGCCCTATACGTTATGGCCGCCTTCCACCATCAATATTTTTTGATTTATTATATGGTCTTTTCGTAGGAATTAAGGGGGAACCATATCATAGTACTAGATTACAATTTGTGTACAATTATTTTTTTATTAATCAATGCTGACATAGTACTGCTTCAAACAAGCCCCATTTCCTTGGTGCCAAAACTTTGGATTTTGACACCTAGCTACATAATTTGGTCTTTTATTAATAATCAAAAAAGTTGATTTATTTTCTCCCAATTTCGTCACTAAAAGTCTTTTGAATTGATGTTGAAGAGGGGTATGGAGAAAATGGTCTTCCGACAAATTAAGTGTAACTTTTTTTATTGAGTCTCATTTGAATCTTAGAAAAAATAAGACTTATAAATTTCTAAGATGTAAAAAAATATAGTTATTGATGTGAATTGTATAAGAAATATATTATTAGAGGTTTTTTTTTAATTCTTTTTTATGTTAAATTAGTTATTTATTTTTTTTGTCAAATAATTTAATGATTAGACTCACACACCTTAAATGTAAAAAAAAATGGAGAGTTCTGAATTTGAATTTAAGTATCTATATATCAATATCCTTGTATTATTGTTAACTGAGTTGTATGTATGAGACAATTAATTATTTATCTTTATTCATGTTGATTTTATTTTTTTAATTTAAAAACATTTACACTATATATTTGCATACAAGATAGACGGTTGAATAATTTCTTATAAAGAATATTGGATCACTCAACACTACCGTAAAACTTATTATTACAAACGATCATATTCTCAAATCTTTAAGGAAAATAGATGTGAAATAAAGATCAATTCAACGGTGTAAATATTTTTAAACATAAAATTTTACGTGAAAAAAATCATCATTTCAATTTCAACTTTAAAATATTTTTTAAACTTATTATTTTTATTTTTGATAACAAATATTTTTTAAATTTATTTTATTTTAAGATTGTATGACCTGATTATTTATTTAATATATATATATATATATTTGTTTAATTATTAGATTAGCAATATCTTAATTGAATAACTTGTTTAAGTTAATCTTGTAAAAAAAACTTGTTTAAATTGATGCCTAAAAATATTGTTTGAATAAAATCTAGGTCTAGAAAAACAACCTAAATTGTAAATATAAAATCCTAAGGTACTTTTGTAGTTTTATGGTTTCCTGCTCCTGTTGTTGAATTCATTCAATGCAGCAAGACAAAATGACCAGAAATTTAAACTTTATGAAAAGTCTAAGTGGCTGAATTTTCTATTTATGATTAAGTGGCTGCTTTTTTTAGCCATCAATCAATTTTACGACCTTTTCTTAAACAACACACAAATAACTTTCATTTTTTTATTTTATTTTTAATATTCTAACTTCATCACTTCTTAGAGCTTTTACTCTAAGGTACATAAAAATGGGCATGGTTAAATCATATTTATATACTTTAACATAGCAACTAAGGTCAATAATTTTCTATCACTTCCCTCCTTTTCCTCTTAATAGTTTTAATCCTATGCAGAACTTGACCCTTCAATCTTCACATAGTATTTTATTTTAGTGTAAGTTTGATTTTATTTTTGAAATAGTTAAAATTAATTTTAGAGAAATAAAATTATTATTAGAAGTCAAATTAATATTAGTTAATGAAGCAAATAAATTTCCCCTCAATTTCTCATTTTGCCTTACTGAACCTCCTTTGTTACTATCAATTTTTTTAGCAGTATACCTGATTTTTGCCAAGTTTGAAGTATTCAAGTAGAATTAAGTTTGTCTTTTAATTAGTTATTACTAGAAATTTCAATTTGAAGTTTTTTCTATAATTGATTTTTCTCTTAAATTATTAATATTTAACTTATTTTTACATAAATAAACCAAATATAAATTATTTCAAATTGAACTTATTTTTAATTTTAATTTTTTATAATATACAAAATCAGTTTTTATTACAGTATAATCAAACAAAATTAGAAGAGTAAAGAAAGAGATATTTCTTCCCCTAACCTATATACATCACTTATTTATTCACTATTAATATCTAGAAAGGTCTAGAATGAATCATCTAGGCCCAAAATCTTTTTAGAGTACGTCGCATAATTACTCCTGTAGTGATATGTTTCTATGCTTTTTAATATTTTTATTAGGGACAGGCCCATTTAAATATGAAAACAGTATATTTTTTTATAATTGTTCTGAGACTTTGAAGGTCACCCTCAGAGCAATCTAAGTGTCTTACTAGAGGGGTGCAAAACTTTACTATGGGGCAGAGAAATGAAGTTGCAACTTGCAATTGTTGAATGGCAAAAAGAAGAAAACACAGCTGTTATATTTTTTGCATATAAAATTTAGGAACATATTGATGGACTAAGCATCATGTGACATATAGTCAGTCACATTCACATGGTTATAATTGCAATTCACTTGACATTGTGAATCTAATGGGTGACTAGAAAGCCCCACTGGTTAATATTTTTCACCCAAAGTTTGTTGCCTCTGCACTTATAATGAGCATTTGTTCTTTTGTTTAGTGACAACATTTTCAACCATGGCTAAAAAAATAACATTTTCAACCATGTCATTTAGAAATAGATACTACATTTTCCTTTGTGAGGTCATCTATGCTTTGCAAGTCCCTTTCATTGTAGTAAAATTTATGGTTGTCATTAATCTTATTAGAATACAAAATTAAACATAAAATGAGATATAAATAGAGTATTTTGATATTTTATAAAATATAAAATGTGGATTTCACTGTATTTTATACGATGGTGTATTTGTGTTATATTTTGTGTTCCAATAATATTATCGTATAAAATTACAATTGTGAAATAATTACATATTTTTTTCTTCAAATTAACCTATAATAACTTAAATATTATAAATTAACAAAAAATAATAAAAAAAATTAAATATGTAATGATATAGTTTTATATTTAATGAATCC
>JBBPBP010009778.1:37275165-37297800 GCA_037974735.1 Cicer chorassanicum | reverse complement strand
ATAAAATTATACATATTTTTAAAAATTTAAAATTTACTTTTTAACTTTAATATGAAATTCTATTTTTATTTATTTATAAATGATTAGATTTCATATTTTATATTTGGAATTATATTTTATAAAGGTAACCGTGTGAAAATTCTTTTTCTAATTATATCTTGTTTATTTCTAACATATTTCTTATTCAGGATAATAATTTTAACTAGAGAAACATAACAAGATAATGTTTGTGATTAATTTATCCTATCATGTTAGTTCATCAAATACTTAATTCAGATAAGATATAATCTCTTATAAGTTATATATTATCTTGTTTCTTAAACACATCTCTTAGTTTGTGTAAATAAAAATAATTTGTCTTATCCTATTAACCAAACGAACCTTTAGAATAAATTGAATATCACCACGTTTTGTAAGAAGTCTATTAGAGATGTCAAGGGTGAGAAGTAATCATATGTTCTTTGTCTCTGCCACCCATTAATCAACCATAAAACAAATTTAATAAAATGACATTATTTTGAATTTTATAGGAAAAAAAATTATTAACACACCTTTAATCTCATGAAACAAAGACAAATTTTCCAAAAGTACAACGTGACTTTTTAGAAAAACTCCAAAGTCCATGTAGCTTCCCAGTTTCCAAAAGTAGTGGTTATAAACAATTTATCAGTCGATTAAGGTAAATTTAAAGTCATCAAGTGTTCTGAAGAAGAGGAAATAGCTGAAACATGTGATGAACTAATAAAGTGCATAAAAACAAAGAAAATCATACAATTAAGATTGTCATTGATATACCATCAAAAACCTATTGCTGTCTGTAGATTACAAGAAATCTCCAAACTTTTTGTCCTTATTAATGTGACACAAAATTTCTCTTAATCTTTTCCTAAATTTTCATTTCGTTAATTTTTTTTTTTTTCTGTTTTAAGGCATTTGAATGCACAGTTTTTGTTAGGTACACTAGTCAAATTAACTTCAATTAGAAAATTAAAGTTGACTAAGTAAAAAAAGTTGAATATGATACATTTTCAATCAAATTATTGATGTTGGGGAGTACAGAGACAAAAGATTTTGACATCATATTTCCACTCAAAATCTTAAAACAACGAGTATATGAGTTACATATCTTACATATGCAATATTTAATTTATTCATATTAATGTGAAATTAACCACTCAAACTTAAACTCAATAGTTGACGGGAATAAATCATATTTTGGCTTCAGGACTGGAAAATTGGGATTTGAATGAGACATTTTTTCGTTGATTGGAATGAGTGAGACTGGGGGAGGGATAGGGAGCTGAACCTAAAATTGTGTGATTAATTAATTTTCTTTAGACTTTGTAATAGTAGTCAAGCACATGTCTTCTTTCACAATCCACACAAGATGCTGACTTTGAAATACCAAATACTCATTTGACCAAATAAAAAATAACTCCAATCACCAATTTTATGGATTTACGGACTTATTTTAAAAAAAATACTAATAGTAGATTCTAGAAATTGTTTTATTTTTTAAAAGGAGATATTACTATAAGTTGGTACCAGTAATTAATCTGAGATTGTGATGTTTTATACTTTTGTTGGACCACTTACGATCGATTGTTTTTTGTGAGTCAATTGATTACAACTTACCCCTCTTTTCAGTGGAGTGATAAACGTCTACAACTATATCTGTCACCAAATTAGTTTAATTTTAAAAAAAGAGTTAAATATATAACAAAAAAATTAAATATATTTTTAAATTAATATATTAATTTAGTTGGTGAATAAAAAAAAAATTTACTTGTATAAAATATAAAAATAAAACTGAAATAAAGAAAATAAAATCGACAATAATTATTTAGAAAAATAGCTAAACGACGCTTTAAAGGTTCAAATTTATTTATTATTAGATCTATAATAATTATCAATATTTTTCAATGTCAATAACGAAATATTTGTAAGAATTTTATCATCAATTTTATTTATGAGTCGTCTCTTATAGTTTTTATTATAAAAGATGTTTTTATTTGAAGTCGAAGTAGAGATAAAAAATATCAAAACAATACGAATAAATATAACAATTAAGTGATAATCTTTTTGACTTTTTGTTTTTTTATAATTTTTTGCTAATAAATTTATTTAGTTTAACTAAACATAAAACTATATTTCCTTGTTTCAAAACTTAATGTTATTTGGGATAGTGAAAGCAACTCCAAACTTATGACAGGCTTTGACTCTCCACCTGCAAGTTCAAGTTAAACCAAACTTTTTTTCAAATAAACAAGAATATAGTTTTTTTTACAAACTTATTTAGTTAAAAATATTATACTACGACTCACCAAAAAAGTCATTTAAATATGTTAGGTCGACATTAAGAAAATATAAATATATTTTTTCTATTATATTAATTAGATTTGAATTTTATATTAAAATTATAAGTTTGTTAACTTTTAGTAATTTATTTGTATTAGTCTACAATAATTTTCGACATATTCAAATGTATTATTATAAAATAGAATCGAAGTATATATATCAAATACAGTCAAACTCTTTAAAATGTCATGTTTAATCTAAAAAAAATACTTAATCCGTTAACCTATATACACACACAAATATATATATATATATATATATATATATATATATATATATATAGTTATTTATTTAAAAATGTTAATATGAAATAGACTAACATGTTATATAAGACTTTCATAAAAGGTCTAATTTTCGGATATAAAAAAGGCTTATGACATATAACATGTCAAACTTATACGTTAAATCATTCATATGCAACACATCATTATAACTTGTTAGAACATACTCATGATCTTAAAAAAATAATAGATAAATCATAAATAGAAATGTAAGCCATTTGGTAATGAAGTTTAGTCAATGATGTCTATGTCTCTGACTACAGAACAATTGTAGTTCCTTTTTATTAGATGCATGAATTAAGATTTACAAAGTACAAGTTGTGTTTAAATAGTAATAATAAGGTTTAGATTACAATAATACCCTTAAATCATACCATTGGGCAGAGTTGGTCCTTGTAATTTAGGTGCCCTAAACGAATAAAAAAGTGATGCTTTTGTAATTGTTTAAATATTGTTTTTTGTATTTTTTATAAAATCAACTGTTGTTAAGATTTTAAAAACCATCATTTACAAGTTTTGTAAAAGAAATCGATAGAAGTAAAAACAAGACTATTTAATTTATCATGTGAATTAGTAAATTTTAAATAATGGTTTAACAATTTCAATTTAAAAAATAAATAAAATCACGAAACCCAAAAGTTAAATGAATAATTGATATTATTCTATCAGATGAGCATGTATTAGAAAAACAAATAAGTGTCTTTAAGTAACTCAATATTATATAGTTTGATTTTAAAACATTTTTTTAAACTTACCTAATGATTTCTAATCATATTTATAAGTTATTATCAAAGAATTATTTAATCCCTAATACTAGATAAAATTTAAAATATTCTCATATACAATATTCTATATAACTTAAATCTTCTATTAAGCTGTGTTGTTGTTACTTTTTTATTTAAATATAATTTTAATTTTATATTTGATATATGTTAATATCATATATTTTATCAATCATTGTTAAAGTAACGAGATTTGGTGCCTCTCTAAAATTGAGACCTTGCTCATCTCAATCGTCATTAAGGTCACCAGACCTATTGGAGCCCGCACTCTCCAATTCCCCCGACAACAATTAAATGGATAAAACCTACTTAATAATCTTACGAGCTATTCATAATTGTTTATAAAACCTAAACCTCCATCTAAAAGAAAAAACTTAAACCTCTATTGATATATCTTCCTCGCGAAGCTCTTCTCAAGATTAGAGGTGTTCATGGTGAAAAAACTGTACTGAATTGGACTACATTAATGTTTGGTTCAGTTTTTAAAAAACACATTTGAATCAAGTTCAATGCAATTTTAAATCGGTTTGAAATTGGTTTAACAATATAAACCAGTTTAATATTTTGAACAAATTTTAAATTAAAATCAATTTCGAACAAGTTCTTTGGGAAAAGAATTTCGAAATTCTTTTGACAAAAAAATTTCCCGATAAAAACATTTTTCGAGATAAAAAGTTTCGATTATTTTTTGAAAAAAAATCAAAAATTTTTCTAAAAAAAATGTTTTCGATTTTTTTTCTCAAAATTTTCCAAAAAAAATGATTACATTTTTTTTTTTTTGAAAAAAAGTTTCTATATTTTTTTTTTCAGGAAAAATAAATTTTGAAAAATTTTCTATAAATTTTTTTTTACTTGAGTTTAAAATTGTTTTGAATTAATTTTGTTAATTGGTTTGTTTTGAATATGTTGTTTAATTCATGAACCATTTAATTGATTTGGTTCTTTGTAGTGTATTGCAATCCAATTTATTAATATTGTCCATTTAACATTATATTTTACACACGTCACCATCTTTCAAAATCTGTATCATTATAATCAACATTGCCTAGAAGGAATTGTTGGACTGCGCAAGCACAACCTTGAGCTCGATACAATCTTGAAACAGCAACGTTTTGTTAGTTATGCTCAAATACTTATTAATATTCAATCTTGTTGTGGTAACACCAATCTTTTTTACTAGATTAAACAAAACTACCATTTTTACTCTCTCTAAGATAAGAAAACAATTCAACCCTCCGTATGCATGATTATAGAGATCCTCGATCCTATGACGTAGATTTTACCATGGGAGTAGGGCTGTGCAAAAAATCCGGTTATATGGCCCAAATCCAAAACTGCATCCAAATCCATTTTAAATATCCGGTTAAAATCACATGGTTATAATCCGGTTTATTTATAAACCGGTTGGATACCCACTTATGTTTTATATTTGGATTTGGTTATTATCCGGTTTTTATCCACTCAATTCCCAAAAATCCTAAATCTCAAAAACTTTAAAACGATTATGATTTTGCCATCACCCCATCGACATTCCACCTTTAGGCAGCGTTTTCCGATAATTTATTACTAACTTCATTTAATCAATTATTTATTACTAGAGTTGTAAAAAAAAACCTAAACTCCAAAGTCTCCTTAAATTTTTTCTTTTACTAAGCCTCTAATATTAAGTCAATTTTTTTAAAGTCCCGACTCATTATTTCATTATTTTTTGTGGGCTTAAAGGAGGGGACTCATAGGCCCCCAATATTTTGTTAATTTTGAGAAATTTTTTGGAAAAAAATTTCAAATTTATTTTTTTCGAAAAAAATTAAAAAACTTTTTTTTTCTCAGAAAAATTTTAAATCGAACTTTTTAAAAAATTTGGTGAGAAAAGTTTTAAAAAAATTTATCGAAAAAATCGATTTTTTTTTCTCGAATTAAAAAAATTGTAAATTATTTTTTATCGAAAAAATTTTTGAAAAAAATTATTTCTCGAAAAAAAAATAAAAACCGATTTTAAAATTGAATTTTTTGAAACCGGTTGCTTAATTAAAAACCGGTTATTTAACCATAACCAATTTTACAATTGGTTTTATAACCAGTTTTAAACCAAATAATGAATTTGGTTATATATCTAAATCCATATATTGATTTTAAAATGGATATGGTTTGGTTTTTTAAAAAAACCAACCATGCACAGCCCTGCATGGGAGTACATAAATTGTCAACTGCAGGCAATATATCCACGCTCCTGAATCACTATATGGTTAAGAAAATATACAAAAGAATCGACTATATCAACTTACAAATCATGGTAATAACAATTCAAAATATAGGATACTTATATTTAAAGTTATGTATTTATAAATATGATATGAAATTATAGACTACAATAGAAATGACCCACCTAAATAAACTTTTGATGGTTTATCGATGCAAATACTCTTTTGCAGATCTCTATCATTGAAATATCTCATTATTATGCATGAATTGTTAAAGTTCACGTGAATCATATTGTATGTATATTGTGCCCCACGTAATTATTTCCATGTATATAAATATTTACTTTTTATTTAATGACTTGGAATGTATCAAAAAATTTAAACAGTTAATCTTTTATATTTAATACTTTTTAATCTTATTTCATCTTGATATTATTATTATGAGTGAAAATTCATTTTTGTACTTAATAAAAACTATGAGATAAAATCTAATTTCTTACAAAAATAAAAGCAATTTTTAATTCTCGTCAACAATAAACTGAAACAGTTAGGCAACTTAGTTTTTACATCTTCAAAGAATCTAAAAATTAAATTATTGTAACATATTTTTGTCATGAACTAAATTAAGTTTTGCGATTTTTCTCATAATTAAATATGTATTCACTATTAGTATTTTATATATTTTGAAAAACAAACAAAAACACATTTATATGTTGCATATTACCGCCTAGAGACAACTCACATAAATCTAATGTAGCAATACATTTTTTTTAGTCCTTGACTTAGCACAAGATATGTAAAAAAAATAAAAAAAAAAAAACAAGAATACACAAGATATTACATTACATTGCAAAAACCTTACCTCTCACAAGATAGTTCAACCCAACTCCTTAAACCCTACAATACCAAACCAGCCAATGATTTCTCAACCACATACCCAATTCAACACCAAATCCTTTCCTATTAATCTTCAACCACCGCTAGGACAAAATTTTAATTAGATCTACCACCAAAACAAGAGGAAAAGCCACATTTTTAAAAATAGTATAATTCTTAGACCACCAAAAAAAAAATGGAATTTCTTTTCCGTTTATATTCTCAAAAGAGAGATACAAAATTAAAACAGATGGAAAAATGTGAACTTGCCTATTGAATATGACTTCAAAATTTAGGAAATGTGATGTTTGGGAGACAGTTTTGATAGAAAACCAAAGATTGGGGAGAGATCGTGCAAATAAACTCTTCTATAATATGTAGTTGAATTAGGATTAATCCAACATATATGGAGGTCTAATGTGAATTTTAATATGAAGTATAAAGTAATTTTTAAATTTTAATATGATATCACTAAATTAATATAATTGATATTACATAATATTTCTTTTTTAATTGATTTAATATTGTTGAGACAATATTAATTTAGAAAATATTTATATGTTTTAATTTTAAAAATATTAAAATATAAAGAATTTTTTTTTATCAAAATTTTTTTTTTGAAACTTTTTTATTAAGTAAATTTTTTTTATTTCTTATGAAGGTATAAAACCGTTGTTTTAGGGACCTTACCCTTCAAACAACTACGAGTTGAATATATTTGTGATAGCTTCATATTTAAAATAAGATTTTGTGTTCAATTGTTAATTCTATTTAGTTTAAGATTATATAAAAAAGACATAATTAATAATTATTTGATATGCATAATAATAATAATAATAATAATTATCATCATTATTATTATTATTATTATTATTATTATTATTATTATTATTTTTGTGTTAGAAATATGACTTTTTTTATAAACTTAATTTATGTTTATATTTTTTAATTAAGTAACTATTTAATCTAAAAACTACAATTTAATTTTTCATTTCAAAGGTCAAAGATTTTTAAAAAACTACATTTAAATTATGTTATTTAAGTTAACGAGCCGAACCGTTGTGTTAGCACTTTAAATAAAGTAGAGTTTGTGCTAAAATAAAAAGTTTATATCTAATTCGGATCAAATTTCGAGTAGAATAAATTCTTAACAAGTCAAATCAAGCTCAGACAAATTAGACTGGACCCATTTCCAGCTCTCCTCAAGGAGATGACAATTAGCTACGAACCCAATGCTAATTGGGCCATTTGGGATATATTGGGCCGTATGTCATTTACCTGGTATTGGGTAGAAAATTTTACCCCATACCCCCCAATTAGACTTATACCCCCAAAATAGCAAGGAAATGACCATTTTGCCCCTCCTTATATAATAAAAGTAAAAACAATTTTCCATTTGCAAATTCCACATCTCCGGTACAAAAAGTAAGTTTTTTTTTTCCAAATTTTCGGAAAGCTTTAAACCATGGTATCCGGTACATAACATATTACTCCGGACACCTTTGAACAACCTATTCGGTACAGATGTTTTTTTGGTAAACTTCTGGATACCTTTTTTTAAGCTCTCCGGTACAAATGTTTTTTTTGTAAACTACCAGATACCTATGTTTTAACCTCTCCGGTACAATTATGTTCATTTTAAACTTCCGGGAACCTTGTTGAAACGTATCCGGTACAGTAAATTTTTTTAAATTTCCGGAAACCATGGTTTAGGCTCTCCGGTACAGTACATGTCTTCTAAATTTCCAGAAACCTTGCCAACCAAGCTATCCGGAAATTGCACTAATTTTATTTTTTATTTTTTTTAAAAAAATTAATTCATTATAAGTTTATAAGTAACTGTGATTTATTTGTTTTTAATTTTTCAGTGGGCGCACGAGGAAGAGACGGGAAAATCATAAGAATTACGCGTGACACTGATGCTTCTACATCATCCGCAATGAATCCTCCAGAGAGGATTTGACCGACAGCTTCCAGTAGAAGAAGACGGATGATAGTTGAAGACGACGATGATGTGGCTGTGTATCATCAGGAGCTGCCTCCTGTAGTGCATGAGGACGAGCCTCCTATAGTACATGAGCAGGTCGATGTACATGAGCAGGAAGAGACTGCATCTGCTCAGGAGGGAGAGCATATGGAGGAGGAGCATGATGGAGCTCATGGACCTGGTGAGGTCACACAATATCCTGGTGGACCTTATGATTTATCGGTCCTTACACGGTACTGTCATCATGTTTCAGCTAGATTGTGGTTTGGTGAGGTATGTTAAAATAATTAATTTATTTATAATTCATTAAAAATATTTAAATTAATTATTATTCTATATTTAATTATAATGTTATTTATTTTGTTTGTATACAGGAGCGACCATTGCTGAAAATTGTTGCGCATGGAAAGAAAATGCAGCAATTTACTCCGCCGGTACTTCCGCGACCCATAGAGAATTGGGTGAATTTGTCAGGACTGAACCCATTACAGAGGGGTAGTTTGAAGATGACTGACAACGCCCTGTTATCTGCGTTTGTGGAAAGATGGCATTCTGAGACATCGTCATTTCACATGCCATTTGGTGAAATGACGATTACTCTAGATTATGTTGCCAATCTTCTGGGGTTGCCTATTAGGGGTGAGTTCTACAATCCACCCGATGTAGATAGAGTAACGACATGCAATCTTGCCATGACGTTATTAGGGGTGACGGCGGAAGAGATTTGGGAGGAGACTAAAAAAGACCAGAGGTGCGCATTATAGATTGGATTGGTTGAAAGAGGTCTTCGCAAGGCAGTGTGGAGCCGAGAAATTTGACTGTGCTGCTCGGGCGTATCTGTTGAATTTAGTATGGAGTACTATTTTCGCTGATAAGAGTCATACTCTAGTTGATGCGAAGTACCTTCCTCTATTCAGAGATTTAGACGGTACAGATAGATACTCATGGGGTACTGCTGCAGTCGTAGTCCTATATGACTACCTCTCTCATGCCTGTTGTTATGACACCAAACAGCTAGCTGGATATATGACGCTGCTTCAGGTATGATTTATTTATTTATTTTTATCTTTATTTAATTAAATTGATCATTTATTTATTTATTTATTTTTTATGTTTATTTAGTTGTATTAATTATTATATTATTTTGATTATTATATTATTCTGATTATCATTATGTTTTTATTGTTAATTATTATTTTTTTATGTTTAATCAGTTGTATTATTTATTGTTAATTATTATATTATTTTGATTATCATTTATTTATTTATTTATTTTTTATGTTTATTTAGTTGGTTATCATTTATTTATTTATTTATTTTTATAGCTTATTTATATGTATATCATTTATTTATTGTTACTTATTATATTAGTTTGATTATCATTAATTTTTTTTTTTTGCAACAGTGTTGGAATTACGAATATTTTCCAAATATTTGTAATAAAGGTGACCAGAGTGCTAACGCGAAATGTTATGCGCGAATGAATAGATAGTGCTACAAACAGGCCAAACATAAGCTCCACGAGTACAGACGCATCATTGACGAATTGACACATGTGGATGTTATATGGAGACAATGGGAGAATCACAGGGGTGTCATTTCGTTTGATGATATCATGCTATATACTGGTCACCTCAGATTATGCAACACTATAGTGAAGTATCTGCCAGAGAGGTGTTTGAGGCAATTTGGATATATCCAACATATTCCATCTCTGCCACCTCCAAATCCTCCTAGATTATTTGATGTTGACGTAGAATGGTTGGGATACGTGACGTCAGTCGCAGATATATTGCAAAAGAGTCGTACAGCTACGTATCCATCTGAGTGTGACGAGAGATATTTGGAGTGGTTTTATCAAGTGTCTCACCCACTGCTGGTGCGACCAGATGGTGCGCCCCAGGTACCAAATTATGTTGTCTCGACCACTGCTGCAGGTGGTTCTACTTCACAGCCTCGGTCTACTCTACAGCAGGTTGGTGATCTAATACAGCAGGGGTTGAATGAAGTTGAAGCTACTCCAAATGATGAGTTATATAAGTCTTTTTGGAAAGCTTTGTATTTAACGCGTCGTGGATGACATATGAGTTGTTTACATTATGCTTTTGAAGATCTATGAGTTGTAATGTCATTTAGTTTATTTTGAACTTCTGTTATAAACACTTTATGTTAGTTTGTTTTCATATCCATCTATTTTGAGCATTATTGTTATGTCGTTTAATTTATTTTGAACTTCTGTTATAAACACTTAACGTTAATAATAATAAATTGAAATAGAGCGACGACACTAACGTAAAATATAAAATTAAATAATAACAAGTTATTTTGTAACAGTTTTAAAGCATTAAGCTTAATCTAATGACATTGCATCTACGGATTCTATAGGTGGATTTTGTGTAACACGTGGCAAATGACTTAATAAATAGCCCCAATGTTGTAGACGCCCTGTATATGCTATTGCCCAAGAAGTTGCTTCATTACTGCGATAATTCTTCCAACCTGGTGCAATATCTGGCAGTGGAAATCCATCTTTCATCTTTAACTGCAAAATAAGATCATTTGATTATTTTAAAATTAATACATAAAAAAAATTAACTCTAACGAATACATAAAATTAACAAAAAATGAATAATTTTCATGCTTAATTTTCTCCATTGAATATCCACAGAATCTAGAGGAATTGGTTCACCCATCAATTTATATTGTGCCAATTCACAAGCACATGGTAACCCATATGTACTTCTAAGAGAGCACCCACATACAGATGAATCAGTACCTACCCACTCAACTTTCTCAAATTCTACAGCAATACGTCTTAGAGCTTCTCTTGATACAAATGTATTCAATCTCTGATAAAATGGATTGTTGTGTTCATGATCTTTGTCATAGAAATTTTTCTGAAATGAGCCTCTAATTTTTTTATGTTGCAATCTTATCATATTGTTCATAGCTTCCCAACATTTGCACAAGTCACCCATGCTGTGTTCCAGCATTAACTTCAGTTTCCAATGAGCTGACTCAACCCTGTCATTACATGTAAATTGTCACAATTGAGCAATCCAACAATATATAATATAATTAAAAAAAATCAAATTTTTAGAGTCGCATGACATACCTGTTACTCGTTGTGTTCCCCATATGCATTACTCGATTTGTCCATGCTTCAACAAACCTTTCTTTATGAGGAGTCAACCAAGTGTCTTTCACGTAGTCCACAAACATCATATTATCGACACATGATTGTTCAAACATTTGCATGCGCATTATATACTCTTTTTCATCACTGCAATACATAATGTCTTGCCACATATTCAATACTAACTCTTGTCTATCCTTTAAGACATTTGCTTGCATTTTGCTCCAACATTTTTGTCGATATGAAATCGACAAAGCAAATTAACAGCATGTGGAAATACAATGCCAACTGCATTCATCAACGCAAGATCTCTGTCAGTCACAATTACTTTAGGAAATTTGTTTTGTGTGACAAACAGTTCTTTTAGCCTCTCTAAAGCCCAGCAAAAGTTTTCTTCCCGCTCAGATTCCAAATAAGCAAATCCAACTACAAATGTCATCTCTGTTGATGTCATACCAACAATTTCAAGTAATGGCATCCTGTATTTATTGGTTTTGTAGGTAGTGTCCATACTCAACACAATCGGAAACAAATTCAACAACTTCACTGAATCTGGATGCGCCCAAAAAATATCTCTCATAACATCTGAGTCTTCACGTTTTCTATTCCAACACACATATTTTGCATCTTCAATTAACTTGAATAAATGTTGCATCTCTGTTATATTACCTCTCACATGCAAACGAATCATACTCCTCTGCTTATAAATTTGTGAGATCTTAGTAACATTGTTCTTATCTCGGTCTTGCAATGAGAGTAATATGTGTCTTGGTGCAACATTATATTTTGTTAAGTCCTGAACATGCTTTTTTTCTTCTTCATCTAAACGTCCAACAAATGCATGCCCCTCCAAAGTATCAGGTAATTCATGGTTGTGAACTCCACAAATTACTTTAATTGTCCATCCTAAACCATCTTTTAATGGTTTTGATCTAAGTTTGAAAGGACAATCACACATTTTTGTTGAACTTCGAGTTGAGCTAGCAACATACTTGTATTTTCCTCCTTTGTCGCAACCTAATATTAATTTATTTCTCCTTCCTTTCTCTCCTGTCTCTATATTTGATCTTCTGATAATAACAGTAACTTTATTTTTGATACCGATTTCTTTAGCCCAATTCACAACAACGTCCCTTGTAAGAAATATCTGAAATAAAATTAATTATAAATAATAACCATAATATATTTTTACAATATTAATATTAATTAAAATTATTCATACTTGATCCGTCTCAAAAATATTTGTTGTATCGACGTATGGTTTATCCAATAATAGTAGCATTTGATCCATATCTGTTAACATTTTAAAAAATTAATAGAATTCAAAAAACCTTAAAAAAAAACGTTGTGTACCGGATACCTTATGTAATGAAGGTTCCCAGAACGTTGATGTGTACCGGATACCTTTGAAAATAGGTTTCCAGAACTGTGATATGTATCGGATACTTTTGAAAATAGGTTTCCGGAACTGTGATGTGTACCGGATAGCTTGAAATAAGGTTTCCGGAAATATTGAAATCTTTGATATGTACCGGATAGCTTGAAAACAAGGTTTCTAGAATACGCATGTGTATCGGAAATCTTCTTAAAAGGTTTCCGGAAATTTCCGAACACCTTGGACCAACCGGACTTCTTTTTTACGTTGACGAAATAGTGAAAAAAAAAAATTTACTCTCACTTTTGGCAAATAGTAAAAAAAAGTTGGAGGGCAATTTTGGCATTTTGAAATTTTTTTGGGGGTACAGGGAAAATTTTTCTATTGGGTATGCATATTAGGCTTTTTTTTTTTTTTTTTGGAAATTTCTCTTCTCCCCTCTCAACATTTTTAAAAGTCCACATTTTTTTATTTACTAATTTTGACCATTTTAAAATAACGAATCTAAATGAGGTTTATTTGTATTCATCAATTCAAATGTGTAAATACTAATTTGAATTTTTTAAAAAAATTTTACATCTCTGAAGTGACTAATTCAGAGTTGTAAAATGTCAATCTCAAGATGTAAAAATTCAATATTTACATATCCGAATTGATTATTTAGAAGAAATTCATCTGAATTGGTTAATTTATAAAGGGTTAAAATTGGCAAAGAAAAAAAAATATTTTGAGTGATTTTTGAGAATGTTGGAGTGGGATGAGAAATTTCCATTGTTTTTTTTTTTTTTTGTAAAGAATAGTATATTTTTATGTTGATGTTAATGGATACAAGTAATCCCATAAACTCAGTTATCCAAACCAATTCAACCTACATTTTGATCCAACTTCGAGTCTAACCTGAATCAATCCATTTAAACTCAATGATGTTCAGTTTGGATAACAAATTTAACACTTTAAACCTGCAAATCCGTGAACCAACTTATTGACGTGACATATATATATATATATATATTTTTTATTTTATTTTTTATGTATAGTTAAAATTTAGTTGTTCGATTATATTTGAGAATTTATAGCAAAATTAATTTATTTAAGTGTCTTATTGTTTTTATGGATATATTTTATGTATTGAATATGTTGTGATATAGTTTAAGTGTTTATGAATGTATAAGTGTTTTATTTGTATTAAATTTTTATTTCATATATTTCTTAATGGAGTTGATCCTACCTTTTGAGCATAAATTTGCTAGACTCAACTTTTATTGATAAATTTATAATGAAGGATTATTGACATCAGTTCTAAACAAATACCTCTATCACATTAAAATTTATGTAAGTTCATAAATAAAATTTATTTCAATTATATATAAATAAAATTTATGTAAGTTCTTAAATAAATATTATAAAACGATAATTTATTCCGTGTTTGACACGGACAAGCACGACTTACACAATAATTTATATTAATTTTACATGTTAATGAATAGATAATTTTTTTAAAATAAACAATTTTCCATTACATTTTCATTAACTAACATTTTATTTTTATAATTCACTTCAAAAACACTAGTATTTCATTAAACTAAAATAAATATACATTCAAAAAATGTAAATACAAAACATTTTTTCAAAATAAACAAGATCTTATTTTACCATAGCATAAATATTTGTATAATTATTTTAAAATTGATGATATAATATTGATGAATGATAGTATTTTATTGAATGATAATGTAAAACTGATTTACCTTTTATTAGTTGAACTCTAATATTGTTAATTTATTTAATCTTACCATAAAAATTACGGAGTAATATTTTTTTTTCCCCAAGAACCAATTTAGGTTTTCCTTTCTTCCCCTACCTCTTTCAGCGGCACCCCTCCTTCCAACACAACTTTGACACTGGTGATTAATCTCAACGACTATTCATCTTGATATATATATATTTTTTCTCATTTTAATTTTCATCTGAATTTTTCATTGTAATTTTGATCTGAATTTGTGATGTTCCAATTTTGATTTATTTGTATTCAGCAAACATGGCAGATGAGTCGCAACATGATTTGAAGGAAGAGGTTGCAGATGTAAGTTTATTTATTGATTGTTTTCCCCATTCTTATTTATAATTTTGGTTTATTTAATTTCGCAGTTTTAAATTGGTAATTTTTTATGACGCTATTTAGATTTGTAATGCATAATATCTTGCTCAGTGAATTGCTTCATTAGTTAGCAGCGTTATCAAATAGTGGCTATAGTAGCACTATCTATAATCTATAGCGTAGCGAATGTTCTGCGATATGTTATTTTGTACAAAGTGTTGTCATATAGAAGCTATAATGACATTGTAAGAATCCGAACAAATAGCTAATATTCCATGATATGCTATTTAGTACAAAGTGTTGTCATATAACAGCTATAATGACGTTGTAAGAATTTGAGCAAATAGCTAATGTTCCACGATATACTTTAATGTTGAATAGAAGCTATAATGGCGTTGTAGCAATGTAGTATAGTGGAATTTGAATAAATTGCTATTTTGTGCGATTGGCAACACTGATAGTTGGTGCTTCAGTTTGTGGTAAAAATGTACTATCTTATGCTTTTTGAATTACTGAATTGCAGATCGCACCGTTTGATCCTACTAAGAAGAAGAAAAAGAAGAAAATTACAATTGTTGATCCTGTGGATGATGAATCGGTGGACAAATTGGCCGAGAAGACAGAAAATCTGTCAGGTATGTAAAATATAGTAACAAGCATTAGTAATTTCATGTTAAGGTTTATGTTTCCAATGTTACTTGAAATTGTGCTTAGGCATTGTTGATTGATTCTTAATAGCTATTCACTTGCAGTTTCTGATGGGATTGATACTTCATTTTCTGGTTTGAAAAAGAAGAAGAAGAAGCCTGTGAGTCTAGTCTCTTTCTAGAGTTGAAATTTTTTGTTGCTAGATTTGTTTGATGGAAGCAATTTGACACTTGAAGTTTGTTATTTGATTGTAGGTTGAAATCAGTAACTTAAATGATGAGAGTGGAGATACAATTGAAGATTTGGAAGGTAAATAGTCAAATAAATGAATAGAAGTTTTTGTATTGATAGTGGTCTGTGTGCTTTGTTCTGAGAAGGCTAATGAATACTAAACATTCGGTGGATTTTATTGATTTAGATCATGCTGAAGATGATGAAGAAGAAGCACTTGCTTTGCATCCTCGTTATCCTTGGGAAGGGAGTGACCGTGATTATGAATATGAGGAGGTATGTCATATTTTGTGAATTCTGATGTTCAGCTATATCGTATTAATCTATCCCTTTCAATGTTAATTTGAATTTTCTGTTCACTTAATTTTCATCTAGTCCCAAAAATGTTTCTGAGCTGATTTTACTTCTCATCTATGGTTCAAATTATTTATATTCTGGTTCTTGCGGTTCTCCTGTTATATGTCTCCAGATTAGTTTAATTGACCGTGTTTTGGGCCTTCTAATTGGCTGATGTTTTATGTCTAAGACTTTTGTGTGCTTAAATTTTTAAGATTGAAGCATGTTATTTAACTATGTAGCACCGTCACTTTAAATTTAGTGCGTGGTTGGTGTTCTAGAATGTGGTTGGTGTTCTAGAATGTCGGTGTCGGACACCATCATGACACTGATACATATGATTACAATAAATTGTTTCTATTTTCTCAAGTTATTACTGTTGTCTATGTCTCTATGGCTCTGTGTTGTGCTTGGTGTCTGTATCTATGTCAGTGTTTTGTTGTTGATTAATGATCAACAGGAGCCTTATAAATTAATATATCTGATTATATATTGATAAAATAAATCTGATTATATAGGATTCTACATTTATGAGTGCTTTATCCTTGTTGGATCAAACCATTTCACTTCCCTCGAACCATTAGCTGTGTCAAATTATTACCTAAAGCTTTTTTACTCTACCATGTTGAGTTTTTACTTGGAAATTGCTTCCAATCCTCCCTACCCTTTATCTCTTGTGGATTCTGAATGGTTTTTGGTCCAGCTTCTTGGCAGGGTGTTTAACATTCTACGCGAAAATAATCCAGAACTCGCTGGAGATCGGCGAAGAACAGTTATGAGGCCTCCTCAAGTTCTTCGTGAAGGCACAAAGAAAACTGTGTTTGTGAATTTTATGGATCTATGCAAAACGTATGTTGATATTTATCTGTCTCTTTTTTGGCACTTTACAGTGTATACACACACATATCCTGAACTTTCACTAGATGCCAACAAGTAGTTATAAACTAGCGTATCTTTAGAACTTAACAATACTTGTACAAATGTTTGAATGCCAGCAATATAACATTCAAGATTTGAGCCATTTTTGTTAACCTAGCGGTTCTATTTGGCGAGTGGTTATTATCACCTTTTGGTGATTTTTTATTCACTTGTTGAGCTTGTTGTATCCCCCCACTTTTTAATTCGACATATCAGAAACCAATTTTTCCATTCTCAATACTCCCTCCTGTTAATGTGCTGGTGCCTAATCTCTGTGCTGTTTACCATATCTTTCAGGATGCATCGGCAGCCAGACCATGTTATGGCTTTCTTGCTTGCTGAACTGGGTACTAGTGGCTCTCTAGATGGACAGCAACGATTGGTTGTAAAGGGAAGATTTGCACCGAAGAACTTCGAAGGAATTCTGCGACGATATGTCAGTAAGTATTTGTTTTCAATATTTAAGAATATGTATTTCAGAAATGGAAAGGTTGGTAAGCATCAAAGTTCTGTTGTTATCAGGGCCTGTAGATGGTAAGGCCAATAAGGCGACAGCCTTAGGCACCGAATTCTACCCACTTTAGGAGTTGCTACAGACAAATGACCATGCTTCTTACTTCTTAAAAATAAAAAAACCAAACTCTACATCAATGCTACTCAACCATTTGCTTTCTGTTTGCAAAAGTTGATTTTTATGTATGAAATTTTGTTTCACGTCATAATAACTAAATCTTATTCACATTTCTTTTGCACACGTCAAAACACTATTACCAACATGGCTTTGCTTTATGTTTGCTATTTTTATTTATTTTTTCTTTTTTAATTTATTTTGTTATTTTAAAGAGTGTCATTCCTTATTTTCTTAATTTTAGTTTGTCTAAAAGAATAATTTAATTGATTTTTTTATGATTGACAGATACTATATTTTTATATAACATATCTTACATTAAATTTTTTTTCCTATAATTCGTTTAATTTTTAAACTAAAGAATTAATTATATTTAGTCTTTAAAAAAATATTGCCTTAGGCCTCAAAAACTCTATACACGGCCCTGGTTGTTATTTGTGCTTTCTGTTGCATTATATATTTTCCGGTATTCGGTATTCTTCAAATAAATTCATCCAAGCAGAACATGAAGTTTGTAATTTAAGGTTATTGTACTTGCTGTCGGTTAACATTGTTTTACATTCTTTTCCTCAGATGAATATGTTATTTGTCTTGGATGCAAGAGTCCAGATACAATACTTTCCAAGGAGAACCGGCTCTTCTTTCTCCGGTGTGAGAAGGTGAATTTTCTTTTCACCTTTTGGCTTGCTTTCATTGTTTTCCCATATGTTTTACACACAATGTTCCCCCTCCCATTCCTCCACAATAAAAACATCTCAAGAAATGACAATATTTTACAATTAGTTCATTTTTTTTTGTTTCAACTATCTGAATGTTTTTCGATGGTTAGTTTGCTCAATTTGTGATCCTACTACTTTAGTTATATCTATAATACTGGTTTATTGCTTGCAGTGTGGATCAGGAAGATCAGTTGCTCCAATCAAAGCTGGTTTTGTTGCTCGTGTTGGCCGTAGGAATGCAGGGACATGATTTGGCCCTACTTTTTAGCATATGTTTAGAAATCAGTGATCTACTGCCTACACACATTCAGTCTCTCCTTTTAAGTGTAGCACACAAGTTGACAGCGTGATTCTTAACAAATGCACATTTATTTGTGTCGAAACTCTGGAGGGAATGAACCCTTTCACTTCTAACATTGTTTGTTGTGGTAATGCCTTCTTTAATGGATAACCATTGTTATCCTTTTTTGGGTGCAAATACGTTTCTTTCAATGAAACTGATAGTTCATACTATTTAAGGTATTTAGGCCATTCAGAAAATAATTGAAACTGCACTATTGGAGTGTTGGTTAATGGTTTGTAAAGGAGTATGTGAATATAAAATAAAATGTGATCATGGTTTTGGTATAAGATTTTTCCAAAAATTGTACTGTATTAACTGTAAAAATATGTCTCTAACGAGATCCAACACCTATGTATTAATTATAAAAAAAAATCATTATCTCTACCGAATGTAGCATTGTTTATGTGAATTTCTTGGATGCAAACCATTTCACTGATCAGTAATCAGTCATATATTGTGCTCATCTTCATTTGAGCATAATTTTAACTACCAATCTATATGGTAAGGAATTAAAACAAAACTCACATTATATATATTAACTAACAAATGTCCTAAGTGCACATGTTTATCCGAATTTACACAGCATTGTTGCTTATTTATTTGTATATGAATACACATGGATTCATCAAGAACAATTTTTTTTATGCAATATTATCAGGGACATCTAATTCAATAAATGTGACCATTCTAAAAAGTTTGACTTTGTATCTGCCATTTCATCCTCTGCCTCCATAATCCACTGGGTCATGGCTTAGAAAACTGTCACACACCAAAGGTTGCAATGAAGGTCATTGTCATTAGTGTTGAAATAAGTGGCATATAAATTTTTCCATACAAACTTGTGGCGCTGTTAGGATTCTTATACTTTGTATCAAAACCTGCATAATCAGAAGCAACAAAGTATATAATTAAAATTTAATTTTGGCACCAAAGATTGAGAAAAATTTTATTTTCTCCAATATACATGTTTTAATTTACTTTACCATATTATATTTCTACAATTTTTTCATTAGATAGAGATAAAAATATGATTGGTCCAATAATAATTAATATCAGGCTTAATTATATTTTCATTTGTTTCACCAACGTGTGTGGTTTTAGTCTTAGTAGTTTCATTTGCTTAAGTGGGATCTCTATACCTTTTAATTTCCACCAAATAATTTTGGTACAAACATTATATTCAAAATTTAATAGGAAGGTTGATCTAAACCATAATTTTTAATTAATGTGTCAACAGTAATACATTTTTTTTAATTTTTTTTTACCATTAATAGCAATATGACATGGATCATGATTAATACAACCATAAAAAAAATATAATTGGATTTGATAAAATAAAAAACATATATTTTATAAATAAACTGATTAACTATTATATTTTTTCTATTAATAATATTTACTTTACATGTTCTTTTTGTCACCACAAAAATACTAATTCAATTCACTGGATTTTGTTTTAAAATGAAGAAATATTATTAGGAGGACCGAATTTGCTTAATTGGAAAAGTATAAGAACTTAATTGAAGTAATTGAAATTATGAGGATCAAAATCACAAATTGATAAAACTATAGGGATACAAAACACATAACGTAGTGTAAATATATATATGCCAGTAAAGCTCTTTCAAATAAAAAAAAAATTATTTAGTATTGTTGACTATTTTGTAAGGAAAATTGTCTTTCATCTTGTTAAAAAAAAATGCAACTTAAAGCTATCACAGTGTTATCAAATTTCATATTATTTTTTAAAATTCTCATATTTGGAAAAATATGTAGTAGTGGAAATAGCTATTTTTGTATAGTAAGTGGAAATAGCTTTTGATGATATATAAATTTACATGTAATATTTATGGTGTTACCTTTAAGTACATTGCAAGCATTCATTGTAACATTCTTGACAAAGGAGATGTGTGCTTTTGTTGCAAAATGGAAATTTTTCTTGACATCTTGGATACATTTGAAAACCAACAATGTGTGATCATAGCAACCATTCGTACAGAAGTCCTTGATTTCAGAGTCTTGCACATTTAGAGTACCGTTTAATGTGATTATGTAATTGGTTTTGTGGTTGCAAGCATTTGATTGCTACATATACATGCATTTTGAAGTAAGCAAAAGCATTATTATGGAGGGAAGAAATTAAATATAATTGATAATGAATAGCAATGATATAGACATCAAAGAGAAAAGTTTAATAGCATAAAGGATATACAATTCCAATTTACCAACAAAGTAAATGATTGTATAACTTTATTTTTTTATATTTTAAAATGTATAATATGATATGACATATTTAAGAGTTGTGATTGGTTGTCTAACGTAAAATATAGTCTTTAATCTCAAAAACAAAAACAAAAAAACATTTGGTTTCAATCATGTGAGCTTGTTTGATTCCCTACTAAAAAAATTGTTTTTTAGTTTTTAAAAATTGAAAAACTTGTTTGTTAATCAAGTTTTACCTTTTTAAAATTATTTTGTATTTATTAGTCTTTAAAATTAAAAAAGTAAATCACGTGAGAGATATTTTACTTTTCAATTTAGTTTTGTTGACTAAAAATTAAAAACACGGAAAAATGGTAAATTTTCGTTGATGGAAATTCTATAATATTACACAACTTGAAAATATAAAAAATATGGACTATCATTTTGCTCTATTGATGAAGATGTGAAGGTGAATGTTGTGAACTGCCACACCCACAACCTTCTTTTCGTGTTTCAAGTTTCAACTGGTCTATTTATTTTATGATATTCAACTTATACATTTGTAGAGAAAAAAATACTGCTTCTCGTTATTTAATATTTTTAAAACCAAAATTAATAATTTTAAAATACATGTTTTTGTTCAATAATTACAAATATTGTCAAAAATATTTATTGTATTTTTTTTATAATTGTTTTTAACTCTAAATACAATAAAATATACCTAATGTTTATAGATGTAAATGACTATTCACAAAGATGAATAGCGTGTCATATGTTACCTGTTATTGTTATGTAGGATAAAATGTTACTAGTGTCTTGCAAAGTTAGAGTTGGAGAGTAAAACTTAGCGTAGTTCGACTAGACAAAAATTATTTAGTTATAAACTTGACTCGAAGTTCAAGTTCATAAAGGATTCAGTTTAACTCGTTAACTCGAATTACATAATTTAAAAATCAAATTTTTTAGACTTTTTACCTTTTTAATATTATTTTTTAGATAAAATAATTGTATAATTAAAAAATATAAATATAAAATAGATCTATAAAAAATTTCTATTTATAAGGAAAAAATAGTTATTTTTATAAGATTTCTCAGCAAGATATATTCAATACACGAAATCTTAACATAAATGTCTAACTATCATATAACATGTTCAATCAACAATTACCATAGATTGAATTAGTGAACAACAACCTTGTAGTATTAGCCTAACACAAATATATATATATATATATATATATATATATATTTTGACTTTTTCCAAAAATATTAATTAGCCAACAATACTAATATTTTAATTATATATCTACACACACACACGTACAATCGAGCTGTTCATGAACCAAATCAATTGAACTATATGTAATTTAAATTCAATTAATTTAGTTAACGTACTCAACTTTTAGTTTAAATTTAATTCATTTTATTCACCAATCAAATTCAACAAATTAATTATTAAATCGAGTTGACTTTCAAACTATTTCTAAATGGTTTGTTTCATTGCATGTTCTACGTA
>JBBPBP010009778.1:37254963-37275012 GCA_037974735.1 Cicer chorassanicum | reverse complement strand
CTTCTTGAAAATATTTTTTAAAACTGATTTATAAAATAGATTTTAAAAACTAAAAAACCAAAACTAGTTTTTTACTTCTTGAAAGTATTTATTTTTGTTTCCAAATATCAATTTGATTAAAAGTGATAAAAAAGAGTTCGTTTGAAAAAGTCACACTAAATTTTATATCTTGTTTTCAAAATTTAAAAATACAAAGATGAATCATTTTCACTTCAAACTAAATTTTATTTCTACAAAAAAACAAACTTTAAACTAAAATTTAACCAAATTAAGTTTTATAAATTTAATTTCAATCAAAAATTACGTCTAACGATCACTCATTCTAACGCACATATATCTTATTTGCTACTTACATTCATCAAGCAGAAGTAAGCACTCCTCCAACTCTCAAAAGGACTTAGATTGACATTTCTTCTTGGTTGCTTTGTATCTGAAAGGAGACACAGAAATGTAAGCTTTTTTTTTCCTCTTAAGGAGGAAGAAGGAGTAGAGTAAGCATCCATCTTAATACTTGAATGTGTGAAATATTGTCACTACAATATCTAAAGGTATAGAAATTATAAATATATTTTCAATATATATTTTGTTAGTAATTTTGTGGGCTAAAATGATCAATAAAAAACATATCGAAGATTAAATTGATTAACTAAAAATATATTTAAGGATCAAAATGACTTATAAAGAACATATTTATGTATTTTTTGTTTGTTTGTAATTTTGATACATTCAATGACTATTATAACACAACGTCTACACTCATAAACTAAAATGATTCTTTACTTAAAAAAAAAGGTGAGACACTAACTTTCGGCATTGGCGGGGTTGAAGAGCATGACCAATAATATCCCCCAAGAAATCCAAACAAGGAAGCTATTATTGACATTCTTCATTATTATTCCTTAATGATCAAGTTAAGGACAATTAGTTGACTATGTGTTTATGAATGAATCCTGGCTTTGCCTTGCAATAGACATTTATTTATATCATGTTTTAGAACAACATTTGTTGAGATTAAAACTAGGAAATGTGTTGTTATTTTCGGCATATGCTGAGAATATGGAATCAAGCATTTGTGATACAAACAAGGAAACACTTGAAGTTTTAAAAACATACTACTATATAATAATAAAATGGAGGTTTTGCATCAAGACAAAATGTAACGTGTTTTGGAGCATTCTGTCGTAAATTAAGAGGTGAAATACAATGATTACATCGTCGTAGGCGAACATGCCTCAAGTATATTTCTTCAATTTTATACAAGTGATACTTGAAAACATTGGGCCTTGCATAGAAAGAAGCAGGAGTTTCTATTTGAACCTCGTTTTTGGAAATACACCTCCCCGCCTCTTTTCATTTTTTCCAAGAATACCATCGTCTTTTCTTGAAGATATTGTAAATTAACTATTTATTAATTAAGAATTTTAATTTATTAGTAATTAAATCAATTGATAAAACTAGTTAAATTAATAATTTTTTGTTTTTGTTTAAAGTGATGGTTTAAGTGGCCTTGCTCACCAACCATTTCTCTTGGCAAAGATGCGCAACATTACGGGTTTGGTGGACCATACTTTGTTGTTATCAACATATTGGCTTATCAAAACTATAAGGGTCAACCCTTACTACGTCAAACCAAACTAAATGACCAATTCATTCGCTACACAGTGGTGTGATACCCTAAACCCCAAAATAATATA
This sequence comes from Cicer chorassanicum, assembly GCA_037974735.1. Taxonomy (NCBI): domain Eukaryota; kingdom Viridiplantae; phylum Streptophyta; class Magnoliopsida; order Fabales; family Fabaceae; genus Cicer; species Cicer chorassanicum. The sequence goes on along the minus strand of JBBPBP010009778.1, from coordinate 37,273,318 downwards.
TACAATAATTTATATTAGATTTTTTGAACAAAATTCGTAGCGGATAAATAAAATCTGTTTCAAAGAAAATAAAAAATTTTATACCTAATTTAGGATATCGCGTTTCTCAAAAATTAAAAGGAATACTTTAAACTTTTTTCCTTCTATGAAACAGACAATCTCCATAAATTGATTTAATTATAAATTCTTATTTTAATTCTAAAAACTTACTAGTATTAAGGTTTTCATATAAGTCATTTGTAATTACATAAGTAAAATATAAATTAGAACTCTTAATTCCCGGTATCACCTATTAGAGCGGAGGTTTTCCCAAACTTGAACTTCAAGACTCATTAACCTGTAATAACTGCGATTTCACAAACGCAAAGCCAAGCCAGTCAAACACAAACAACGAAGGAGGTGAGTTTCGAAATCATGTTGATAGTATAATATAAGTATGAAGAACACGCATATAATCATAATAGACCGTATCATAATCACATTACGATATATCCAAATATTCAAGCAAATAGTACCATATTATAACATCAAAGTCACTCAAGTAAAATGATTATCTCACTATAATATGCATCAAATCATCTAAGAGTAACTATTATTACTCTTGAAACACATCAATCACAACAAAACAATCACAAGGAAATGCAATGCTATGCATGAGCTTAGACTCTACTTCATAATGTGGTACCATTCTAACTCTGAAGTACTTGGTTATGAGGCTTGATACTATGCCACCACCCAGGTGGACGGACAATTCAAATTGACCCTATCCTCATAGATACCCCAACTCAACCCGAGACACATATACGCGACAGTCGAGGTAAACGTGTGTTGCGTGGTAGCTCTCGACATTTGGAGTGCTACCTCCAAATCACCTAGAAATTCCCCACCCGAATACCTCCAAGGTCTAACAATCTTGCCTTAAGGTCAAAGACTTTAGAATACTTATGTGGTGTTTTAGGTCTCACCATTAATCTTCTCAAGTCTAAAGTTATGTGTTATAAATGTGTCTATTCAATTCCTTTGGTTGTTGATTTGAGTCATTGTTTAAGCTTTTTTTTTTGGTTAGTGATCAGGTGCTTAAGGATACTTATAATAATCCTCTTAGTCGTATGCACACAAGATTGGTGCAACATCCGTACCCTTACCATTACTGGTATTATTAATCACGACCTTCTCGCCCTCATTTCACCTAGTGGAAATGACGAGTTTTTGCCTTTTGTGGGAATTGAACTCGATACCTAGGGAATAAGTACCATCGTCTATTTATTCCCACTACCAATTGAGCAAATCCATTGGTAGTGGGCTGGGGTGAAGTATGATACTAAGGTCGTCCCAATATATATACCATGCAATTTCATTACCTCCCCACAACTGTATACAATCGAATAGTGGCTCTTCCTACAAGTGGAGCATGATTAATTGCCATACTTACCTTACTTAAGTGCTTTTGCGGGATTGGAATTTTTGATTCTAGACCGGCAACTATTTTTCTACTTGCCAAACTCTTTTGGAGTCTCCTTCATGGGTCCAAAGTTTCTTATTCTCACCAATGTCTAAAATCCGATTCGATTATAGCATATAGTAACTCATCCACCTTGTTCCTTGTGGGAATTTGGTAGACTTGGCTTTCAAGGAGTTATATGGTTTTTAATGTCCCAACTTGGACAATCTGCAGGATTGTCCATAAGACCAAAGCTTTTCTTGATGATTGCCACAATATCCTTCCCCGTCCCAGATCTTCCATGGAAAATTTGATGGCTTGTTGGATTGAGCCAAATAAGGGTATGGTGAAGCTCAATATTGATAAGATTTTTGTCCACGGGAGAGGAATTAATGGCGCTAGTGGTTTACTATGTTTGTCAAATAGTGAGTGGCTTGGGGGTTTCTCTTCCCTGATTGAAGCTATGGATGCTCTGGAAATGGAATTTAAGAGCATTCTCCTTGGTTTACAACTGGCCCATAATTAGGGATACCACAAATTAGTTTATGAATCTAACTGCTTTGAGGTGATGGAACTCATTCAAGGTAGAAATAACCATGTGTTTCATGCTTATGTTTCTATGTTTCTTGGATTCGTCAACTAGTTAAATAGAAATTGGGAGGTATATTTCTATCATATCTACTGTGAGCAATTTAATTGTGTGGATTCTTGGCTAAGGAAGAATCGAAGGGGATTGTTTAGTTGATATGCACAACTGAATGATTCCTTGTAACACCTCAAGTTATTGTTATCCCTTAAACTAATGTTTCCAATACAATTAATATTTGTATTATTAGTATTATCATTATTCATTATTATTATTTGAATTTTTGAATTTATTATTTTCTATAAGTATTTAAATTGTTTAAAAATAGTATGCATGTTTTGTATGTATAAAAAAAAGTATTATGTATGTCTGAGAACCATAAGGTTTAGAAGTAGATTTTTGAGTCTAGTGAGTGTCTAAAACCTAAATTGTTTTAATAGTCCAATGATGTAAAAAAAATAAATTTGTCTTTAGTTAAATGGAGAGAGAGAGAGAGAGAGAGAGAGAGAGAGAGAGAGACTATACATCTTAAGCTTTCTAGGTATGTTACCATTAATTCAAGGTAACAAAATCTAAGTACACCTATGAGAAGCTTTCCAAAAGTGATATTTCTAAACTACACATCATAAACTTTCCAAACGATTGTTGTTTACTCAAATCGAACATAGTTTGATATTTTAATTAAAATGTAAGTTGAAGTATTTTTCTGAAGAAAAAAAAATTATGACATAACTAAGTTAAAATTGCTGTAACATGGGCTATAGAAATAAGTTTTAAGTGAAACCAATTGCTTTTAAAAGATTAATCTTAATACTTTTTTACTGTAAATGATTATATGTTTATCTTGATTTTATAAATTTTCGTGTCTATATGAAGTGGACTGTTATGTTATATAATTTACCTTGCACTAATCAACTTAAAATATTTATATCTTGCACTAAGAAACTTATTTTTTTAATGAAACTAACTGAGTTTGAAGGAATAAATATAATAGTTTCATCATGTTAAATTTTACGATTTTATCAAATATTAAAATGGCACAATATTATCGTAAACACAACTGCTTTGTCATAAGATTATAATGTAACATTGATGGCTTTAAAATATCATAACTTGAGTTATATAGATCAGTTTCAAGTTAAACTATTTTGGTTTGAAAGCCTAATTATAATTGTAGTACCCTAATTTTGTCTAACCTTTTTAAAATAAATCAAAAAAGGAAAATATATATAAAAAGGGAAATAGAATAATTATAATGATATCTCATCAATTTACATAACCAAATTAAATAAATTAAAATTAAAACCAAATCAATTTACAATCAAATTACAAGCTTATGCTGCCTTGTCCTGTTCACTGCTGCCTTGCTCACTGTTGCCTGGCTCATTGCTGCTGCTCACTGCTGCTGATGCACTAGGCTTACATCAAGGTTTTTGTCCTGGACACAAAACAAGCCCAAAAGATGATATGTTTTGAAATACGTAATAAAAAGTCAAACTCTCTTTGCCTCAGCCTTTGTACACATGATATAGAACATAGACAAACTGCTGAGTTTGAAGCAGAAACTAAAAGGCAATTTCTGTTGGATCCATGTACAAAGCTAAGACCCAAAGCTGCCAATATAAAAAAAGTTTTTTAGCCCAACAAACCAGCTCTGTTTCCTTTACACACAAATAGAAGTCCAGAAAATAAACATCAACAGATAAAAAGAAGCATAAGCTAAAATCGTGAATAGATCGGAGATGTAGAAAAAATTCAGATAATGAAAAAACAGATTAAACATCAAACAGGAAATCATTGGAGAAAGATAAAAGCAAAGCAAGAAAGCAACTAAACAGATAAAAAAACTCTATAAATACACCTTATCAAATTTCATAAAAGGGGAAAGGAACATTGACAAAAAAAAACCTAAAACGAAGAAGAAGAAGAAAACAGAGCGGTAGCAAAAAAAGACAAACAGAAGAAGAAGAAGAAGAGTTAAGGTAATTTTTTTTTCTCTCTTTACATTACAGTTGTTCTTATTTTATAAAAAATGTGAACTTTTTTTGATTTAGCAAAAGTAAGATAACATTATGAAAATAATAAGAAAATAAGACCAAAAATATGAACCTGTGAAGATGTCGTTGTCGTTGTCGCCCTCGCCGCTGTCACCATCACCAGCCGTACCTGTCATTAACCAACCCAGCCGCGACTGATGCTTGTTTCCCCATAGCCAACCCAGCCGCAACTGCCAACAACAAACCTAGCCGCAGCTGATGCGGTTTCTGTCATCAACCTCTTTCTCTCCAATACATGTTTGCGTTTTTCATGAAAATACAAGAGCCTGTGTTTGTTCCTGAAAGCAATAGACTTGGAAGATAAGGGCATGCATTGGAAAGACTATTTTTCAAAATTGGCGATGCTAGCTAATCAAGCAATCGTAAAAATTCCAAAGCATCTAAGAGAGATTGATGCAGTAATGCATCCGCTCAATACTCCAGTCAAAGTCTACAAGTTCGTTCAATATTGCAAAAATTTGGTAGAAGAATTGGAGGAGAAGATTGGTTGTCCTATTAAAAGAGAAGATTGAAGTACCATAGTCAATATAGTTTTTAATTTAAATGTGATGTACTCTTTTTCTCATCAATGAAGGCTTCCGATCCCCATATTTTCTTCACTAATAATTCGTTTTTGTTATAAAAAAAATTATATAAGGCTTATGATTCCCCAACATCCAACTATCATAATTAACTAATTAATTTCATTTTCATTCCATTCATATTTAATACATACTCATTGGAATTTCATTTATTTATTTTTTTTAATAAAAAAAACAGAAAAGAAAAATCAATAAAGTTGTTTCCCCGACACCCTTATCGAACTAGCGCGAACTCCAAGATCATGGATGAACTTGAGTAAAATCAAGAAGTCATGAAAGTAGATGTTAACCAATTGAAGGACAAGGTTGATCAAATTCTAGAAGCTATAAAGGCTTTGGCAAGGAAGGAGAATACGGATGGGGATCCTCCAAGTGCAAATGAAGAACACCAAACCACTCCTTCTCACCCACCAGGCTTTACCCCAACCACCCAACAGTATCGTACAACGGCTATGCAATTTCCTATGTATGGTCTCCCACATGGTTACACTCCTCTTGTAGTCATCAACCCTATGGACAATAACCAAAACCACTCAACTATCAACACCCAAAGCCTAAACCAACCACAAATCCCACCTCCTATGGGCTACACGCCACCCCAAAACACTATACCCTCAGAAAATATTCCATATAGTGCACCCCAAGTACCCCCATTTTGATGCTAACGAGAATTGACAACAACCTCACGTTGGGGATGATACACAATCAAAAGAGAAATTCCATGTTTTAGAAGAGCAAATAAAAGCAATTGAGGGGCATAATGTCTATGGTCTCAAAGCTTTTGATATGTGTTTGGTTCCCGATGTGACTATCCCTTCAAAATTCAAGGTTCCTGAGTTTGAAAAATACAAAGGCGCCACATGTCCTAAAAATCATCTGACTATGTATTACAGAAAAATGGCTTCTCATGTTCATAACAACAAACTTCTCAATCACTTTTTCCAAGACAGTTTGAGTGGGGCATCGTTAAGTTGGTATATGCATCTCGAGCGAAATCGAATTCGTTCGTGGAAGGACTTGGCTGATGCCTTCTTAAAACAATACAGGTACAACATTGACATGACCCTTGATATGATGCAATTGCAAAATTCATTGAAATTAAAAAGGGAAATAGAATAATTATAATGATATCTCATCAATTTACATAACCAAATTAAATAAAATAAAATTAAAACCAAATCAATTTACAATCAAATTACAAGCTTATGTTGCCTTGTCCTGTTCACTACTGCCTTGCTCACTGTTGCCTGGCTCATTGCTACTGCTCACTGCTGCTGATGCATTGCCTTGCTGATGCACTAGGCTTACATCAAGGTTTTTGTCTTGGACACAAAACAAGCCCAAAAGAATATATGTTTTGAAATACGTAATAAAAAGTCAAACTCTCTTTGCCTCAGCCTTTGTAAACATGATATAGAACAAAGACAAAATGCTGAGTTTGAAGCAGAAACTAAAAGGCAATTTCTGTTGGATCCATGTACAAAGCTAAGACCCAAAGCTGCAAATATAAATCAAACAAGTGGTTTAACTTGATAGTTCTAAAACTCTATTTATTTTTTTTTAATAAATTAATCTAATATAGACTTATAAATTTGTGCAATTAGATGTGGTATTATTTTTTATATTTGAGTTGTTAAGACACATATTGTACAATTTGGTTTTTTTTAAATTCATATCTAAATCGAAAATAATAAAATATTTTTAAGAGGATTAAATCAGATGTGACATATTTTTTTTACTCCTTGAGTTTTAAGACACGAGTTGTACAACTTGATCGTCCTAAAACTCGTCTTTTTTAAAATAATTACTTAAATCAAACAAGCTCTTTTTTGGTCAAAAATATTTTTTTTATATAACAAAACAAATTTTCTTTAAAAAACAATCAAAGCATCCGCATTATTTTAACCCAAGAACTACGTAGCTTTGATTTCCCCATCGCACTGGGAGATATGTAGGAGCAAGTTCACATTTTTGTCAAGCACATTAGTTAAAATTTCTTTTTTTTTGTCCTTTATTTCTTAAGCACATATTTATTCCAAAATCATATTAAAAAATTAATAATAATAATTGTTATTCATATTTAATAATAAAAAGAAATAAATATATTTAAGTTAATATTAATTTTGCACAATTAATTATAGGTAACCGTTTTTTAACGGATGTCGTAGGGTGCTAATACCTTCCCTACGCATAGTCGACTCCCGAGCTCAAAATTTGGTTTCAAAGACCATTTTTTATTTTTCTATTTTTAAGGATTTCCCAAGATTTTTCTTATTTTAAAATGAATTTTGGTGGCGACTCCATTGAATTCGAGAAACGATCGAAATTTTAGGCCGCGACAATAATACTCTTTGACAGGAAGGTTTGATGCCCATACATGTCATAGATATATATATATATATATATATATATATATATATATATATATATATATGATTTCTATGTTAAGCACACATTTAATTATGTAAATAGTAAACGATTTCTCATATACTATGTTTAGGTACATATTGTATAATTTATTATAGTTATATACAAATATATTATGTATTAGATGCACGTCGTAGGGGGAAAAATATAAGGTTTATCCTAGCTGGATGCACTCTTCATCTATATATGACGTGACGTGTGAACAAGGATAAGAAGGGCACTACTTACAAGACATAATTATGTCCAATCTCACCAAATGAGACACTGACAAGAAAAGGCCAATGGAAAAACTTTTGGAGTCTATTGACAATGCTTGTCAGGTAGGTCGACGTCGTTAAGGTACCTCACACTTGATGGTTTGGATAAAAATTCCTAAGATGTATATATAATTAAAGAATAAATGGGCACTTTAGGTAGATATGAAATGAAGAAAGTAAGTAGTTAATTAATGTTAAATTGTCGAGATGATTTCTTATGCTTAGCAAATCGACATCATTATAAAACATTTTTATAAGTTCTATATTACAGAATTTTATGATTACTATATTTGGAGATGATGTTTTCCAGGTGGCATTGCACATTAAAAGTTTAAGGAGTATCTGGATTGCTCATTAAACCTTCAATATCTTTGAGTCGGAATCGGATCATGTCTTGAGTTTAGATTATAAATTTTGCCTCGTTTATTTCTATCTTAAAAATCATATAAAAAATGGCAAATATTTTTGTATTGAAAGATATTCAAATGATTTCCAAAAAAAGGTTTAATTTCTTGTAAACGTTTTGGAAAATTTTAATTTCTTCATTTTCACAATATTAATGAAAATTTTCTCATAACCATATTTAAGTTTTGGTGCTACACCCCTCTTGCACAGTTGGACTATCTGCTTATTTTACACTCACTTCACACGTTGCCTTGTTGGGCTTTGACATTTTTTTTTTCACACTTTGCCTCGTTGGGCTTTGACATTTTTTGTTTTTGTTTTTGTTTTTTTTCTGTTTTTTTCATTCTCTTTTTACTCATGTAACTAAAAAAAGAATGAATGCCACTAATTACCTATTTCGAAATAATGAAAATTCCAATTATCCATAGTCCTATATATATATATATATATATATAGATTAGTCACTAGTAAATCAGATACAAAATACATTGTCTCTTTTTTCATATCAAGAACATCCAAGAGTTTTCGTTACTTGCACTCGATCAATATATGATGTAGATCTTAAATGACCATCATAAGTTTATGTTTTGCTATTTTGCTATTGATAAATTGTGGTTCATACTTTCAGGGTCGTTGTAAATATTTTGGAGGTTTTGTTCAAATCTTAAAAATTAAACCTTAACAAAAAGAAGCATAAAAATCTCAAAAAGAGTCACCCTTTATTTGAATTATAAATAATATCAAAAACTTTTAAATAACATCAAGGCTTAATTGCAATTTTAGTCCCTCTATTTTTACCAATTCACAAAATTAGTCATACTATTTTTAAAGTCGACAGTTTTGGTCTCTCCCTCTATTTTTTTAACTAAAATATGACGACATGAGAGGTTTTAAATAACGTGACATATGATACGATGATATAGAATGATTAACACCTATAAAATTAGAATAAAATACCCTAAAAACTTAGCTCTTAATTATAGAATTTTTTTCATATTTTTAATTTATTTAATGACATATGAATAATTAATGCATATAGATGATTCTATATTATAGAATTGTATGTCAAGTAACCGTTATTTTTTATTTTAAAAATCTAAGGGATGGATCAAAATTGTCAACTTTTAAAATAGAGAGATCAATTTCATAAATTGATAATAATAGATGGACCAAAATTGCAATTAAACATAATATCAATAACATAAAAAAGAACTAAAAATTCAAACTACTTTACATCAATAATATAAAAAAACACAAAAAACTCAAACTATTTTGGAGACTCTAATATAAATATTTTTGGACTTTAATACTTTAAAAAAAATTTAATTATTTTTTTTTAATTTTGTTGGTCTGGTTGCTCGGACCAATGACCTGCGTGATGGATATGTCTTGTGTGAAATTGTTAAATTAATTAAAATAGTTTTCTTTAATTACAATTATTTCCAATAGCTGATTGTATGAGAAAGTAGTCGGAGATTTGGTGTATTGATAAATAGTTACGATGAATAAATATGAGTTCGGAATTTTAAGAAAATTTAAAGTATGAATATGTTAATAAAAAATATGAATTTCTTTATAAACTAAAGAATTAAATTGTTTAATTCATAATAAAATTTTAAAAAATAAAAAATTATATTTCATTATTACAATAAATAATCTCAAATACATAAATAATATTATATTAATATATGAAAAGTTACAATTTTTATTTGTAATAAAATAATAATAAAAAAAATATCTACAAAATACGGTATAGATATGTATCGATGAAGCACCCGATACGAATTTAAAAGTACTCATGAGGTAGACATACTTGAGAGTTGAGGGATAAATAGTGAGTCTTGCCCCGTTTCGGATTTTAATATTTGAGAATACTTTTGACTTTTAAAAAAAAAATTGTCTTTGAAATTGCTACACTTGATTAGCAACACACCGCGTAATACAATTTGAAAGTTTATGAGAGGCAATTTAAAAACGATTAAAAAATTTAGGGGCAGTTAATTAAGTCATTAATCATGCCTTTTGTTTTTTTCCTTCAAATTCAAAGCTTATAATAATAATAATAATAATATAGAATTGAAAAGTGGTAGTTAACATTCGTTCAGACTATATTTAATTTATATATTTTTTTTTATAATCAAAGATGTATTAAAAACACGAAGAAAAAGAAGAATGGAAAAGATAGAAAAAAGAAAATAATAGTTCCATTGCATGTTTCAACCTAATAAAAAAGGAAGGGGTCAAGTTCCATGAAGATAAGGAAATAAATTTGAAGAATTAAAGTTCATTCATGAAGATTGGAGAGAAATAAAAGAGACTATGATTTTTTCCACAAAGGAGGAGTTGAAGTTAAGCTAAGATTTAAGAAAGAAGATGAAAATAAGATTAACTTTATTTTCTCTTGAAAATTCAAATTAACATAGAAAATCCTCGTAAAGTAAAGTTCCCTAATAAGTGGTTCTCTTATAAGGAGTATGTTACCATTAATTTAAGGTAACATAGAAAATTTTGGATTTATAAACTATACATCTTAACCTTGGAAAGTTTTCCCAAACATTCCAAAAGTTTATAAACTATACATCTTAAACTTTCTAGGTATGTTACCATTAATTCAAGGTAATAAAATCTAAGTACACCTATGAGAAGCTTTCCAAAAGTCATATTTATAAACTACACATTTTAAACTTTCCAAACGAGTGTGTTTTACTCAAATCGAACATAGTTTGATATTTTAATTAAATTGTAAGTTGAAGCATTTTTCTGCCAAAAAAAATTATGACATAACTAAGTTAAAATTGGTGTAACATGAGCAATATGAATCCGTTTAGTGTGAAATCAATTGCATTTGAAAGATTAATCTTAATAATTTTTTAATGTAAAGGTATAAAAAATTGTTTAAAAATAGTATGCATGTTTTGTATGTATAAAACAAAGAGGTATGTCTTGAGAACTATAAGGTTTTGAAGTAGATTTGGAAGTCTAGTGGGTGTCCCAAACCTAAATTGTTTAAATAGTCCAATGATGTCAAAAGATAACTTTGTCTTAATTTAAATCAAAATGAGTATAATTGGAGTTTCGACTCAAGTATCTATCCAATTTAAAATATGCATTCCACCTATTTTTTCTTTACTCAAATAAAAGAAGAAGAAAAAGAGAATAGGGAAGGAAAAAAACATATGGTTGCACGAGAAAAAAAGGAGAAAGAGGAAAAGAAAATGGAAGAGTTAAAAGTGAAAAAACACTAGCATACCATCATGGAGGAGGAGGAGGAAGATGAGGTAAACTTGAAGATAAGGAAATAAACTTGAAGAATTAAAGCTCGTTCACGAAGATTGAAGAAGTGGATTGTTCTGTTTTATAATTTACGTTGCACTAGTCAGTTTGAAATATCTATATCTTGAGCTAAGAAACTTATTTTTTTAATGAAACCAATTGGGTTTGAAGGAATAAATATAGTAGTTTCATCATGTTAAATTTTATGATTTTACCAAATATTAAAATGGCACAGTAGCATCGTAAACACAACTGTTTTATCACAAGATTATAATGTAACATTGATGACTTTATAATACCATAACTTGAGTTATATAGATCAGTTGTTAAACTAATTTGGTTTGAAAGCTTAATTATAATACTATTTGACCGGAAGGTTTGATGCTCATACTTGTCATATATATATATATATATATATATATATATATATATATATATATATATATATATATATATATATATATATATGCTCATGTGATTTCTATGTTAATTGCACGTTTAATTTTGTGAATTGTAAACGATTACTCGTATGCTATATTTATATATATACTATATAATTTCTTATAGTTATATACACATATATTATGTATTAGATGCAAGTCGTAGGGTGATAAATCATAAGGTTTATCCTAACTAGATGAACTCTCGGTCTATATATGACGTGATGTGTGAACAAGGATAAGTAGGACACTACTTACAAGATCAAGTTATGTACAACCTCACCAACTAAGGCACTAACAAGAAATGACCAATGGAAAAACTATTAGAGTCTATTGAGAATGGCTGTGCTTGGCAGGGAGGTCAACGTCGTTAAGGTACTAACACTTGATGGTTTAAACAAAAGTACCTAATATGTATATATATTGTTAAAGAATAAATGGTTACTTTAGGTAGATAAAAAAGGAAGAAAATAAGTACTTAATTAATGTTAAATTGTCGACATGACTATAAAATATTTTAAAACTATTTTTTTATAAATTCTATGTTACAAAGTTTTATGCTTACTATGTTTGGAGATGTTGTTTTCCAGGTAGCGGTGGATATTAAGAGTTTAAAGAGTATTTGAATTGCTCATTAGCTCGTCAATTTCTTTGAGTTGGAATATGATCACATCTTGAGTTTATATTAAAAAATTTCTTGGTTATTTCTACTTAAAAATCATATAAGAAATTGCAAATATTTTTGTATTGAAAGATATTCAAGTGATTTCCAAAGTTCTATTTCTTGTAAACGTTTTGGAAACTTTTAATTTCTTCATTTTCACAGTATTTATGAAAATTTTCTCATAACCATATTTAAGTCTAGGTGTTACACTCTTCTTGCACAGTTGGACTCTATCTTTTTTACACTCACTGGACACTACCTTAGTGAGTTTGGACATTTCTTGTTTTTTCTCTATCTCTTTTTACTTGTGTAATAAAAAAACAAAGTGAATGCCACTAATTACCTGCAAAATAAACCAGATACAAAATACATTGTCTCTTTTTCCATCTCAAGAACATTCAAGGGTTTTCATTACTTGCACTCGATTAATATATGATATGTAGATCTTAAATCACTATCATAAGTTTATGTTTGCAATTGATAAATTGTGATGTATACTTTCAAGGCCGTTACAAAAAGTTTGGATGTCTTGTTCGGATCTTAAAAATTAGACAATTACAAAAAGAAGCATAAAAAACTCAAAAAGAGTCATCCTATATTTGAATTATAAATAACATCAAAAATTTATAAATAAAATCAATAACATCAAAAGAGCTAAAAACTATTAAAATTGTAAATAACATCAATAATTTAGGCCAAATCTCAAACCATTTTGGAGGCTTTAATGCAAAAGAATTTAGGCCTTCATACACTTTAGAAAAATAAAAAAAGTTTGAGCTCTCTGTTATTGGTCTTATTGCAGATGCTAATAGCCGAAATTAATTCAAATAGCTTTCTTTAATTACAATTAATTCCAATAGTTGACTGTGTGAGAAAGTAATTGGAGATTTGGTGTATTGGTAAATAGTTATGATGTATAGGTAGAACGGTATTTTTAAGAAAAATTAAAGTGTCATTATGTTAATAAAAAATATGAATTATTTTTATATAATTTAATTAATAGAACTAAAAACAGAGTTAGAGATGAGAAAAACAGAAACTTATTTGATAATATAATTTTTCAAAATAGTTTTTGACTAGAGAATTAAAAAAACTGAAAAATAAGAAGTAAAACATCATTATCTATTTTGTTTTTTTAATTTTAAAAATTATAATATTAAAAATAATTTTACAACATAATTTTTAAAAACAAATAATCCAAATAAATTTTTTAATTTTTAAAATTTGAAAAACTAAAAAAGAATTTTTAAGATTTGAATCAAAACAAATCTACTTTTGAGTTTTTCCAAAAAAGAAAAATATTTGTCTTTGAAATTGCTGCACTTGATTAGCAAAACACCGCGTAATACAATTTGAAAGTTGATGAGTGACAATTTAAACAATATCAAAATATTAGGGGTAGCTAATTAAGCCATTAATCATGCCTTTTGATTTTTTTACTCCAATTCAAAACTTGATATTATGCGAATTTCCAACATTTCATTAAAAATGATATTATGCGGATTTAAATATTTTATTTGTAGCTCCTTTTTAAAGTATATATTGGGAGGTATATAAATTTTATATAATTAACTAAATGAAAATATTAAAAAGTGAGTGCTAAAATGAATATTGTTAATTACTCTCTACGATTATAAATATAAACAAAAATAAAAATATATTTAATTCAAAATTTAATCAATCATATTTTAATTTTCATTTATATTGTGATCTTGAAAGAATATTCTTGATAAGTTTGTATAACGCGGGTGTTTTAAATATCAGTAGCATGTTACAACATTCACATACTCACGCACCAACCACTTAAAATACAAATATAGTAGACAAACTTTTATTTAAATTAAATCTCAAAAAGAAAGAAAAAGATGGATTACCTTTGTATGGATTACCTTGAATAAAACAGAAAGTCAATTTTCCACATTTAAAAGAGAGTTAAGAAAGGTGGAAATGGACGGCAATATTATCATCACGTTTGCCTGCTATTCATGTCCTTAAAACTTGTTTTCTAAATTATATTTTGAATTTCAACGCGGCAAGATGGCAACAACAATTCTAATGATTGAGATATTTTCTTTTTATAACATAATAATGATAACGATTGGGATACTTTTGAACCCTAACAACAATTGTTTATAGATAGCAATTTGAAAACTTTTTTATATCGAAAATATATAAATTAAATTCATGAATTCAATATAGAGATTGAAAATGAGAAATAAAATTACTATTTAAGAAGAAAATTGATGCACATATTCAGTCCAGAAAGAAAACTGAGCTTTTTTTAATTTTATTATTATTATTATTATTATTATTATTATTATTATTATTATTATTATTACTATTATTTTAATTATTTTAATGGCAAAATTCAAACACATTAATTATAGAGAAGAATGATGTTTTAGATAAAACTTATATCTTAACATATTAAATTATCTATGCAATTATTATTTGATACGTACTTACAAGACTAAAATTAATTCACTTATTTTTATAAGATAAAAATTTATTAAAAAGTAAATGAAAACAAAAACTGAGGAACTTAAACTTAAATCAGGAAAAGAAAAATAAGAATAATTCACTCTTTTTTTGTTACATATCATGGCCGGTGGTTAAACTTTGAGTGTTATGGGCGAATCAAGAAAATAGTGCCCTTACAAAAAAAATAAAATAAAGCTTTTATAATTATTTAAATATTATTCACTTTGTCTTTTTTGTTGCATTAATAATCCGTTCGTAATTAGGTTCCTTAAAAAAACTATTGTCAATTGAAATCAAAACTAGTTTATTTAATCTATCTTGCGACATTGTAGACCGCAAATAATACTTTAATAATGTTAATTTGAAAAAAACTTCTTTTGGCAAATGCAACTATAATAGGAATAGTTAGTATTATCTATAAGCTATGCGTTAATTAAGAAAATAATTAAAGTCATTAAAGAACTCAATATCATATGGCTTGATTTTAATTCAAATGTTAAAATTTTTATAACGACTTTTAATTCTTTAAATAAAATATTATTGCATATACACTATTCACGTGATTCTCCCAATGTGTTTGTGACAATAGTTTAACATTTAAATCTTTCACAATATCTCTTAGAATTTTTCAATTTTATATTGAATTAGAAAATACAGTATAAATATGTAACACTCCAAAAAAATCTTTAACTTTAGTATAAGAATTTGCATTTACACAAAGTATCATGTTAAGGGACAACCACATGACGTGTATAGGGCTCTAGGATTAATATCTAATAATTTTCTTTGTACATCCTGGTGTTTAACTTTCATGTTTGATAGATTATCATATATTTGTCCTCTCACATTATTAATATCAAGACCAAAAGTTTATAATATATTTTTGTTATTCCTCAACCAATCCTTGACCTATTGTATCATGAACTTTCATAAATTTCACAAAATACTCTTCAATTTTTATTGGACTTGTAGAAACATCCACACAACGTAATCAAGTATCACAAAAAATTATTTTGCTACTTTGATTTTTTCCGACTATTGTTCTTTTAACTTCATTACCTAACAAATTAATCAATTAATTTTGAATCTTATGACTAAGATAATGATAATGAATTTCATTATTCTTAATGCGATCAAAATATTTTTGTATGACGGGATCTCATTCAACAATCATCTCAATAAGAGAAAGAAAGTTTCCATTATTTTTCATATTAATCCTCTCATTTTTTCCACAGAATGCTAAATTTTACTCAACTAGATATCTAACAACATAATTAAAACATCCTTCTAGTGTATTTTTTAATTTCTTATAAGATCTTGGAGATGTTTACCAATTGTTGTATTTTTCTCAAATTTGATTTGTAAATCAATCCATTTACTCATGAAAGTCACAAGTGCACCACTCGATTCACATTCTTTAAGTCTTTCATAAATATGTTTTCAATCATTAAAACCTTCATTTGCTAACTGATTTATTTTATGACTTGTACCAAATAACATACAAAAAAAAAAGTTATATCCAATTCTTTTGAATTAACAAGCCAATTTCTATCTTGTTCTTCTCCATTAGAGTAATAATGATTGTAACATAACAATGAGAAATGCCTACCAAAAGCATCCTAGGGACCACACATGTGACATATCTCTTTTAGGACAATTTGTTTGTAATTCATCTCGCAAGTAACAAGTAACTTATAAGGTTATTTCATGTTCTTGGATTATAAATGTGTAATAAAACAGGTTCATTTTCAATACTATAACTACATCATCAAAATATTCAGTTTCATTATGATTTTCGTCTTTATTTTCATTGTTTTCAATCAAAATATTTCGCTCTTCGATATTCCTATTTAGTTGGCCATCCACTAAATTTTCATCTCCAAAGTTTGAATTATCTAGATTTGCATCGTTTTCAATAGAAATCGTAGGATGTTTCCTAAATTTTTTTATCAAGAGCACTCTTTTGAGTTTCAATATCATTTTCAATTTGTTTCTTTCTTTATCGTTTTAGATAACCAGATAATTGTTTCCTAGACAACATTTCAAACAATTAAAAAGATGAGACAATAACTTTCAAGTTAAATCCTCAATGTCTTCCAACACTTCAAGCACCAAATTTTGATTTGATCCTAAAAGAACGTAAAAGTTATCATTGTTAAAAATAGGCAAAATAAATAAGAAAGATACTAATAAAAAATGTATAATAGCTAAAAAAATTAATCGTCAGGAAATTACATAAAAACTTAGTGAGTGAGGTTTATAGATTTTATTTTGACTCTTCTTATAATTCAAGAAATTGGAAAAGTATAAAAAACAAATACAAATTTGAACAAAGATAATCAATAAAGTAATAAGACAAACTTAAGTGAAAAATTTGAATAAAGATGAAATATTTTCATAAAAAATATTATGACACTATCTGTTAAAAACTAAAGTAATAATATTAGAAGAATACATATAAAAATTAATGTACTTTAACATAATAAACGAAAAAATCAAATTTATAAAAACAACACCGCGACAAGGGAATTATATGCCAATTCTTGCTTACCTTGGACATTTTCTAACTCTTCAATTGTCCACATTAATTTTTTAATTTTAGTGTTCCACTTAGACTCCTCAATTGTTGAAATTAAGGATACAATTATTTGATTTTATTCTATTATTTATTAAATTATATGTATTTATTAAATTTGTCATATTTATAATTTTGTTCGGTATCTATTGTATATCATTAATAAATATAAAATTTTATTTTAATATTTATATATATAATATCTGAGTAAAAAAAAAATTGGAACCACTAGAAAATTGAAGTCCTAGATAGTGGCCCGTCCCAATTACCTTCAGGGCCACTACTGTTGCATATTATAATAAAAAATGGTTTTGATATTTAATAATTATAGATAAAAATATTTTATCTTTATCAACTTTTTGACTGAGATATCTCCATCAGTAATTATTAAATAAAAATATTTTAAAAGAAATTTTGTATTTCTCCATTTTTTATTAAAAATATTTCTCTTCAAAAGCTTATCCAAATATACTATTTTATTTTCAACATAAATATAGTTCTTAAACAAAATGATTTTTGAAAATATCTTATATACAAGCATAACTAAAGTTCATTTTTATTTGTTGAAAAAGTCTTATAAAATTCATTTTACTATATTTAAATTGGGAAATTATCATTGACGTTGAGGATGTTTTGCACATGTATCTCTTCTTTTTTTTGAAACGAATTAATATATTCTATATTAAAATATATTTTAATATAAGGAATATTAGTTAATTATTTTTAAAAAAAGGATATATATATATAAAAACCTGACCGCTGATAATTTTAATTTATTTCTTTATTGTAATTAAAACCTTTAGCATCACATTGACTCTATCAAGGTATCTCACCGAATTTATAAACCGACTATGAAGATTTGTTTGACCAATTGATCGTGCTTTTATTTGATTACGATCTCTCGATATAGGTGTCTCTACCATGATGAATAAATGAATTGACTACTAAAATAACTATTATTTTATTTTGAACAATACTTTATGTTTTTATTTTGTTATTTTAGAGATTATTAGAGTAAATTATTATTATAGAGATTATTAGAGTAAATTATTATTATAGAAAAAAATAAAATAATAATGAATGAATATATATTTTTAAAAATAATGAAAACTAGTTTGTTCTATTTTTATTAATTTTTAAAATATAAACAATTACTTATTTTAAAAGT
>JBBPBP010009778.1:37241548-37254848 GCA_037974735.1 Cicer chorassanicum | reverse complement strand
TTCTTATATAATAAAAGATTTAGATAAATTAAATTTCATATATTTATGAGGAGTTAAACAAAATTTCAAAGTTAAAAAAGGCATTGACAAAAATATTTATATATTATTCATCAATGGCATTTCTACCTCAATATTAGAAATTTATTTATTTTTAAATAATCAATCTTATGTAAGTACTGTTACGAATTGTGAGAATTATATTCGAGGTATAAATTGAATTTTTGACTTCTTTTTACTCCACTCTTAACTATTCTTTCGAATAATATATCAATTTTATATTCCTTCAAATTCAAATTTATATAAAATATACAAAAGTAGACCTTTAGTACTTTAAGTTTAATTCAATTTTCGTTTAGATTATTTAAGTTTATTGTTTTTTCAATTCGATCATTTAAGTTACATTCGTTTGAACCATTAGTCTTAAAATATACTAAATTACACATGCAGTCTTTTAAATTTAAAAAATTTATCGAGGTAATGTCATGAAATGTTAAAGATCTATTTGAAATATCGCAACAAGTTGACTATCCAACTACTTTGCACGTGAAATAAGTTAAAGACATTGATTATGTGGATATATCTTATTACCTTATTTTTAAGGCTACACACGAGTTTAAATTATTGTAGAAAAAATCAAGAAATATATACTATATTTATAAAATTTGATGAATATTTTCTAAAGGATTAAAACAAGGGGCATGTATGGCACACTCACATTGATTTGTTTTTAAAAATTTAATTTAACAGTTCTCTTTATCTTTATATCTAAGACGGTGATATGATTAAATATTAATTTATCTTTATATCTAAGACGGTGATATGATTAAATGTTGATTTAACGAGTTAAATTTTAAGGTCAAATTTATTTTATTTTATTTTTATTGAATTAGCTTTAATCAGAGATAATTATTATGATTAATTTCGTCAATATTCGTTAGAGTTTGTAATAAAATTTAACCATTCTTTTGCGACATACCAATTGACCACCCCAACCATTTAATTTTGGTTCTACCCATATTTTTACATTGAGATCGAGATAAAAGACTACCTATACAAATGTAATAAACCAAATCAGAATAAAATAAGGAAAATTGAATTAACTAAGCAGGTATTTTTGCCTATAGAATATGAGCCGAATTCTTATCGTGTGGAACAAAATTAATTTTCAAAATACATCACCTTTAATCTTTATATATTTTTTCCAATAAAAAAAAGTAGGAATTGACTAAAGAAGATGAGAGAGAAAGATGGAAGAGATTGGAGTACTGGGATGTTTATGGACATTAAATAGAACAAACAACAAACTTCCTTCCCGGCCACTTTCTTTTCTTTTCTTTTCTTTTGTTGTCCCCACTACACGTAGTACAACTACCACTTCAACACCTTCCTATGTTTAACACTTTCACACATCTCTCTCTCTCTATTCCCAGATCCATTGCTTTATCTCGCAGCTTCTTCTACTTCCTCCATACACTCCCTTCTTTCAGGTAATAATAACTAAACTCTTTCTTTTATCTCAAATCACTTCTACTAATTATTAATTTTCTCCGATTATTATTATTTGCAAAATTCGGCTCCTTTTGTACTTGTCTGGAGTCAAATCATTGTTTTATTCAATTTATTTATGAAATTAAATTAGAGTTCTTATCTTTTTCCGATTCAATCTTATCTGTTTGTCCGGAGAAGACACCAATTTTGGACTTTTCGACAAAATCAATAAAATTAAATAAATAACTTAATTTCTCAACTGTATATTTATATAAACAGTTATGATTACAATAATAATTAAATTATTTTTGTTTTCTTCGTCACACAAATTATTTTTATTTCATAAAAAAAATAGAGAGATTTTTTTATGCAACAACCACGTTTTGGAGCGGTGATTGCGCTAGGACGCGTGTATATAGCTGTATCTTGGATACGCCCAGTTGTTCTTGATATATCCAGCAAATGAAGATAATAAATAAATACAAAAATAAAATATTCACCAAAAATGAAATAAAATAATAAAATAGGTCAAAACCTTGTTTAGATTTTTTATTATTTATATTTATTTATTATTTTGATTTTTAAAATTGTCCGCGCGAAACTCATGCCTTTCTTGTTCTCAGTCTTTTCGTTCTGGGCCTGGGTCGGTGAATACAGGCCCATGTAGGTGGGGTCCACATTAAATTCATATTAATTTTTTAAAATTAAAATACACACCACTTCTTTTAAAGTCATCTTCAAATGTTATGTTAATTAATAATTATTTTACTTTTGATTGTTGAATTATTTTTTGTCTTACATGTTTTGGGTTTATTGTTGATAAATCAGAGTTTTAGGAGCTATCTAGCACTTTCTCTGGAAAATGGCTGCTTCTAGGGTAAGTGTATGGAACATGAGCTAAAGATTATATAAATGCATGTGTTTTGTTAGTTTATTATGTTATTAAAATTCATTTCCATATGATGATGTTTGGTTCTTTTGTTATATTAGGTTCAGTCTAGTAAGCAAATGAAGAGGTTGGAATCAAGGAAGTCACATTCTTGGTGGTGGGATAGTCATATTAGTCCCAAGAATTCTAAGTGGCTCTTTGAAAATCTTGAAGGTAAGTTATCAACTACAATTGAAATGCTAAAACTTTTAATTTGATATAGATAACCTCAAATAGTATGCTTTGTAATTTTTGAGTGTGTATGATATGTAAATGTATTCATATGCATGTGTGTGAGTGTCGGTGTTGTGTCAGAGTCTATGCTTCATAGCTATTCATTGTTACTATAATCATGTCCTCTATTCACAAAGTACCACTAGTTAAAATATCCGAACTGTACTTAGGGTATGGTTCAACTGCTTGAACTAGGGCGAAACATGGTCTAATGGCTTAAATAACTGAACCGTAGACAATTCCAGTTCAAACGGTTGAACAGTCCGGTTTTTAAAACATTGCCAGTAGCTTCCCAGTTGGGATGGTTTTCTAGCATTCTGTGTCAAAATTCAATCTGACTATAAAATATTACTGTAAGCTTGGCAGGGTACCAATATTTAGAGTGCCATATAGTTCTTATTTTTATAGTTATATGCTGCTACTTTCATAATTTTTGCTGGTTTCTAATGTTTCATGAATTCCTAGTCCTAGGAAAAACTAGAAAATAAATATTTGATTTTTTAAAGTAACATATTAATATTTGGAAGAATTTAGGGGATTTGTGATTTGAATGATAATTCCATGCCATAATCATATTTCATCACATTGTCACCGAAGAAATTGACAAAATCACCTTTAACCTCAGAGATGGACCGTAATGTGAAACGAATGTTGAAGCTTATAGAAGAGGATGCAGATTCGTTCGCGAAAAGAGCTGAAATGTATTACAAGAAGAGGCCAGAATTGATTGCTTTGGTCGAGGAGTTTTACCGTGGTTACCGGTCATTAGCAGAACGTTATGATCACGTGACCGGTGAGTTGAGGAAAAGTTTACCGTCTGATCTCCAATCACAAGGTTCAGGTTTTTCAGACACTGGCTCTGAACCGTCCTCCACTTTGCCCTCTCCAAACATGGCTCGTCGTAAATCTAGCAACCGAGCTGCCGGGTTTGATTTCTTTCTTGGATCCGGCGGAAATGGGTCTGATATAAACCAAAACGACAGAGATGAGTCCTCGACAATGACAGATTCTGAGGAGGAATCTGATGATTCATCGGTCAACAACTATTCAGGTTTCTCGCGGAACGGTAGTGATCCGGGGATGAACAGAAGAATAACCGAGTTGGAAAATGAACTCCGTGAAGTAAAAGAAAAGCTATGGACACAGGAAGGGGAACACGCAGAGGTTTCTTCGAGTGGGGCAGGAAACGAGAATGTCGAAGATGTTTATGTCAGAATTAATGCATATGAACAAGAACTGATGATTGCGAATGAAAAGTTAAGACTTTCGGAAGAAGAAATCAGTAAACTAAAAACTGATCTTGAAAACTACAGATCCTTGGATTCAGGAAATATGGATGCCGGTGTTGAACTCAAGGCATTGGAAAATCAAGGAAGCATTTATGGTGTCGATAAGGAATTATTTGAGCCGAGTAGTGACACTGCGTCACTCGGGGAGGAGCTTCAAATCACCCAAAAAAATCTCAAGGCTTCCGAAATGCAAGTTGCTTCACTGAAAACTGAGGTCAATAAATCCTCTGAAAGAATTCAGAATCTGCAGGATCAACTTGACTCAGCTAAAAAAGACATTGCTGCTTGGAAAACCAAATTCAACAGCGAGAAAAGAGAGAGCACCAAACTCCAAGAAAGACTTGCGAGGTTAAAAGCTAGTCTATCAGACCGCGATCATGAGATCAGGGACTTGAAAACCGCTGTATCTGATGCCGAGCAAAAAATCTTCCCCGAGAAAGCTCAGTTGAAGTCCGAAATGTCCAAGTTGTTGGAGGAACAGACACATTTAAAAGAGCTGATCAGAGAATGGGAATGTCGCGGTCGATCTTTTGAAGAAGAGATCAGAAACATACAATCTGAAAAGATAGTGATGGAGGCAGTGCTCAACAACGGAATCGAGCTTTTAAAGGCCGAGATTGAGCAGAGAGAGAACAACATAAAACTTCTCAATGTAAGCCTCGATACCTTAAAATTAGAGAGAGATGATCTCAATGTAGAAGTAGGTTCACTCAAGGAAGATGTGAATTCAAGAGATGGTAGGATTGAACATCTTGACCGACATTTAAACCAGCTACACATGGAACATGTACAATTGATTTCCGGAATGGAAGAAGCACATAGACACATAGAAGAGATGAAAACAAAAGCTAAGCAACTCGAGGAACAAGTCGAGAGACAAAAAACCGAGATTTTTGAAGCAGCTGAACAAAAACGCGAGGTGATTCGGCAACTATGCTTCTCGCTTGAGCACTATAGAAACAACTATGATACGCTTCGGCAGCGTTTTATCAGGCATAAAAGGGTTCCCATTTTGGCTGCTTAATTAGTAAAAATCTTAAAAATGTGATTTTGTATATTTTTGCTGTCTTTAGTTGTTTGTAATTTGAATGTCTTTCTTATGCTTGTGGATATGAGTCAATAAGGTAATGAGTACTGAGAAGCGATAACCATGTTTTGATGGTTTAATTTGCATCTTATGGTCTATATGGATACATAAGGTTAAGATTTCATATAATGATTCTCATCTGAATTAAAAAGAGGTAGTGGAATTGATCAAAGTTAGAAGATGGTTATGGATAAAAGGCAAGCTTGAAAAGACATCATTATCTTGTATTATGTTTACTCTAATGTAATATTATATTATATTATATGCTTTCTCTGAAAAAAGAAATTACTTTGGCCTGATGCTGATTCATGTCTAGTCTAATTAATGTGGATGATTGCACATTATTTTCATGTTATGTTTGCATTTTTTTTTATTATAATGAAAATAGTCTTCTATGTGAATGTAGTTTCAATGTTTTTTTTTGGATTTGGTTTAAAGTCTCTCTTGGTGTATATTTCTAGTCTAATGTGAATGGTTGCACAAAGTTTTTCATGTTGAGTTGCAAGTTAACTTTTGCTGACGATGAATGTAAAGTCTCTCCCAAAAATTTGGAGTCTTTAGTACCTATTTTGGTAAATTCCTTAGTGCGATTGAATTCTGCCAAAAATCAAATTCAAATTTTGAATTTAACTTAAAGGAGTTCCTAATATGGCAATTTATAGGGGGCCATATGTTAGAGATGTGAATTTGACAAGCCCGTTAATTATTAGCTTCAGCTCACATGTTTAGTTCGAGGGGTCAAAAAATTTTATAATTAAAAAGGCCTCAAAAAATAAAGTCCCAAACACTAAAAAGCCTTTAAAATTTTGTAGATTTAGTAGGCTTATAGGCCCACTTTTTCAAAATAATATTTCGTTTTCTTTTTTAAAATTTTGACAATTTTTTTTGATTTTTTTTTTAAAATTCACCTATAAAAAAATTTCAATTTTTTCTAATAAAAAATGATTTACAATTTTTTTATGAAACTTTTTTAATTCGAAAAAAAAATTGATTTTTTTCGAGAAATTTTCTTTTTATTTTTTTCACAAACTTTTTTGAGAAAAAAATATTTAAAATTTTTCTAAGAAAAAAATATTTTTTAATTTCTTTTGATATTTTTTTGAGAAAAATAAATTTAAAAAGAATTTCAAGAAAAAATCTCAAAATTAACAAAATATTAGAGGCGTATAAGCCCCTTCTCTTAAGTCCAATGAAATAATGGGTCGGAACTTTAAAAAAATTATTTTAATAGGGGCTTAATATTAGAGGTTTAATAAGAAATTTTTTAAAAAAGACTTTGGAGTTTGGGGCTTTCTTAAGAGCTCTAGTCATATGTGGTCCTCAAGTTATTAATACCTACTATAATAGGTGTTTTTTGTTTCGTAAAATTTGTGAGAAAAAAAATATTGTGATATTTTAACTACGTATTATTACCACTATTGAGGTATGTTTTAGATGTTTGATGTTGCAAAGTGTGGGGATTCTGGATTCATGTTGATTTGTAGAAGATTTCACCAAAAAAACAGTTACATGAATAATAAATCACCGGTAAACCTTATAAATTAGGACCATATTAGGAGCTCCCTTAACTTAAAATAATTAAATAATTGATGTACGGTATATACTCATTTTGACTACTTATAGTTTTGCTTTGATTATCACATGTTGTCCTCTTTAATTTATTTATTCAATATGGATGCACATGCTAGTTTTTAATTATCACATGTTATCCTATTTAGTTTATTTATTCAAAATGGATGCATAGTTTTCATGATAAATTAATTTAATTGAATGATGAATATAATTCTAGGAGAAGTATTAAACTTCTATATTAAGAGATATGCGTATAAATTTCAGTGTGTCAAATACAATTAAAACGGTGTTTCATTTAGAATGAAGTCTCTTTTGTAGAAATTTAAATGATTTTGCACGCCTATAATTTTGTAAATATAATCCATGATAAATAATTTAAATTTGGAGGCATATGGACTATTTATCATTTGTGCCAATAAAAATTATTTTAAATCATTTGTGGTGAATAGAATTGATTTTAAACTTTAATCATGACTAACAAAGTAATTATTGGATAAAAAGTGTTTTACATCATATGTTTCTATTTTTTTTAAAGAATAAAACTCTAATCTCTTCCCTAAAAGAATCTGCATACCTTAATTAAATTAAATAGTAAAATTTAGAATATATTGGGATTTATATGTAAAGTTTTTAACAAATAGAATAAATATAAAGGAAATGTTGAAAAGACTAAAAAATGAATAAAAATAAATTAAATTAAATTATAATAAAGAATGTTACGAAACTTCATTCACCAAATAATGGTGGGAGTTGCAATAGTAAACTATTTATAAACAAATAATCAAATACTTAGACTGTTACTATAATTACTAATGTACTTCATTTAAACATTTACTAAAAACTAAAATTCAGTATAGAAAACTAGCTACTTCACACTTAAGAAGAGGATTACTGCCACCAAAAATAGCACAAAAAAGACTACACCAATCATTAAAGGCTGAGCAAACTTCAAGAAAGCAAAAATGAGGAAGAAAAGTGCTATGTACGGCCATGGCCCTGGATTAAACTTAGCATTTCTAGAAGACATGATGTTTTTGTGACTTGCGATTCAAAGATAATATGGGGCTATAGAGTAGGTGATATTATTTGGTAAGTTCTTATTTATATGGGTTTCGTCATAAATAACAAATCATGCTTTTCTAAGAAAAAAATGGTTTTTTAGTAAAAAAAAAACTTATATATTTATCAACAAAAGGTCTGATTTATAATTTATGGTGAGGAAATGGTAAAATAATTAATTTCCTTATTACAAACTCTGTTTGATTATATCATTTTTACCTTACTTTTTTTGTTGGTACATTTTTTTATTTTTTTAACATAATTTCGATTCAATTCTAGAGTTTTTAATTTTTTTAAAATAGATTATGTTCAATAATAATTAAATATTCAATTAGGAAATTGGTACGGAATTTCTTTGTCACGATTAATTATTTTTGATAATTTTTTTTTTAATTTTTTATAAAAGCTCAATTAATTAATCGAGCATGATTATTTTTTACCGTTTTTATGAATTTTAATCTGTGAATTTAATTTATTTGTTCGTAACTCGTATTCAATGGAAAAAAATTAAAACACAGACAATATGATATAGATTAACTAGTACTTTTATAACAGCTATGCACGTTTTTTTTAACCAAAGCGATGCACGTTTCTTATTATATCTTTTTCTTTTTACAAAGTTTCTTATTTTCCTTTTTTTTTTTCATGATCTTTTCTTATTTTACCTTAATATCTTAATTTTAAACCTATGATGCAGATAAGTTATCGATATCGGTAGTAGTACGAGATACAGTTTTTATGAAAAATCAATGTATGAATATATGAATGAAAAATGTGAATATTTTTATATAATTTAATTTGAGAAAGTTAAATTCTACTATTTGTAATATAAAATTACAATAAAAGTTTGCAATGTAAAAATTGTATATGATTATAAAAATAAATAAATTCAAACACACAAATAATATTGTATTTTTTTTATGGAACAACTAATATTATATTAGCATACGAAAAAAACCGTTTTATTCTTTGGATAATAATCGTTCTTAAGTACTAGATTAATTGACAAATGTCGTTTTGTGAGTTAATTATGGTGAAATTTATTATATCTTTTAAGATTAAAAAAAAAAACCCAACTCTACTCTATCACTCTATTAGCTAACAACAACATAATATGCGCACAATGTATGGTTGGAATTAGAGATAAGATAACACCTCTATATTGGAATTCTTTACAACCTTGACCGTTATATAGGAGGAATTGGATAATCTTAGCCCCCAACCTCCATGCACATGTGTTTCAGTTAAGTATACTAAAGAAGATAAAGTTATAATATTCTTGACTAGTCTTAATGACCATTTTGACATAGTTAAATCTCAGGTACTCGTTATGGGGCCATTAACATAAATAAAGTTCTTTCACTTCTAATGCAACAAGAAAGACAGATGGTAGTGCCTACAGTTGAAAATGCAGAGAGAAAGAACTTGGATAATCCTTCAGCTTTTATCATTGCAGCAAGTGACAAACAAAACAAAAGAAAGGGTAATACAAAGCTATGTACATATTATGGACTGTAGACATTTGCTATAGAAAACATGGTTTTCCACCAAAGCCTAAAAGTGAAAATTTCTCCAATAATGCATGTGGTGACCAAGATGATGACAAGACTGATGATGAAGAATCTGATTAGAATAATAATGTCAAGGACCAAACACATTTCACTCAAGATCAGCTCAAGAGCATTATGTCTCTAATTCAAAAAGCAAGCTTGGAAACAAGTCATTCAACAAACATGCTGGTTCTTCATTAGAGGTTGGCATTTCCCCTTTAGAGGCATCAAGTAAACATTTCCAAGTTCACAATGACTCCTAGATATTGGATTAAGGGGAAATTGACCATATTTGTTTTAAATTAACAACTCATCATGATGTTTTCAAGATCAAGCCAATAAATGTTAAATTACCAAATAGAAATACTACTATTTCTAATTATGCTGGCACCATTAAATTTACTAATAAGTTAAAGATTGGCAATGTTTTATATTTACCTCAATTTTTCTTCAACTTGATCTCAATATCAAAACTATGTAAATCTTTAAAATGTTCCACTGTTTTTCTTACTAACAACTGTGTTATACAGGATATGAGGACAATGATGAAGCTTGGTACATCTAATCTCAAAAAGGGGCTATACTATTTTCAAGATTCAAAAACTAGAAGTATCAACACTCATGGGAATTATACAAATAACATTAGGACCATTCCTTCATCTACCTTTGGCATTTTAGATTAGGGTATGCCTTTGATAAATGCTTTGACACTTTAAGAAGAGTTTATCCTTTTATCAATTGTAGCAAACACATTTGTGATATATGTCATTTTTCTAAGCAAAAGAGATTGTCTTATTATGATAGTGTTCACAATGCTTATGCTCCTTTTGATTTAGTCCATGTTGACATTTGAGGGTCCTTTAGTGTTAAGTCAACCCAAAATTTTAGATATGTATGAAACATAATACATAATTTTGTAACTATGATTTCAACTCAATATAATGCTGATCTCAAATTTTGTACAGTGATAATGGTGTGGAATTCCTGTGGCCAGACTTTTATTCATCCTGAGACATAATTCATTAGACCAATTGTGTAGAGACACCTCAACAAAATGAGAAAGTTGAAAGAAAACACCAACACATTCTTGGTGTAGCTCATGGTCTATTGTTTCAGTCTAGCTTACCTAAACAATTTTGGTCTTATGCTATTGAACATGATGTTCATTTGATAAATAGGATACCCACACCTTTTTTGTCTAATAAATCTCCGAATGAATTCCTGCATAATGTTGTTCCTGATTTAAATAATCTAAAAGTCTTTGGATGTCTTTGCTATGGTTCCACTTTAGTATCTAATCGTTCCAAATTTGATCATGGGGCAAGAAAATCTGTCTTTCTAGGTTACAAACCAGGAACAAAAGGAATCATTCTCTATGATATGCTAATAGAGAAACTTTTGTTTCTGAAATGTCAAATATGAGGAGCTGGTATTTCCATACAATTCACAATCAAACACAAAATGGGAATGTATTCAAATGTAAGATGGCAACTCATCAAACCATGTTTCCCTATCAGTTTTGGATTCTAATCAAACCACCACAAATATAGATAATCAGAGTCAACAAACAAACATTATTTAGAATATCAATAGCACAACACCTACTCCATATTCAACAAGTCCAATACCAGATTCATCGACATTGAAACCAAATTCAACAGGTCCAACAACACTGATATCAAATTTAGTAGCCAATGAAACTAATATAATGAGATCCACACGAATCAGTCATCTTACTTAAATGATTATGTTTGCCAGGACAACATATAAAGACAAATAGCATTTTCATATCCTATATCTAACTATGTATCATATTCCAATTCGTCTAGTGCACAAAGAGAATTAAGTGTCTCTTTATCCAATGAGAATGAACCTAATTCGTATGAAGAGGCTAGTTTACACATCCACTAGAAGCAAGCCATGGCTACATAATTAGAAGCTCTTCAATCAAACAATAATGGAAACGTGTTATTTTACCTCATGGAGTTAAACCCATAGGGTACAAATGAGTATACAAGATTAAGAGAAAACAAGACGGGGCAATTGAAAGATATAAGGCAAGATTAGTGGCAAATGGATATAATTAAAAGGAAAGTTTATATTACTTTGATACTTTTATCCCTGTTACTAAAATGACTACAACAAGAGTCTTATTAGCCTTGACCTATATTAAGAATTGAAATCTACATCAACTTGACATAAACAATGCTTTTCTTCATGGTGATTTATATGAGGATGTATACATGAAACTCCCACCTGGAATATCACCTTCTTCTCCAAATCAAGGAATATAACCTTCTTCTCCAAATAAGGTATGTAAATTGGAAAAGTCACTTTATGGTCTGAAACATGCCAGCAAACAATGGCATGGAAAGCTACTTTCAATTTTGTTAACAGTTCGATATAAACTAGCTACAACAAATCCCTTTTTTGTTCATCAAGCACACTTCTAAGTCATTCACAACTTTGGCCATATATGTTGATGATGTAATCTTAGTAGTGGACGATTTGATGGAATTTAAAGCAGTCAAGGAGATATTACATAAGTCATTTGGTATAAAGGACATATGGCCACTGAAGTTCTTCTTGGGGCTTGAAGTTACACAAACAAATAAGGGAATTTATCTTTATCAAAGGAAATATTGTCTGGATTTATTAAATGATGCAAGATTACTTAGCTGCAAACCAACAAACACTCCAATGGATTTTAATATCTAAGGCTTCAGCAAGATGATGACACACCTCCAACTAATATGACAAGTTACAGGAGGTTAATTGGGAGACTTCTTTACCTTACAAACAACAACCTGATGTTACTTTTGCAGTACAACAGCTAAGCTAATTCATGATTAGCCCTATTGAGACACATCGAAAGGAAGCAACTAGAATATTGAGATATCTAAAGAAAAATCATGGACAAGAGATATTGTTTCCAAGATTATATTATTACAATTAAGTGGTTTTAGCGATGTAGATTGGGGAACTTGCAAGGATACAAGATATCAATATCAGGTTATTGTTTCTTTATTGGGGATTCACTTATAAGTTGGAAGACAAAGAAACAGGTGACAATGGGCAGATCACCATCATCAGAAGCATAATATAGAGCCTTGGCATCTACTACTCGTGATTTACAATGGATCGTTTATATGCTGGCTGACTTAAGGATTTTAAGCATCAAGGCTCATGTGTTATATTGTGACAGTGAAAGTGCACTACATATTGCAGCTAATCCCGTATTCCATCAAAGAACAAAGACTTCAACTTTCATGTAGTTAGGGAAAAATCCCAAAATGGTAAAATGGAGCTCTTAGATGTACCAAACCATGATAAAAAAAAATTGCAGATTTTTTCACTAAGGCCTTATATCCATGAACATTCAATCATTTTTTCTTCAAGTTTGGATTGGTCAACATATATTCACCATCATCTTGTGAGGGCTTATTAGAAGATAAGGGTGAGCTGATTACATCATCCTCACACAAGCTTGCACCGGTACAATCGTCCAACTAGAGGATGATGCAACTAGAGGATGTTAATTAAGGCAATCATCTGCTTGTTGACCTTTATGCTAACTGGTCATGCAACCAGAGGATGCTAAGGCAGTTAGATTGTCCCAATTAGTTACCCATTAGTCAATAAAGTTAGTTATTTATTGTAACCGTTTCATTGCTTGGTAAATAACCAACTCTACCCTATCACTATATAAGCTTATACATGACAATGTAAACCATCTTTTTCAATAATTCAATAAAAACTATGAGTGATATTTAGTAAAATAATCTTGTTTCGTTTCCTTATAAATAATATACTCATATGAATATTTACTATTTTATAAATACTCGTGCTTTAGAGTTAACACAACATTATAATTTTCAATAAAAATTAGCAACTTTTCTTACCGAAATTAAGATTGTCGGTTATATTGCAATAAATAATTTGCATGTATAATTTCTATCTTTAATTACTTTTTAATAACATGAATAGTCAAATATAATTTTGTTTTTTCATATTTATTTGAATAGTGGATTTTAATCTATTGAATTATTTTTGAAAAAAAAAAGTTTCATTCATATTTTGAAAATAATACAGT